>VZDJ01000049.1:1089285-1383353 GCA_008694505.1 Cyanoderma ruficeps
GCGCGGGGGGAAAGCCTTGTAGCTGTAGTACTCCACCACCTGCTTGGGCACCTCCGCCAGCACGCACTTCGCCAGGGCTGTGGGTGACGCCTGCGGGACACCGGGGGACAGCGGGGTGAGCCGCGGGCACCGGCTCCCGGCGCCGCGGTGTGCGGGGGCGGAGAGGGGAGGGGACGGGAAAGGACAGGAGGGACTAAATGGGAGGAGAGGGAAGCAGAAGGGAGGAGATGGATGGGAGAGGGAAACGCGGGACGGGACAAATCGGGGGCGGGACGGGAGGGGATGAAACGGGGCGGGAGAGGACGGGAGGGCCGGGCCAGGAAGGGCAGGGAGGGGAAGGCTGGAGCTCCTCGCTGCCCCACTCACGTTCTTGAACTCGCGGAAGGGAACGAACTGGACGATGTCGCGCAGGACGGGCTCGCCCTTGGGGGAGCGCAGGACACCGTCGTCCCCGTCCAGGATCTGCATGTCCGTGAAGTCGGCGTTGCCCACGCCGACGATGATGATGGACATGGGCAGGTAGGAGGCCCGGACGATGGCCTCCCGCGTGTCTGCCATGTCCGTCACCACCCCGTCCGTCAGGATCAGCAGGATGAAGTATTGCTGGGGGGGACAGGGATGCTCGGGGGGCTGCCTGACCCCGCTGCCGGCCCCACGCCGGAGCAGCCACAGGTGTCACGAGTGTGCAGAGTCTCAGCCCAGCCCCGGGGCGGGGCAGAGGGACCCACCGACGCCTCCTTGGTCCGCTCCTCATCGGCCGCCACTCGAGCCACCTTGGAGATGATGGGAGCCACGTTGGTGGGGCCGTAGAGCTGGATTTTGGGCAGGCAGCTCTGGTAGGACTCCACGACGCCCTGGATGCCTGTGGGGTGTGTGAGGGGTGAGGGGCATCCCAGCCGTGGATCCGGCCCCTCTGGAGCTGGACTCACCCTCACATTCATCATTGTCGGGGTTGAAGTTGATGGCGAAATCATGGGAGACCTGGAGGGAAGGAGGGAGGGAGGGGAGGGGGCAGCTGGTGCACCCCCCACCACAGCCCCCAGCATCTGCCAAGCCCCACCAGTGCCACAGCCGAGGGTACCCAGAGGGACGAGCACATCCCTGGGGTCCCATAGGGCCCTGGCAACCGGAGACTCCCTCACCTCGTACTTGGGGGGGATCCTGGCACCAAAGCCCAGAGCCGAAAACTTCTTATCGCTGCAAGGGAAGGGGCGTGAGGAGCTCTGGGGTCGTCACTGAGTGCCTGTCACCAGCAGACCTGACCCCAGGGTGGACGTCACCAATGTGTGTGGCCCTGGGGGACCCGCCAGAGCCACCACCAACCTGTCGTAGTCCTGGCAGATCTCGCCCACAGCCACCAGCGCCTTGAGGTACTCATTGGGCTGGTAGGGGTTGATGTAGTGCAGGGAGCAGCTGTTCCGGGGGTCCCCGTTGGAGGCCGTGAAGTCGATGGCCACCTGGTGGGGGGGGACAGTGAGGGTCACCCAGCGTGAGCAGGGCCACCGGTGTGTCCCTGCTGGGTGGGGAGGGGACGCTGCTCACCGTGAAATGGATCTGGCAGCCGCCCATGATGTAATCCAGGAAGGAGTAAACCCTGTGGATCTTCCAGAGGGACCTGGGTCAGGTGGCCCTGCCCCACGCTGGCCCACGGAGCCGGGCATGGCTTGGCACAGCCTGGCACAGCCCGGCACAGCTCCCAGGCGCTCACCTTCAGGTCCAGCAGCACCACGACCCCCGAATTCTTGTAGTTGCGCTTTTTGATCTTGTACTTGGGGTTCATGCAGTCCCACTGCACCTGTGGCACCGGCACCCGTGCTGCCTGTGGCCCCTGCCTGGGACACGGCCCAGCCCTGCCACCCCCAGCCCCAGTGCCACTCTGCACCGTGGGGACCCCACTGCCCCAAAACCCTGCACCCCCACAGCCCCAGGGTGCAGCTGCCTTCCCCCACTCCCAGGCACCCCCCAGGCTCCAGCCACCCCATCCATGACTGATTCCCCAGAAGACCCCAAACTCCTCATCCCTTCCCCAAACAGGAGGGCGGGGAGAAGAAAATGACGCCAAACCCAGAGGAGGAGCTGGAAGGTGGCTGCTAGGACAGGCTCTGCTGGCAGCACACAGGGCGACCCCCAGGCCACCCCCATGTCCCCATGTCCCACCTTGTTCTCCCCCATCGCCTTCTGCATCTCCTCGAAGGTGGTGAAGAACTCCCCGATGAAGTCGTGCTTGCCCCGCGAGTCGTAGTCCCACACCACACACTGTGATGGGCACGGCTCAGCCCTGGCACCAGGGGGTCCTCAGCCTGTCCCCAGCACTGTGGGGACCCCAGCACGACCCCGGGGAAGCTGGGGTACAGATGCCCCTGTACAGGGCAGGAATAGGGGTCCCCATAATTCTTCCTCACCCTCAGCTTCCTCTTCTCCTCACAGCTGCAGAGCGAGTTGAGGGAGACTTTGAAGGGCTCCCAGATGGGGCTCAGGTTGTTCTTCACCACCTGCAGGACGGGGGGCTCAGCAGGCCCGGGAGCCCCCGGGGTGGGGCAGCCGTGGGCCCGGTGCCGCCGTGGCCTCACCTCGGTGCGGTACACCAGCTGCTCGCTGCGGTCGTCGTCGATGCGGTAGATCTCCAGGAAGGGATCTGACTTGCTGAAGAGGTCCTGGGGGAGGAGGATGAGAGAGAGCACTGCCCACCCTGCCCACCCTGCCCTGTTTCCTCCCCGGCACCCGGCTCACCTTGTCGTCCAGTTTCTTGGCGCGGAAGGCAAGCTCCACGTAGCCGTTGTTCCCCGAGATCTCCTCCGAGATGATCTGAGAGGTGGCCATGGGGTGCTCAGTGCCTGGCATAGCTTTGCCCCCCTGCCCACCACCTCCCTGGGGAGCCCTGGGAGGGGACAGGGTCCCACGTGCTTCCCTGGCACAGCAGGGACCTTCAGGATGGCCAGTAGATACCACTGGGGACTCTGAGCCCTCCCCACCCCCAAGAGTCTGTGCCACCCTACTGATCCAGTCCAGTGCCACCCCGATGTCCCAATTTGATGCTGCCCCAGTACCCCAGTCCAGTGCCATCTGTGTGTCCCGTCTGGTGCCATCCCAGGATTCCAGCCTCATGCCACCTGTGGACCCCATCCTGGTGCCACCCACATGCCTGGGTGCCCAGTGCCTCTGCTCAGTGTCACCCACCCCGTTGTCACCCCCAGCACAGGCTCGGTGCTCACCGTGATCGTGGACTTGCCCGCAAACTTCCCGTACTTGAGGAACAGCGGCTTCGTCACCCGTTTCTGCGCCACGATCTGCGAGAGCCCAGGGTTGGGGAGGGGACACCATCACGGGGTGTCCCTGGGCGGGGGTCCCCAGGCTCACCTGCCCCACGGTGCACTCCATGCCCCCCAGGAAGTCATCATCATGCGTGCCCAGGCCGGCCTGGCCGTGGCTGTCGTACACCTCGAACCGCAGCTTCTGCACCTCCTCAAAGTAGTAATCGACCGTGAAGATCTTGGCGAACACGGGGTTAAGGTTGCTCTTGATCACCTCGCTGCGATCCACCTGCGTGGGATTGGCACAGGGCCTTGGGGTGCCAGGGCTCACACAGGGGTGGGGGAACCCAGGGCTGTGGAATGGGGGCTGTTGTGATGGGGGATGAAGGGACGGGACACGCCAGGCTGAGGGATACAGGGGTGAGGGATGGGGGAATGAAGGATGAAGTGAATGCAGGGAAGGACCAGCTGTCCCCAAGTGAATGGCATTTGGAGGAGCTCCTTGTGCCCCCCACAGCCTCCAGGTCTGGGATGCTGCTCCCACTGGGCTTCCTGTGGTCATCCAAGGGGATGTGCTGCCTCCAGCTATGCTTTGCCACAGCTCCACTGGAGCAGGAACAATGAGTTGGTGGCAGGAGAAGCTTCTGTGCCCGTCCTGGGGTGGCCATGCCTGGGGGTCACCAACTCTCAGCCCTGGTGGCCTCAGTGGGCAGTGGGTGCTCAGCGTCTCCCGGCCACATTGGCAGTGGGTGCTGAGCAGTTCTGGAGCCTCCCCCACCTGTGTCCCTGCCAGTGGTGACTCAAGGGGACACATCCTGGCCAGGGCACCCTGCCAGCCGCTGGCCCCTGTCCACTGCCTGCCCAGTCCAGCATAATTTGCTGAACCCACTGCTACCACCCTGCTGTGGCCACCCATGTCCCTCCTGGGTGGGCACTGCCAGCCCCTCATTCTGGGGATATGGGTGTTGGGTGCCTTGGACCCTCTGGACGCAGCAGGTCCAGGGCCATGTCAGCTCTTAGAGCCAGCAGCAGAGCCAGATTCAGGCAGCCCCTTGTCTGGGGGACACGGGCTGGCTAGGACAGAGTCACTCCAAAAGGTGGCTCAGGAGGGACCCTCTTCCCTCTTGGAGCCGGCTGGTGTCTGGCACAGCACAGCGTGGAGCATGGCACGGCACAGCACGGAGTGTGGCACAGAGCGCTGTGGCACAGCGGGTACAAGTGTCTGGCATGGCACAGTACACCGCAGCTGGCACGGCGCCCGTGTCCCCCCCGCCCCGGCTCCGCGCTGGCTCGAGCAGAGTCGATGACACGTCGAGGGATTTAGCGCTAAATCCGCCGGCTGAGCGGCCGCAATTAGAGTGGAGCTGCCGGTGCCAGCCCAGGGCTCAGCGTGGGGAGGGATGGAAGGAGCCATGCCAGCCCCAGTGCCATCCTGGTGTCTGCCAGCCCCAGTGCCAGCCCCAATGCTAGTGTCAGCACCAGCCCTCCAGCCCTGAGCCACCCTAGGCGGGGCTGAGGTGTCCCTTGTCCCTGTCCCGGGGCAGTGGACCCACATGCAGTGGGCACCACACCCTGCCCCACTCCCCGGCCCCACTGCAGCCCCCGTGGGCTGGATGTGACCCAGAGTTAGCACCATCCCCACAGGCTGCCTGGTGCCCCACAGTGCCCTGCCACCCCCTGGACCCCGTCCTACACCCTACAACCTGTTATGCACTGTGCACCCTACTCTGCATCATCTCCTGCACCCCATCCTGCACCCCTGCTCTGCACCCTGTACCCTGGTCTGAACCCTGCACTCCATTCTGAACCTTGTACCCTGTTCTGAACCCAGCAGCCCATTCTTTGTTATCTCCTGCACCCTGATCTGAACCCTGCACCTCGTTCTGAACCCTGCAACCTGTCTTACACCAGGCACCCTACTCTGCCTCATCTCCTGCACCCCACCCTGCATCCCTGCTCTGCACCCTGTAGCCTGGTCTGAACCCTGCACCCTGTTCTACCCCAAGCAGCCCACTTTGCACCCTGTACCCCGTTCTCCCTTATCTCCTGTACCTTGCTGTGTACCCTGTACTCTGCTCCCCATCTCCTGCACCCTGACCCCTGCTCTGTACTCCAACCCCCGTTCTGCACCCTGCCCCATCTCCTGCACCCCACCCTGCAGCCCCCTCCACCCACCACCCTGTGCCCAGCCCTGTCACATCCCCGGGTCCCACCCTGCCCTGCCCTGCCCTGCCCTGCCTTGCCCTGCCCTGCCCTGCCCGGTGGGTGCCAGCAATGCCCCCTGTTCTCCTACCTCCATCCACTGGCCCTGGGTCTGCATCAGCAGCAGGACGCAGGGGTCCGACTTGTTGAGGGTGTCGCGGTCCAGGAGGTGTTTACAGCTGACCCGCAGCTCCACCTTGGAGAGCACGGCCAGCGGGGCCTGCGGGCACGGCTCGGGCACGTCCCCCATGCCGGTCGGGCGCGGCGGGGGACAGGCGGCCCCGTGGGCGAAGGGCATGGGGGGCGAGCGGGGCGGCCACTGCCTCGGGCGCCGTCAGGGAGCCGGGCAGGTGCCCGTCATGCCCGGGACACGGCGCCCCGCGGTGCCAGGCAAGCCCCGGAGGCAGGCAGAGGGACCCCAGGGACACCCTCCGGGGCGGGGTGGTCGGTTCCAGTCCCGATGGCTCCGCGGGGCCCTGCAAGGCACCAAAGCAGAGTGGAGTGAGCGGGAGCTGGGGCACCCTCGTGGCACTGCCCGTGTCCCCCCAAGTCCCAGCCAGCACCGTGGGCATTACTGTGGGGGGGTTCACATGGACCTACAGGGCTGTGCCCGGCTCTGTCCCACCTCCACCCCAGGGGCAGGATGTGTCCCGAGGGGAAGGGGGACCTCAGTGGGGTGGGGTACCCACCCTGGGGTGTTCCCTGTGGGGCTGTGGAGTAGAAACCCCCTCCAGTCGCTGCGGGCAGCACCCCCAGCCTGGGCTGGGCTCTCCGGAGGGGAGCGGGGACACCAACTCCGTGTCTGTGCCACCAGGTGATGGATTCCCCCGGGCTGGGGACAGTGTTCATCCTCCCCCCAGAGTCTGGTAGTGCTCAGACGGGCGATGCTGCCTGACGGGTCAGCGAGGGGTTCTGCCAGTCCCGGGCTTGTCCCCACACCTGCAGGTCCTGGGGGGTCCTGGCTGGGGCAGGGGCAGGTCCAGGGGCAGGTCCTGCCCACCTGTGCCCTCTCGTGCCCGGCCAAAGTTTCCCGGGGAAGTCATGCAGTGCCCAGACCCTCCCCGGCACATGGCTCGGGTGCCCCAGCTCCGGTGGGCACCGTCCCCCTCCCCGGGATCGCGGGCACCCCTCGGCATCATCCACCGTTCAGTGGAGGGGACAGCGGGTCCCACCCTGCCCATCGCCCCCTCACCTGGGTGCTGGTGGCCTGGGCTGGGACACGGCAGGGCAGGGGCTGTGCCGGTGTGCCCGCCGGAGCTGCTGCCGCTGCCACCTCCACACAACTGACTCAAGCTGCAGCTCGGGAGCGGAGCCCTAAAGAGGGAGATGGATGACAAGCTCCGTTAACTGCCTCGCTGCCGGCTCCGGAGCCGAGCCCACCCTGCACCGGGGCTGAGCAAGGTCCCCAGAGTCCCCAGCACCGCTGGCTGTGCCAGGGCAGGAGCTCCTGCTCCAAGTGAGACGCCCATGGCACAATCACAGCCCCCCACCCTCCCCAGCTGCTCCCCATGGGGTACCCAAGGCTACCTTGGTCCTGGCCCCCCACACTGAGGCAAGAGCTCAAGCACAAGGGCGGGGTCCCCCAAACCCACCGGGTGCCCTCCCCACATGCTGGAGCATCCAGACCCACATTCCAGGCACATGGAGCCCCATATGGCTGAATCCCCAGCCCGGGACCCCCCACCCACCCCTGTCCCCCCAGCACTGCAGCGCTGTCAACCCAGCTTTATGGAAGATGATGTAATTAGCCCAAATTTGGAGGGATTAAAATGCGGATAGGGCTAACGAGCACGAGGGCAGGCAGGGCCCGGGCTTCGGGAGCTAATCCCCAGCCTGCCTGGCAGAAATAGGCCACTCTCCTTCCCACTCCCCCCACAGCCTCCAGCATGGCTCGGCGGGGCAGGAGACACCGACCCACAGCGGGACCCGGGCTGGGCAGAGGGGCTGGAGGGACACGGTGGCAACTGGACACAGGTAACACCTCACCGGGCACATCTGGCCTCTCTGAACCGCCCAGTTCCTTGCAGCTGTGCTAGAGCTCCAGCCCTGAATGCTCCACCCCATCCCAAGCCCCAGAACTGATGACACAATGGGCTGGGTGAGCGCTCCTGGGGCAGCTCTGATCCCAACACTTCCCAGTGACTTATCAGCCCCCGGCCCAGGGACAGGCAGAGCCTGGGATCCCCTCAACAGCCACAAGGATTGGCCAGAACCCCTGTTCCCCCTGAGCTCCTGTGGTGCCACTTGAAGTGGAACAGAATCATTTGGGTTGGAAAAACTCCCAGTATCAGTTCACTCTCTCCACAGCACTGCTGAGCCACCACAATGTCCCCAAGTGCCACATCTACAATGGGCTGGCCTTTATGCCATGAAGAAATGGCTGAAAGGGCCCCAGAACTGAAGCAGGGGCTGAACCAAGGGCCAGGGAGTGCAGGATGGCAGAGAAGTACAGGCCAGCTCTGGAAATCAGCTAAATGCAAGCTCAGCTGAGGGGCTGGGCCACACCTTGCTCCCACTGTACCCCCCTCCCAAAACTGGTGAAAGCCCCTCATGTGGGCAGCACCTGAGTGACCCCCAGCGTAATACCCAACTTGTACAGCTTTGCCTCAGAGAGAGGTGTGGAAATCATCACAACAGGAATACTGGCATGGAAGGCTGGTAAGGGGCAGCAGACAAAGCCTGGCACAGAGGGGGAGCACCCAAAGCCCCTCAGAACCAGAGCAGAAGGCAGCCCAGGCTGCAGCCCTGACAAGGCAGAGGAGTGGGCACAAGGCAGGTGTTTAACTCGCCGTCAGGGACATGTGGAGCCTCCAATGACAGAAACAAGCCTTCCCACGCTTGAACACATCCCTGTACCGCCACTGGCACAAGGGGCGGCTCCGCTCGGTACATGTGCCCCAAAACCACAGCACACTCGGCTCCCTACGGCTTTTTATTGACAGTTCTGGGGAGAACAGTTCATTTCTTTTTCTCCACGTCCTGCTCCGCCGCTTCCTTGGCGCGCTTGGCGCGGATGCCGAAGAGGCGGGCGTTGGCCCGGGCCATGCGAAGGCTGGCAAAGGCCTTGAAGTTCTTCTCGTCCTCCGAGATGACACGCGCCTTCTCCCGCTTGAAAACCTGCGGAGAGAGTGCCAGACAGTCAGCCTGCCCCTGGGAGCCGGGAGCAGAGGTTTCCCACAATTATCCCTGCGAGGAGCAGAGCGGGAACGGAGCGCTCGTGCCATCTACAGGCCCTGCCCTCAGCCTGCTCTGCCGGGATTGGCGTTCCCGCTGGCTCCTCACGCATGGAGCACAGTGGAGCAGGAATGAAAACAAGCACCACGGGAAACCTGAGTCAGGTTTCCCACAATCACAGCATTGTTAAGGTGGGTAAAGACCGTTAAAAGTGAGCCCAACCTTCAGCCCAGCACCATCGCAGTTACCACCAACCATGTCCTCAAGTGCCACAGCCACGTGTTTTTTGAACACTTCCAAGGTTGGGGACTCCACCACTGCCCTGGGCAGCTGTGCCAGGGATGGACAGCCTGGAGCAATTTTCCAACCTAAACCTCTCCTGGCACAGCTTGAGGCTGGTTTCCTCCTGTCCTGTCACTTGTCACCTGGGAGGAGAGCCTGACCCCGTTCCCAGCTCCACCCTCCTGTCAGGGAGTTGTAGGGAATAGAAGTTTGTGACACTACTGACAGCAGCTCTGGGAAGGAGAGATGATTTAGGGACAGATGGTGACCACAGAACCTGCCAGAGCACTCTTAACCCAGCTAAACCCAAAGTGCCTTCAATTTCACAGTTCTCTCAAAGACTTATTCCTGGGTTTTTTTTGATCCAGGATAGGCAATGCCTGGAGACAGCCACCCTCAAGCTGTGAGACAGCAAAGAGAGAACCCTCTCTGCAAGTTCAACCTCAATCACATCACACAGAACGTGATTAAATGACACTTACATTCTTAATGGGCATAACAGGTCCTGTGAGCTGAGTGGCCATCTTGAGCTCCTCCGGCTGCACAACAGAAGATGGGAATGTTAGGAGAACAGAATTCAAACTTGTCCAGCTAAAACCTCAGCTAAAGCACAGCCTGTACGCAGGTACCCAGCTTAAATATGGTGCTAACGATCCTGACAGGAGCTTTGACACCAAAGGGTAATGAACCCAGCACTTCAGAGTGTTTGGCACTGAAGAGCTGCACCGGCGACCCACGCTGTGCCCGGATCCGGCCGGAGCAGCAGCCCACAGCTCTGCCAGCTGGGACAGCTCTGCCACCAACCGTGCTGCTCCCAATTTACACAGGATCACAGCATCCTCTAGGCTGGAAAAGATCTCCATGATCATCAACTGCAACCTGTGCCTGATCCCCGTCTTGTCAACCCAGCCCATCCATTCCTTCCTTGGACATCTCCAGGGATGGGGACTTCAAACTGCCCCGGGCAGCCCCCTCCAATGCCTGACCACTCTTTCCAGGAAGAAATTCCTGATGTCCAACCTGAATCACCTTCCCTGGCACAAACTGAGGCTGTTCCCTGAGCCTCCTTTTCTCCAGGCTGAGCCTCCACAGCTCATATACACCCAACACGTTCCTCAGCGACTCCTTCTCAGGTTGATTGCAGCTTCTTGTAAGAGCATATCATCAGACAAAAACGACTGAACGTTTACTGAATACAGCTGACTTCCAGCAAACACATCTGAATCAGTGTTTCAGCTTGAGGCTCTTCCTCCCTGCTCTGAAGATGGAGTTAAGCAGTTTGGAGCTGCCAGATTTCCCACAAGATGGGAGGACAGTCTGAACTCACCCTTGTGTTCCCTGGATCTACTGGCAACAGAGCCAGGGAACACAGTTCTGCTCTGATCCTGGAGAGGTTTTAATGAAAATAATTTTTGAATGTCAATAACAATTGCCTTCTGGAGCCTGCCTGGCACGCAGCTCTGGAGACACAGCCTGTCCCTCAGCCTTCCACCAGCAGGACTGACTCCAAGGGGAATTTCCAGCCATTGTGACAATTTAGTTCTCTAAACTAAAACTCAGCTGGCTGAGCAAGGATCGAAGCTCCAGGAATTAGCACCAAAACAAGCCAGCAGCTGCTCAGCCAAATGCCTGGCTGAAGGGTCACTACAACCCTGAGTGCACCATTAGACTCGACCCTGCCAGGCCTGGCCTCGTGCTGGGCTCAGAACCAGAACAGGGTTCACAGGATGGAGAAGGCTCAGGAGCTCTGCCTGACACCAAACCTCCCCTTTCCAGCAGCGAGGTACTCACAGAGCTGTCTCCCTTCTTAGGCATGGCTGGCTTCCTGGGGAAGAGGATGAGCTTGGAGTGGTACTCCTTCAGCCTCTGCACATTAGCCTGCAGGGATTCAGTGGACTTGTTCCTTCTCCGGGGATCCACGGAGATTCCGATAGTCCGGGCAAACTTCTTGTTGATGCCAGCGAGCTGAGGAGAGGGCAGGAGAGAGTGGTGTCAGCATCCCACAACTCCCAACAGCCAGGCAGGGATCCAACCACACCCAGCACGGGATGCAGGGTCTGGAGAAGGGCTGGGCATCAGCTGAGGGACCAACCACACCACCAACAAAGGGTGCCCTGCTCTGTCTTAGGGCTTAGGATGTTGCTCAGGCTGATTTTTGCAAGTGGATTTCCCCAGAGAAGCAAAGTGCAACCCCTGCAGGACTCATTTAAACTCAGATTCAGACAGCCATCTATGAGTCAGTTTATGGACAACTCTGGTTTACTGAATACTGGGAGCTCCATTAAATCGGGATTTTTTTCCTAACCATATGAAACAACCATTAAATAACAATTTTTTTAGACTATATTAAACAAAAGCTCATTTTCTGTTTGAAGACAAACAGCTGCATCCTGCTTTGTGTTCCACCATTACCCAAGAATTAAAGAAAAATAAGTAATGAAGTCTTTGGCACCCAGAAGAACAATTTCCCTGCCTCAGTGCACCAATTTCAGTTATAAATGTTTTAATTAAGACACTGAACCAGGGGCAGAGGCAGCTGGTGGCTCAGGCTGATGTGGAATCTGATCAGATACACAGTGAGCAGCCCTGCAGACCACCCTTACCAGCTCAGCCCACCTGGGCACATCACAGGGACAAGGACAAGGAAACATTTCCCACTTTAATCTATTTTGACTTTAATCCAACTATTATTACTCCAGCTACCCTGAGAAGCTGGGCTGAATGGTTCTTCCTCCTGCTACAATATCCCCTGCTACTCTTAGAACTAAATTGAGCTGGGTTTACTTGGACCTTAATATGAAAACATTGGCTAAAATGTTTAGAATTAGCAGAAAAATGTTTCATAAAGAAACAATTTAATGAAGGTGCGCTTAATCTTCCTCCTCCCCCCAAAAGTTTAGGAGACTCCAAGGCTCTTTCAGAATTCAAATTTCATAGAATCTATGAACAGTTTGGGTTGGAAGGGACCTTAAAGATGTTGAAGTTCCACCCCTTGCAAAGGGCAGGGGCACCTGCCAGTATCCCAGGACACTGCAAGCCCCATCCAACCTGGCCTTGGACACTTCCAAGGATGGAGCAGCCACAACTTCTCTGGGCACCCTGTGCTAGGGGCTCTCCACCCTCACAGGGAAGGATTCCTTTTCTATCTCCAACCTAAATTTTCCCCCATTTCAGCTTGATTTTAACAGAATTTTAAATGACAGTCTGACCAGATAATCAGACATCTGCCTTTTAAAGCACACTTCACACACCCACTCCACCATCACAGGTAAAACCAGTCCTTCCTTGCTCCTAGACCCAGGAAATCCAGGAAATCCACAGCCAGACTTCCCTGGCTGTGGCAGCATCAGCAGGTACCAACACCTGAGGAAGTCACCTTCTGCAGGACAGGAGAAGCAGCGGAGCTCAGACTCTATTTGAAATTTTTGAATTGATGCTCTGTACTTACTTTAAGCTCCTCCAGGCTGAAGCCTCTGCCAGCACGGACTTTTTTGTGATATCTGATGGTAGGGCACCTCACGATGGGCCGGATGGGCCCGGCCACGGGCCGGGGGGCGATGCGGCGAGCCTTGGCCTGGCGAGCCTTCCTCCTGGAATGGCAGGATCACACCATCCTTCAGCTTGGGAAAGACCCCCGAGGGCACTGAGCGCAACCTGAGCCTGATCCCCTCCTGATCAACCCGGCCCAGAGCACTGAGTGCTGCATCCAGCCCTTCCTTGGGACTCCAAACCTCCCTGGGCAGCCCCTGCCAAGGCCTGACCGCCCTTTCCAAGAAGAAACTCCTTGTGATGTCCAACCTGAACCTCACCCAGCACAAACTGAGGCTGTTCCCTCTCCTCCTGTCCCTGTTCCCTGGGACCAGAGCCTGATCCCCTCCTGTCAGGAAGTTGTGGAGGCACAGAAGGTTCCTCCTCAGTCTCCTTTTCTCCAGGCTGAGGTCTCCCAGCTGCTCCTGGTGATCCAGACCCTTCCCAGCTCCACTCCCTTCTCTGGACATGCTCCAGCACCTCAATGTCTGCCTTGCAGTGAGGGGCCATATAAAACACCGGAGCTTCAGGTGTGACATTGGCAGTACCAGTACAGGGGACAGGCAATGCCAAGCTCCTGCTGGTCGCGCTACGGCTGGCACAAGCTAAGTATCACTAGCCTCTTGCCCACCTGTGACAGCCACGGTGTACCCGGCATCTCTACCACACGTGCCACTCCCGCCCTCGCAGGGAGGAATCTCCTGCCCTGCGATGCCTCCGGAACACACCGCCGGGCCGGGCTGGCTGCTGCTGCTGCCATCAGAGACCCAGGGAAGAGTGTTCATCACTGTGGATGCAGCGATTCCGGAGATGTCTCATCACTTGGCTGCGCCCGGCAGAGGCTCGCCCTGGGCACGAGCAGGGAATGGCTAAACAAATCCCCGGCGTCCTGGCTTCTTAAGCGGCCCCGCAGAAACCGGGAAAGCCCCTCCCGCGGCCCCCGGAGCTCCGGGACTCACCTGCGGAGCTTGCGGGCGGGCTGGTTGAACCAGGTGGCGACTCGGCGCTGCCAGTCCTTGTGGAAGTGGGGCTTCAGAATCATTCCATTGCGGCTGGGCGCCATGGCTGCGGCCTGCGGACACGGGCACGGTTAACGCGGGGACACCCGAGGCGCCCTCAAGCCCGCCGGCCCCATCGGTACCCCCGGAGCCTCCCCACGGCCCCGCGCGGGGCTGTAGGGGCAGCGGGCGGGGCCCCGGCGGGCGGATGGCGGCGGATGGAGCCCCCGGCCCTCACTCACCTCCCACCACGACAATGGCGACCGGAAAGGAAGGGCTGGCGCGGCGGCGCCGGAAGTGCCGCGGCGGTGCCCAATGGGCAGCGCGGGAGCGGCCCGGAGAGGGGCGGGACCGGCCGGAACGGCGGCGGCTTCACCGCGCCCGCAGCAAAGATGGCAGCGGCTTAAAGGGCCCGCGCACGGCGGGGCTGGGAACGGGGACACGGGGACACGGGGCCGCAGGCAGGCTCCATCGGCAGCAGCAGCTCGATGCCCTCTCCCGTGCCCAGAAGCTCCTGGGTAGGGGGATGTGACGGACACTGGACAGGGGTTATGCTAGTCCCAAATCCCTGAGGAATTCCCATGCAACCCCAGAGCAGGGTCCCTGATTCCTGCCCTTTTGGAGTAGCAGCATTATCGCGCATGAGGCAGGAGAGGGATCGGGGACTTCCATCCCCCTGGGCAGATCCCAGGCGGTGGGATCCACAGGCTTTGCCTAGGAGCAATGGCACAGCAGTGCTGGCAGCACCCCAGGAGCCACCGAGGACCCCGCGCTGTCCCTGCACTGCACCGCTCCCAGCGTCACCCTCAGCTCCACAGAGCTGAACTCCCCTCCCCACAGAGGTTTTGTGAGTTAAAGAAAATAAAATCAAAGAACACTTGAAATTTCATCTGCTGCTGGAAAAGGAAGTTCAAAGAGTGAGACTGGGAAGAAACAAACCAAGTTTGGAATTAAAACATCCAGGCAGCAGGATCCAAAAATGTAGAAAACTACTTCTCCGAGTGTCCCTGAACTCAAGGAAAATTACTCCCCAGTCACTGAGACGCCAGGGAATGAGCTGGGAGAGGGGAGAAGACACAGTGCAGAACCTCTCCACATTCTCAGAGAAGTAGGAGGCTTCCAGCTGCAGCTTGACCGGGGACAGGAGCCTGGGACTGTGACAAAGGCCCGAGGGCTGGGAGCTGTCAGAGCCCAGGCTTGGGGTGGGGTCTTTCAGGTCACAGACAGTCCTGATGGAGTAACTGCAGACAATAATCCTTCCTAAAAAATGCAGCCAGCCAGGGCACTCCAGGCAGCAACAACCACTTTAATGCTTTCCCTGATGAACACCAGACAACCCTGTCAACACGGCCTGTTTTGCAACAGCCACAAGGATGAAGCAGCTTTTCCTGAGGATTCCCAACAAACACACCTGCTTTTGCTGGATTTCTAAGAGCACTTCTCCAGCTCAGAACCAGCAGCTCAGAACAGTCTTCCCATGTGTGCTCAGAGTCACCCTCTGCACAGTTGATTTCCATGCCCCACTGCTGAGCCCTGCACAGTTTTGCCTCAACCTCTGCTTGGGAAACACTTGCTGTAAAAACTGGACATAAATTATTGACCAGGGAGAAGGAGGCTCTTGTCCTGTACCACTCCACAGCTCTAATGAGCTTCATGTGTGCCAAAACACCCCCGGAGCCTGACACATTGTACACACACAGCAGCACATTGTGGGCAGTTTATTCCAGCCAGGGCTCTTTGTGTGCTGTGTTCAAAGGTTACACAAGAGCTGCAGCAGCCCAGCTGAGCCCCACGGGGGTGTCCCCATGCTGAGGACACAGCCCTGCCCTCCTGCCATGGCACAGAGCACAGCCAGAAGTAGCTTACATGGGATCTTCCACCCATTGGGATACGTTCCCTGCTCCTGTGTACAAGAAACTTCCACAGCAGATCAGACTTATCCAACTTCTAACCACCACCACCCTGCTAGGAATCAATTCTGAAATCCTGAGCTGTTCTCCCTCCTGCAGGATAAAGCTCAAAGAGCCAACGTAGCCACCCCTTAATTTTGGGGTAGCGGCAGCAGCACAGCAATCCCCTGCTCAGCATCTTTGTTTCTGGAGCTGAGAAGGCAAAGGGTCTGTGTCCAAAAGAGGCCTCCAGAGCCCTCCCATTCCACACGGGAGTGGGTTCACACTGGTCTCAGGCGTGGCTCCTCCTCCTCCTCTTGGTTTGGTGGCTGGGGAGGTGTTTCCTCCTCCCTGGTGTCCTGCTTGTCCCTCTCTGCCTGCAGCCAGCTCTGAGGAGCAATCATCTTCTTGGGCCCATGGGGCGGGGGCCCGATCAGTGCTTCAATGTCATCGTAATTGATCACTTCCTTCTCCAGGAGGGCACTGGACAGCTGGAAAAGAGGAAGGAGGCAAAATGAGGGATGGAGCCCCCAGAGAGAGCAGAGAACTGCTTCTCTGAGCTGGTCTGGATTGTCAGCTCAACTCAGGCCTCAGCACCTGCAGCCCCCCAGGAGCAGACCCTGGCTGTGCCACCAGAGATAGGGTGACCCTGAAGCTACTGGAGCCAAGACCAAATTCTCCAGGCTCCAGCACCATTCCAAGGGCAGGTTTGGCCAGGAATACACAATGTAACTGCAGGCAACAAAGCAAGCTTTTGGGAACGATTTAGAATGAGTGCTCCAGGAACAATGAGAGAAGTGTCCCTCCTGCCACTGTCACTGCACCTGTGACCCTGCCCAAGAGCCAAAGCAGCAGCATGGAGACCTCTGGCAGACCCAGAGCCTTCCCTGCACACACAGCACTAACAAAGAGATGCCTGTTCCTGCAGGCAGGGGCTGGAGGTCAGCAAAAGTTCCTCTCCAGAAGAGTGGAATTCTCTGGCCCCTCTGGCAGCCGCACCACCCCTCTGGAGCAGCAGGTGGCTGTCCAGCATGGAACTGCTCGATCCTGCTGACGAGATGTGACACGCTGGCCTGGCAACCGAAACACTGACTCTGGAGATACTTTGGCTGCACTTTAAAAGTTTTTCTGTGCTGAGCCTTTAGCAAACATCTGGCTGCTGTTACATGGCAGCAGCAGGACAGAGGAGCCTGCAGAGACACCCCTGAGGATCCCTGCTCCAGAGCTGCCAGGGCACTGTCCCGGGGACAACAGCGTGTCCCAGCCCTGTCCTTACGCACTGGAGGCCTGACACTGCGTAGCTGAAGGGGTTGTTGTTGTTGTTCTTGTTTGTTTAAAAAGAGGATTTAAGGAAAAGAATTGCTTAATTTGCAAAACAGGCAACATTAAGTTGAATCCTGGTCATTTTGGAAGTCATGGACTGGAATTCTGAAGGGAAGTCAAGGAGATGCAGAGGGTGCTGTGACCCAAGCTTGGTTCAGCACTGGGCACAGAGCTCCTGGCACAGGTGGGGATGTACCAGGGTGTGCAGCTGGATCACAACTGTCAGCACACAAAGGGGAGCAGGCAAAGCTCTATCTCTGCAACAAGGATTCCTTGGTGAAAGTCTTTAAGGAGGTGAAAATTGCCTGAAGTCACCAGAAAGCACAGACCAGCCCCGATCAGCCAAGGTGACAGGCACCATACTCCTGCACCAAAACCAGACACTGTCCACCTGATTACTGGCTTGGCTTCCCAAAAACAGTCACTGTCAGGTCTCCAGAAAACTGCACTGCCAAGAGGCAAGCAGAGAAGTGCAGGTGAAGGACACAAATTCCAGCTTTGATCATTTCCACAGAGCACTCCTCCTCCTCTACCCTGCAAACACCAGCTGGTGTGAGGAGGCAGACTACTCACTGCTGGGAAAGGCACACACATTCCTCCCGTGCCTGCTCTGAATCCGGGGGATACACAGTAAACAGTCACTCGTTCCCAACACTCCCACTACAAGACTTTCTAGGAGAGAGACAACACTGCAACAGCTGAGCTGCAGAGCACAGTAAGCACCAAAAGCACCAGTTATAAACACCCAAACCAACCAACAAACCCCCACACAATCCAACTCACTGTTTGCAGCTTGTCCCGGTTCTCCAGCAAGAGCTTTTCTGTGCGCCTGTAAGCCTGAGCCACCAGGATTTTGGCTTCCTTGAAGAAACAAGAAGAGGGAGTTGGGGTGTAGGTGGCAACAAACACAATGTGTGGCTAAACAAAGAGAGCACTGAGGGATGGAATCTGAAAACTGAGCCAGGCAGAATGTGGTTCCCATCAACAGAAACTATGGATAAACTGGTTGGAAAAAGGCCCAAGGAGTGCTGGTGATAAGGGGCAGTGAAGTCTTGCCCTAGCACAGCTCGATGGGAAATGCAGATTTAAGGCTGTCCAGGAGCTAAAGGTGCAGCTCAGCACAAATCCCAAGGAAGCACAGCCATGGTGCTTCTGAAACCGAGTTTTTTTGTTTCCGGCTTTTTTGACTTTTGAACTAAAGCAATGTGTTTTTTCAGCAATGAAGCCAAACTTCCTCTCAAAACAGGCTGCTTTGCACTCAGTCTGACCATCATTTTGGTTAGGAAGTGCACACATCTACACTGTGCAGCTCTAACTTTAAGACACAGATTTCCTGCCATCTCAGCCCTGCACGGCACAGGCTGCTGGGCTGAACTCACAGCCAGGTGGGACTCTACCTGTTCCTGCTGCCTCACTGCACAGCCCTGACACAGTCATGGAACAGGTAAGTGCTCACTCACTGGCCAACAGCAAAATGCAAATAGTTTGGGTGTAAACCACTTGCCACTTTTCAGTGAACTGCAGAAAGCAAAGAACAAAAAACCCCTTATCCCAGGGTGGCCTTACGTGGTCCATCATTTGCTGCAGGCCCTGGCTGAAGGGGCGCCGGCCGATGCCAGAGGCACTTTCTGCGTCTGGGAAGGAGATCTGCCCGATGCTGGGCACCATCCCATACTGCTTCACCATGGAGTAGGCAATCTTGGTCACCTTCCTCAGGTCATCCTGTGCTCCTTGGGCAGGAAAGACACACACACTGCTGGTCAGCTCTCAGCTCAGTGCAGGAACGTCCTGCACAAACACACATCCCACCAGTGGAGAGAGCAGAGGACCCACTGCAGCCCATGGGGGTGAACATTCAACCCACTGAGGGATCTTCCTGCAGGGCCCAGGAGTGACAGAGTGGCCCCACTGTGGCCAGCTCACCTGAGTCCTGACCTGCCACTGCTCACAGAGCAACCTGGTCTAGTGGAAGGTGTCTCTACCCACGGCAAGGGGTGAAAGGAGATGGGCTTTAAGGTCCCTTCCAACTCAACCATTCTGTGATCCTATTTGGATTTAACCAGTTGGAAACAGGTTAGAACAGAAGTTCTAGGTCTTCTCAGGAGCCTCATCAGTAACTGCAACTGTGGCCTTAGGCTTTGGGACAAGTTTGAGCCAACACAGTGACAACCACCCCCAAGATCTCCATGCCTACAAGTGTCAGAACACACCATGTGACATTTCTCCTTGCCAGTACAGGAAACCTCCGTCCCTTGCTCAGATCCCCTTGGACCTCCACTTGCCCATGCCAGGCTCTGGCTCCTCACCTGTGGTGACCTTGTTAAAGGTGATGGCCTCGGCCACTCTCCCCCCCAGGGCCATGCACATCCTCTCCAGCAGCTGCTCCTTGGTGAACAGGTACTGCTCCCGGGGCAGGATCTGTGCGAATCCCAGCGCCGCGTTTGTCCGAGGGGCTATGGACACCTGCAACACAGGGCAGCCCCCTCAGCTCAGAGAACTGCAGAGCTCTCCCTACAGCAGCACAGGGAGGGCAGGAAGAGGCCTCTGCGTTCCCAGCAAAGTTTGTCCATAGCCATGGACAGGTTGGCCTACAGAGACGTGGCCAAGGAACAGCAGCGTGTCCTCATTCCTGCACTGAGGGCTCTGCCTTCACACACAAACATGCTTCCTGCTCAGGAAATTATCCTTAACAGCAAGTCACAGAAATCCTGAAATTTAGGAGTTACTTTGGAGTGTATAGGTCACACATAGATCACTGATTCTGCTCCAGAATCCCTGAGACTACCTGCAGAAAGACAGAAGCCTTCAGAAAAATAACAGCCATTCTCCTCACTCACTAAGAGAGAGTAATTAACACCAGTTCTGCTTACACAATGGGTCATTCAGAGTGAATGTGCCGCTGGTAAGGGGCCAAGGAGTTGTCACCCTTGTCATTTCACTCCCCACCTCCCCCCAGTGCCCCGGCTTTTGGAGATGTGCACGGATCACATCCCCCGGTGCCAGAGAGGCCTTTCCCTGCAGAGAAGAGCTTCGGGCAGACAACCTCCCAGTCTGGAAAACACATCCTTTCATCAGTATCAGAGCAACTCCTGCAGTGGCTTTGCTGGCTGAAACGTGCTGGGAAAGGGATCACATTTGGATGTGTGAACACACGGAGCAGCCTAGAAATGCATGACTGAGCAGCAGCACCAGGAGACTCAGTTGCTTCTAGTTTTTAATTGCAAGGCTTCTCCTATAGCTGGTTAATCAGCTTTGCACCAGCACTATCATCAATGGAGCCTAATAATGGATTTCTCTACAGCATAAATTAGGGACATGATTCATATAATCACAGAATCATTAAGGTTGGAAATGTCCTCCAAGACCATCAAGTCCAACCTTGGACCAAATCCCACCAGCCCACTGAACCATACTGTGCAGTGCCATGTCCACTTGTTTTTGAACATTTCCAGGGACTGTGACTCCACCACCTCCCTAGAGAACCTGTTCCAATGCTTAACCAACCTTTCAGTGAAGAATTATTCCTAATACCCAGCCTGAACCTCTCCTATTTTAGTGGTGGGCTTGGCAGTGCCGAGTTATTGGACTCGACAACCTCAAAGGTCCTTTCCAAGGAAAACGATTCAGTGATTCTGTATTTTCCATGCATTTTGCTGCAGTAGCACAGCCACGGGCTCACAGAGCTGAGCAGAACTGCACACGAGTACCACAAAGCAATTTTGGCCAGGGAAGCCCTCGGGGCCCCCTCCCTGGCAGTGGAGGTACCTTCATGACGGCCTCGGTGTGCTCCAGCAGCCACCCGACCAGCGCGTGCCCGGATTCGTGGAATGCCACCACCTTCCTCTCTTCTGGTGACAAGATCTTACTTCTTTTGGCAGTGCCTATGGGAACAGAGAGCAGGGCTTGGGAAGTTTATCAACAGGTGCAACCAGCGGGGCATAACCTGGTCCAGCCCAGTGCACAGCCTGTGGCTGAACTGTTTGTGCTGCACTCCGGAGAGGGGGAGGCAGCAAAACCCCTTTAACTAAAATGTTTGGAAAAGGCACTCCCTGGTCCTGAGGTGGAAAGCAATCCATGCCTGGGATTGCTTGAAAACCCTGAAAATCCTTCCCCTCACAATAGACTTTAATGATTAGACAAATAAATTGACATTTGATTTGATCACAGCTCAGGAACCTTGTTCCCAGGGTTGGATCTGTAAAAAGGCAGTTTACTCTTGTGTTTTTGGTTTTTTCTTGTGGAAAAAATCTGAACACGACACAAAAAACCCCAAACAACAGAATCCAAAATGAGACTAGCTAGAGTCTCACGCTCATTTTGCTTTTTTCAGTCCCTTAGGCAGAACAAGAGAGATGTTGAATCACATATACAAGGTCCCAGTTGAGAAAACTGTGCATTAAGAGTGTTCAAATCAGCTAAAGTCCAGGAGCAGATACAGAAATCCTTCTCCAGAGCCTGGAAATGTCTCTGATTACACATGGCATGCTCCGTAGGAGCTTATTCCCAGGCTCCTGAGAACGAGCAAATGAAGCCATAACTCACATTTAACCCTTTCCTCCAGAAAGGTGATTTTTGAAAGTATCTATTTTCCAACTCGTCAGAGCAAGTCCGAAAAGGACTTAAAAAAACCCCAACAACAACAAAAAAGTGAATGGAAGTAAAACTTCTAGCACATAGGAAAAATAAGTACATAGCACACAGTGTGTCAGGCACTCGTTACAGCTCAGAACATTAGGTGCAAAAAGGTCCCAGGATTTGCAGGCCAGAGTCCCCACACAGAGCCCAGAGCAGAGAGCAGCCAGTCAGAACCAATACTGCACCAAGGTTGCTTCATGCCTTGGAAAACAACATTCTATTAAACATGAATTTTTAAACAAAGTCAAGGGTTTTATTAAACAAGGAAACAACAAAATTAGTATGGCAGATCTTTTAAAATTACTGCTCAGGGACCCTGGAAGCTGCTGTGCCCTGCCAGGCACGATGGAGCAGCAGATTAATTGCAATTGCCTTGATTTTCATCAGTCAGTCCCTTACCCTGCCCTCAGCAGTGTGTGAGCATGGCCCTGTATGGCTATTTCCATAGGAAGATGTATCTACTCTCTATAAATGTGTGTGTGTACATATATACAAATATACAGACAATTAAAAAAATGCCTGTCACTGAGGGAGGGACTGTGCTCTTCACAACAGCACACAGTGTGCCTACCAAGATTATTTCTTTTCCTATATAATCTCCATGCATGGAAGGCCCCTGAAAGCCTGTAGTTATCACATTCATGACACAAGCCACCCAGGCAAGAGCTCTGATGCATCTCTGCTGGCCTTAGACAAACCCCACCAAGAAAATAGGCTCCATCTTCTAAAGCCAAGCCCTAAAAGCCTCTGTGTGCTCAGCAGGTTTCTTCCCTCGCTCCCAGGAGACCTGACTGACTGCTTTCTGTTCCCAAACTAAAAACACAATGGGAACTACCACAGAGAGAAGTTCTTGCTCCTCCCTTACAGCAACACAAAGCTTTAAGGCTGACAGGGCCTCTGGACTTGCAGAGCTCCCTTTTGATTCCACCCCACTCTTATTAAAACCAGAAGCTCCTAATGGAAAGCACAGTAATATCTTCTTTCTTTCAAGAAAAGCTTTTATAGGAACTGAAATGCCCTCTGGATTGTGAAACTCAGCAGCATTCCTATGACATGGAAAGGGGACATTTAATACGGGGGCCTGGGGGGTTGTTTGGGGTCTTTTAGAATCTGTCTACAAAAAATAGCCAGTCCTGCTAATATGAGAGAATCTGATTAAGCAACAAAAAGACTCCGTGGCCTCCTACACACACCAGAGCCTGAGTGAGGCCAGGCAGCTGTAATTTCCAAAGCTCATGTCCTGCAATGCCCCACCACATGGATCCCAGAGATCCCTGCTGCTGCCAGCCCCCCCAGCCTTCCTTTTTGCTTTTTGCTTTATCTTCCCAGTCTGTGGAACTAAGGCAAAGCTCAGAAAGAAAAGGCAAGTGAGTCCCTACAAGTCTGGTGCTTGTGCTCCTGCAGATGGTAAAGTAGAGCACATCTTTACAAGAGCATGTGGTATCAGGACAAGGGGGGATGGCTTCAAACTGAAAAAGAGGAGGTTTAGTTGGAGTATCAGGAAAAAAAAGATCTTCCCTGTGAGGGCAGGGAGGCCCCAGCAGGGGTTGCCTACAGAAGCTGTGGCTGCCCCATCCCTGGAAGTGTCCAAGGCCAGGTTGGATGGGGCTTGGAGCAACCTGGGACAGGGGAAGGTGTTGGAATACAGACTTTAAAGTCCCTTCCCACCTAAACCAGCCCAGCATTCTGTGATCTTTGCTGCAGCTGATGAGAATTTCTGTGTTACGACTACAGTTGTCTTACTGTCCACTCTTGGGAGCACCTGAGTACAGTTTGGGATTCACGTTTTTAACCAAAGCACTCCAAGGGTTTTGTTTCTCTGCAACAGGTGAAGCTGTGAGGAATTTTCTCAAACATCTTCTTTTAAATGAGGAATTCTCTAGGCATTTTCTAATAAAGCAAACACTTGGGACTTAATTCCAGGATCAGGAAGTAACTGACCCAGTACAAACATCCTGTTCCACACGTTCCACTAAAAAGGCACAGAGTGCCAGCCTGTGTGCCTGGGCTCCTGCTGGGAATGGAGCCTGGAGGCAGTTCAGTGTCTGATTATGAAATCCACAGCTTGGCTCCAGGGCAGCTCAGCCCAAAACCCACCAGATTCAAATCCCTCAGGTGAAGTCAAGAGTTCTGGGAACTCTTCTCCCCTCCCTACAATACACTGCTACAGGGAAATCTCCAGAGGTTCCTCTCTTGGCAATGGCACAAGCGGCAGGGAAAGGCCACAGGATGTTCTCAGAGGGAGAACAGTGCTCTACTGTCTTGCAGTTTATTCTGCCAATTTGTGAAAGCCTGGGCTTGGAGGGCAGAAAGAAAAAATCTCCAATTTCTTGCTGCTGAGGATGCAGAGACTATTTGCTATTGATGTTTATGTAGCAGGTGTCCAGAGCAGCAAGAAAAATTCAGAGATGTTATGACTTTTCTTGTTTAAAAAAAATCAACCAACCCACAAATCCCCCCAACCTTTAAACTGAAAAAACCCCACAGATTCGAAAACTCCTCTTCATCACTTTGACAGCAGCCATTTTCCCTGAGCTGTGGGTTCAGACTCCTGAAGATTCAGGAAGATGAAGCCATTTGGGGTCTTTTTCAGAGAACTTTCAGTGACTGTCATTGAAGACCTTCAGGCCAGAGCACACTCTGGACCCATCTGTCTTTCTGGGATGTAACCCCCTCACCTGAGGCAACATCAAGAAATGCTGCTGCCCTGGCACAGGCTGCCCAGAGAAGCCGTGGCTGCCTCTGGACCCCTGGAGTGCCCAAGGCCAGGTTGGAGAGGGCTTGGAGCAATCTGGGATAGTGGAAGGTGTCCCTGCCCAGGGCAGGGGTGGGACTGGATGTGCTTTAAGGTCCCTCCCAACCCAAAGCAGCCCATAATTTCACGGAATGGCTGCATCTCTCACCTGCAATGACTCTTTCCACAGCATACTCGAAGTTGGAGGTATCGATGGATTTGTGCCCTTCCCTGGCAGCGTGAAGAGCAGCTTCATTGCAGATATTTGCTATGTCAGCTCCTGCAGACATGAGTTCACAAAAGTTACACTGGGTCTGAATAGGACAGAGAACAGGACAGAGGAGGAATGGGCACAAACAAATCTGGAGAAGGACCTAAGGAAGTCAAACAGTCTGTGCTTTTTGTTCCTTGGGAACAGAGAGCAACCCCAGTCTATGGTGTTGATATTGGATTTGAATAATACAACTGCTTTGGCAGGGAGTGCTGATACCACACAGAGCTCAGCAATCCAGGAGCAGGCTGAGGCCAAGGCTGGCTCCCAGGGACAGGGATGGTGTGGGCAGTGGGTTGGCACAGGCTGCTGCTCTGCTCAGCCTCAGAGAGAAGAGAAGGAACATCTGTTCCCAGTTTGTGTGGGTGGGTGATGGCGGGGGGCTGCTGGGAGCAGTCACGGAGAGGCAGCAAGCTGGGGCCTGGGAGAGGGGAAACCCAGAAAGGACATTCCAGGAACTCCACATAAACAGGAACTCTGGAGCCCCTTGCTCAGCACTGTTTCAAGCTCCCAGGGACCCACCCTGGAAGCAGGCTTGATGCAGGAGCCAGGCAGAGCTGTCCAATTTCTACTCTGCTCAGCAAAATAATTCCTACACATTCCTTCCATCACTTTCCTGGTAACATAAATCAATTTAACAGTCTCTCCTCTGAAGTGCAGCACCTCATCCTCAAAAGCTTTGAGAGGAGCATGACTGTTTCCTTCCCTTAGGAATTAGGCACCTGGGCATTGTAAAAGCGTGTTTTCCCTACCTCCCCACCCTGCTAGTCCAACAAATTTCAGAAGACTGAAAACAGTAATGAATAACTGCTCATCAGAGCTCACCAGGGAGCTGATCAGGTTCCCACAATTTTTTTCTATTTCCCACAAAAATGGAGAAAAAAAACCCGCCCTTTTTGCCCAAAACTCCCTTTTAGACCCCCAGCACCCAGGAGATCCAGCCTGAATGGAGCAGGAGCAGCTCAAGGACACATCATACCACTGAATCCTGGGGTCAGCTCTGCCAGGTGCTGAGAGTAGAAACTGCCATCCTGGATCAGCTTGAGGCCCTTCAGGTGATGCTCAAAGATCTCCTTTCTCTCCTGTAAAGAACATCCAGCACCTGAGCCCAGCCAGGGGTCACAACAGGGCCCTCCTGTCCACGGCAGGGAGCAGGGTGGTGGCACTGCCAGCAGAGGGGACAGCGACAGTGCCAGCAGAGGGCAGGGCTCTCCTTGCAGCGTTGCAGAGCTCCAGCAGCTCTGATAAACACACAGCTCTCAAATTCCCAACAGATGCACGAGGCTCTCCCTGAGTCACAGCTTTCTCTCCCAGGGCCACTCTCCCCTCCTCACTCTCACTCTGATCTGTCTTAACTTCTCCCTCACCATAAAAGCTCTTGCAGGAAGGAACTCTGACTGCCTCGACCTGCTCCTGCACAAACCACAAACTGCAGAGCCCATCCAGCAGCTCCTCAGCCTGCACCCATTTCCCAGATGGAGGTGGGGGTGAGAAGCCGCTGGCGAGCAGCCACCAGTGACTCATTCAGCTGGTCCAGGAGATCCTGACTCAAACAATAGGCTCAGTTGCCAGGGTTTTTCCCCTTCCTCCTTCAGGGCAGCTGCACAGTCCATGCTTCCGGGGCCAGATTCTATCAGGCATTTAAGGTATTTTCACTGAAAACTCTGTGGAGGACAGTGAAGCACAGATGGGAGAGGAAGAGCCTGTGCTGGCACAGCACACAGATCCTCACTGCAGCTGAGCCTATTCCCAGAACTCTGCTACAAATGTCAACACAGCGGACATGGAAGACTCTTGTAAATGGATTTAAAAAGCATTCAGAAAGTCACTTAACGGGCTGCCTAAAGGAAAATGAGGAGCCTTACAAGGACAGGTAGGGCAATAAACCTACAGGATTTTAAGGGACATGACAATTTAAGCTCTCAAACAGCCAATTGCCAATTAGGTTAGGCGCTTCCCAATTTCCTGAAGAGAAGATAGAAACATAGCTCTGCATCTGCATGGCAAAGGGAACCACACAAAAATTCACTGCCAAGGCTCTACCAGAGCAGAGACCTCCAGACCAGTGAACTGTCACTTCAGAGGAACCAGCCACTGCACCAGCACCACAAATCCTTGATTCAGAGCACAGAAACAGGAACAAAGGCACACAGAGGCTCAACACCTCCAACTCCTCCAGGCTCAGCCTTGCCAGACCAATGAGACCAGCAGGGACTGGGACACCTCAGTCACAGGAGGGACAAGGCAGCGGGTGGAACATACCTGGAGTGTTGGGAGATCAATAAAGATGTGCCTGTCCAGCCTCCCAGGTCTCATCAGAGCGTTGTCCAGGACATCGGCGCGGTTGGTGGAAGCCAGCACTATGACGTGATCCGTGGTCCCCATTCCTGCCAAGAACAAGACCAGAGGAAGAGGTTTTCCCCACCTCAGACTGCACTGCAGGCACACAGTGGGCTGAAGAACACAGCTTTACACAAAGCCAGAGGGTGTTCATGGCTGCTTTGGGTTGCTGAGGCTGAGTGGCCCCTGCAGCTTGGAGCAAAGTCAGGAAGGAACCTCCCAGGTCACCAGGCCAGTCCCTGGTTATCATGGATACTCTGAAATCCCCTTTTTATTTACTTAATAAATCTTGGCTTAAGACTTCTTTTTCTCCTTCCTCTTGCCACACTTGGAAATTGCTCCAACTAGATCCCAGAACAGAATCTCTGTTTTGATGAGTTCACAGATGCCTTCTCACCCCCAGGATAAGTCAATTACTGAGCCTTTAGCTCCAGATTGTACAAGCAGCATTTCCTAGCTGAAACACCCTTTTCCACAAATTTCCATGGAAAACCCTTTCAGTTTTTATTTACTTTCAGCCTTCAGTCACAGGCAGGCCACGAGGGGAGGGACAGGCTTTCCTCTGAGCTAAGGTCAGTGCAGAGAGAGGACAGCTTTGCCACCCAACAAGGGCCACGTTACAGCACGAGTTGTTCTTTGCCTCCTCACTCACCTCTTACAGGCACCGTGCATGGCCCAGCATAGACCAGCTCTGCACAACCCACACCAGACACAAAACACAACCCAAGAGCTCTGCATGATTATCAGCACAGAATTTGGCCAAGCCAGTGAGAGCAGCTTCTGTCTCCAGCTCTTTAAGGTGGAGGGAGCACTGGGATTTACTGCCTGAGAGCAGCCCCAGTGGAGGCATCAAAGACAGACAGGATTTCCTGGGGAAGGGAAGGCAGGGCACTGGCAGCTGCAGGAGGGTAAAGAGAGGCAGACTTTGTGCTGCCTGGGTGGGGAGCCAGAGCTCCCTTTGAATCACTGCCCCACACGGTTATTTATTGCATTCCTCCAGGTGCCTGCAGGCCCCTGGGCATGAGTCACCTGCTTCCAGCACACTCCCCAGCCCTGGCACACAGCAGCCTTCCCAGGCAAAGGACACCACAGTCCCATGTGCTTCCCTCTGCCAAGTCCCACGCTGTGGAGAGGCGGCTCCGTGCACGTAAGCTGGGCCAGTTTCAGCTCTCAGCTCCAGCAGAGGAGCTGCCAAATGTGTCAGCGTGCAAGAGCTCAGCACAGATCAAGGTTCCAGGTGAGGCAGGGGACTGGCTGTGCCAGCCTGTGCTGCAGCAGACCCGGTGCTCCCTCTCTGCAGGCTCCTGCCTAAATAAGCTGCCGGAGAGGATGAAGCCGAGCATCCTTCAGGCCTGTATCACACTGCACTCTGGAGTGGGATAAACAAGCTGAGACTGGCAGGCACTCCAGGAATGGCGGGATTAGATGGCACAGTGCATTATCTGCCTTGCAGCTGGGAAGACTCTCTTAAAATAGGTCTGACTATTAGAACAAATAAAAAAACCAGAAGCACTGAGAGCATCCTCCTCACATCAGCTTCTGCCCCACTTGCTTAATGCAACACCACCTGGCATGTCACAGGCAAAGATCAGCCAAAGGAACAGGCTACAAAAACAACACCTCATCACGTCAACAAATGAGAGACAGCTCTGAAAATGCAGCCTGAAGAAGAGTTCCTGCAAGGGTCACAAATGAACCACTCCAGAAAGGAAAGGGAAAAAGCTGCAAATGCCCCGCTCCCCACTGAGCAACACACGGCTTGGTGGGCATCTCACCTGCAGGATTACACTGCCATTTGTCCAAAAGCCCTTGGACAGCTCCTGGGAGCAGTGGCACTGAAATTGGGGCCTTCCTGAAGGAAGCCTCAGGGCTGTACATGGCACAGCTCGGGACTTGTCTGAGGGCTCCAGGTGAAGAGCTGCTACCAAAAGCAATCCTGCATTTCCATTCACAAACCCCAGCTCAGCCCAGGACTGCCAAAGCTCCTCTCAAAGCATCCAGAACAGAGGAGAGATTTGGGTCACATTCCTCTTCCGCTTGTCTGCGGATTGAGAGGGAAGATTCACTATTCAAAGCAGGCACCTGCTCCGACAGAGCCGGGGTTTGTGCGTCACTCACTCCTCTCTCACAAACAGCTTCTGTAGAGAGGCTCCCTCCGGCGCCTCCCCTGCTCCCACCGCGTCCCGGTGCTTCCCCAGCTCAGAGCAAATTGTCAGAGGGAAGGAACCCGAGGCTGCTGAGGGAAGACCCCTCTGATTTCTCCAAATTGTTCACATCAATGTGACTGAGCCTCAGTCTGTACTCACCCCATGCAGCTCACGGTGCCCTCACCCCCCTGCAGCCTGCACAGCTCTGATCCTCCTTTCCTCCCTCTCCCTTCCCTCCAAGGAATCTCATTCAATCACAGAAATCCAACAATCAGTGATGACTCACTGATCTGCTTTTGTGCACGATGTTTTTCCTCCAATTAACGCCCAACTCGGGTCTGTGGTGCTGTCTTGCCTTCAGCCCTCAATTTAAGCTCAACCAGAGCTCTCAACCTTCCATCTCAAGGCTTCCTTACAAACACACACCACTCCTGGGGCAGAACTGTTCCCCTCCTAAACAGGTTATTCACCATCAACCTGGGAGCTGTTTTGCTGTGCTGCACGTGGCACATCAGTGTTGTTTTGAGCGACACACTCCGTTAGGTAACACTCCAGTGACACGTGCCAGGATCCCTGCTGATCCCATGTTCCCAGCACCAGGCTGACATCCCTGCCAGCTGTCTCCCGTTTGACACTGTCAACTCCTTGGACTGTTTTTTTTAGTGTGTGTTTGATAAAGCACTGAGCAAAATGAAGGACTCTGTACATGATCTGTGCAAGACACGAATAAAGAATGAGATAATATAGATTTAAAAATAAACCAGGTAGCACACTGCAAACAAGGGACTATAAAGTACACACTGAGGATAATATTTACCTTCTAAACTCACTTTCCAGTTGAGCTGAACCCTCATTTCTGCACTGAAACTCACCAGAAAAACACTTTGGAAACCACACCTAATTTTTACAGACTGATGGGAATCATACATTCTCATTTTTAGGATAGAGATGTGGAATGTACTGACTACATATTCCTGAACAGACACGCAGGCTTCCATTTAATTCAGAGGCCAGCTCACCCTACAACTCTCAGGGAGAAAAGGACCCACCCAAGCCAGGACTGCTGGGCTGTTACCACTGGCCTTTCCTGTCAGGATCATCTGCTCCACTGGAAACACTCAGTACAGAGCCAGCAGCTGGAACCCAGGTGTGGGGATGCTTTTGGTGCACGATGGCATTTTTCATATGAAGAGAGTGATGAGAAAACATGGCAGTCAAGCTATGAGTCACAGTTACAAAGAAGGGAAAAGTGAAACAAACACTCCCTGCTGGGCAGGTAGTTGGTTGCTCCTGACCCTGCAATAGTAAGATTTAGCAACAGAAATATTGCGAGTTGGGTCAGGGCTGCAGGCTTGGACAGAGACAGGACTGCCAAAGGATCATTCTTTGTGTGAAAGTGTCTGAGCAAAGGGCCAATTCCAGGTGCACAACAGCCAGAAACCAAACACAAGTGTGGCCTCAAACCAGAACTTGTTTGCTAAATTTATCTCCCTCATCTCAGAGAGCCTGTGGTCAAGCAGACAACACAAACATAAGGCAATGGACAGAAGAATTGATATATTACATCACTTCTGCTCCTTTAGGACAGCTGAACTCTCAACTTTGACAGGCTTTAAACCTGCCTGTCTCAGACTGGATACAGCAAGTATCCAACAACACGTAATGGCCAGGTGGACTGAAACTCCAGGGGGTTAAAGTTTACTAGATTTGGGGATTAGCGATGGGGTACACGGGCTCAGACTGGTTCAGACTTCAGCAAGAGAACATTGGACAGGCCAGGCAAGTCCAAGCAGGACGAAGATGAACAGGCCAACAGCTGGACCTCTGAGGAGATAAGGGCAGGGAGAAACACTGACCATCCATTTCCACCAGCAGCTGGTTTAAGGTCTGCTCCTCCTCAGCGTTGGCAAAGCCCGACACGTTGGTGGAGCGCTTCTTGCCCACGGCATCGATCTCGTCGATGTAGACGATGCAGGGAGCGCGAGCCTGCGCCTCCCGGAACAGGCTCCGGACACGAGCGGCTCCCAGGCCTGCAGGGAAAGGGGAAAAACAGTGAACCTGGTGGTTAAAACTGTTAGCAAAGCTGGAGAGCAGCATTATTGCCCTCAGTGAGACACCTGACACCAGACAAACCCTCTGAACATGACAGTCCCTCTCTCCACACTCTGGGCTCAAACAAACAGCCCCAGAACTCGTGTTTAGTCCTTAGGCTCAGTGTGTCCTAGAGCTGGGTTTAACTGAGCTCCTAAACCTGCGGGGGCTCCTACAGCTGCTGCAAGAGGAACTTTGCTCCCAGCTCCCAACATGGCCTCCTGTTCCTCCCACAGCTAAGAGCAGAAATATTCAACATTTTCCTGCATACTGACCCTTGTCAGGTCTCAAGAGATCTGTGAGGAAGGAAGAAAAGGTGAAGGATGGAAATCCCAAGGCACAGAGAGGCCCTACTTTCCCCATCTGCATTTCCATACAAGGAAGGAAGCCTCAGTCAAGGGCTTTAATAATAGGTACCGGGAAGCCGGAGAGGATGCTTGCAGGTGAAGGACCACAGCTGCACTCTGTCAGAAAGCAGCAACCAGAAATGCACTTCAGATACTACATAATTAAGGAACTGCATCACTGAAAACTTTTTATATCTTCAGTCTAAGTATCCAACTCATCCTTCCCATGCCAAGCCCTGTCCTTTGCAGGAAGCTCAGCCAGGCCCCTCCAACTCCACAGCAGACAAAGAGAGCTCCCCCCATTCCTCAGAGCACCTCACCTCCAATCACCTCCACGAACTCGGAGCCTGCCATGGCCAAAAATGGCACCTGGGCCTCTGTAGCCACGGCCTTGGCCAGCAAAGTCTTCCCACAGCCTGGTGGGCCCAGCAACAAGGCACCCTTGGGCACTTTGGCCCCGAGCTGGAGGTAGCGATCAGGATTCTGCAAGGACAACACAGCTCGGTCAGAGCCACAGCTCACACCAAGCACCTGCACCACAGTGGAGCTTCCCAAAGCTTCCTGAGAATGTTTTCAGCCTGGGCAACTCTGAGCTGCCAACAGGAGCAGCTCCATCTGCATTCCCATTGCGGAACTGGACAGGCAGAGCTTGTCTCAACAAAGGCTGCCCAGAACTGCGAAGGATGAAGAGCAGAGCACACCCCCCGCCCCAGGTCACTCCTCTATCCCAGAAGGCGGGCAGCAAACATTTATTTTGTTCTACTTTTACATACCTTTAAATAGTCCACAAATTCCTTGACTTCCATTTTGGCCTCATGCATTCCCGCTACATCCTTGAAGCCAATCCCTTTTCCAGATTTCCCATCCACAATGGTGAAACGAGCCATCTTCAGCTGGTTCTGTGGAAGGCACACAAGGACCAAACAACTTTGGACAAGGCAACAGCCTGGAAAGGCTGTTTGCTACATTTTGGGAGCCAGCTCAGCCCAGGGAGACAGTTGTCCCTACCAAACACCACTAAAGTCCCCACCAAAGCACTCGTGTTTCACGGATTTTGTTCTGGAGAAAGTTCCAAGATGGATGGTTGACTCAAACTATTTATCCACATGTTGGGAAGAGACAAAATAAACTTGCAGTAATAGTCCCAACACAATCCAAATTCCATGTAGACCAGGAAAGGATGAGTATTAAAAAGATGCAAATGTCTAAAACCTGATTTGAGATCTCCTCCCTGATTTCTAAATGCTCTGATCCTTAATACACATGGGACAGGCATAGTTCTGAGGATATGTGTTGATGGCAGGTAACTAAGTCAGTGGTAAATAATTGCCAATACTTGTGAAAGCACAGACACTTTGCACAGTCTCTGATGCTGCTGCTGGTTTCTGCTGGAAACACCCCAGGCCAAAACTACAGGTTCTCAAACTGAACAGCCACCATGTTTCCATCTCCTGATGCATGTGAAGCCACAACAAGAGTCAAAACAAGAATTCAGTTAAACATCCCACTCATAACTGCTCAGTATGTTCTACTCAAAGCAGCTACTCAGGAGGTTTTTCTTTCAGAAGAAAGTTTATGGCTTCTGAGGCCTCAGAAACATCCAAAGGAAGAGTTAAACTCAGGGCCTGGCTGTCCCCACTTAAGCAAGGACACAATCTAGTCCTCAAGGCCTCATTACTCAACACTTCTTTAAAACATTCTTTTTCTCTGAGCAGCTGCATCCTTTTGTTCAAAGAGAATCTCAAAGCCAAAAGAGAACTGCGGAGGAGACTGAGTGGGAAATCCAACAAGGGACTGAATTCACTGTGTTTTCATCCCCAGTCCCTGCGGTCAGGGACAGAGCACCGCGGGCTGATTCCTCCAGTTTCATCAGCTGATCCAGGCCAGGGTGGGAGAGGGGAGGAGGAGGAGGTTTGCCTGGTGTTGCAAGCGAGGCATGCGGCAGGAGCAGAACAGGCCAACACATAATGAACTCCAGAATCTGAACATATTTTATAAATTGAGAACTCATTTTGCAGAAAGCAGCAATTCCTACTTCTGGCTGTATGGGAGGCATGTTGGCAGGGCCCAGTGAAAAACACCATCTGCAGCTGCAGCTCATTAGCAAGCTTTGAAAACAGCAAACTGGACTGAAATTCCCTGAGCTCAGCCCTTCCTGCCATTGGGAAGGGAAGGGACCTCTGCTAAGGCCAGTTAAGGTACCAGCCAGGGAGATGATCAGTACAGGCTGCAAGGTGTGGCAAGACTGGAGAGCCCTTGGCACCAGTTCATCCCCATCCTGCGCTGACTTTGCTGGGAAAAGGGGAGGAGATAAGCCAGCAGAAGCCAAGACTCCCCACAGGCTGCAAGACATGCTCAAACCCAGGCTACTCACAAAGGCGTTGAAGCCTCCGGCCCTGCTCGCCACCCTGAAGAGGCGGAAGATGCTCCACAGCATGGACACGGCCACCAGGGTCACTATCAGGGAAAGGACATCACTGAAAGGACAAAGACAAGTACAAACTGCAGCACTCGGCCACAACCTGGTCAACATTACCCAACATGGCTACTTTCAAAGGACATCTAGGCTACAGTGCAAAAGAGCAGATGTGATTAAGAAGATGGAACTTTCACAGGTTTTTATACAGATATATAAAACACCAAACCCCAACCATTACATAACCTAAGAAGTTAAACAGAGGACACTGGCAAACATTGCCTACAGCTGTGGAAGAAATTCGACCTCACCATCCACTTCAGAGGCATTTCTGCTTCTAAAACAAGCAGGACCTCCAGGCACTCAGATCACACCCGGAGCAGAATCCGCTGGGGCTGGCAGTGCATCCAAAGGGAGCTCACTGCAGAGGACAGTGCCTGGTAACAACAGTAGGGATTCCAGCTCTCCTAATCCTGGCAGAAATCCTGGTGTGGGTCTCCCATTAGGAGACTGCTTGATCCTCCTTAGTCAAATCTCTCAGGAGTGCTTTATGCCAGAAAAAAAGTGCTCCAGCACCAACACTGTCAGTTTTCTGGATCCTCTAGAACACCCATTGCATTCGAAGGGAGATGGGGAGCTGAGATGACACTCCAGGTCTAACACACACACAGGACAAACATGCTGAGGACAAGTACCCTGTGAGCTCTAAACAATGATGTTCCCAAGAGCAGGAAAAATGATCCTATGCCAGATGACAGGCTGAGATTGGTGGGACCCTGTTCTGCTCCACATGCCTGAGGAACCACCCGGCCTTGCCACAGCTTTGTGCTTATCTTTACACCAGAAATGTGTGTTCCACCTCTCACAGAGGGATGATTTACTGAAGCAAGGGACCAGCAGGAGCTCTATACCCAGCTGCATTTGTTTCTGCTCAGTGAGAGATGCAAAGGCAACACTGAAACCTGAAAGTCACCTTCAGTTTGTCTGTTCTGCAAACAGGATTAATTCTGAAACACCCTGAGCGCCCACAGCGTGCAGCGAGCTGAGCCCAAGCTGCAGAGGCTCTGCACCTCACAGGCTCAAACTCCAGACTGAGACCAAATCCTCCATCATTCATCAGGTCTTCTGAGAGACTTAACACCCCATCACAGCTCTTAAAAAATTGTTTAAAATCTCTTTTGAGGAGCAGGGGAAACAGCTTGCATTGGGGGCTGATTGTCTGTTCAGTCCTCTCTTCCTGTTACACATAAGTCTGAAAAAATTGGCAAGTTCTGAATTTGAACTGAAGGTCTCATACTGCATGGTTAGTTAAAAAAGCTTATCTTTGTATATTCAACTACATATTAAAAACATCCAAATGTTGATGAGAGGACGAAACCCAGCCCAGGTATCCACTCATACACAAACTTTGCATTTTTGCAAGGTGTCTGGGAGGAGGAATTACACACACTGGCCATCCCCAGTGGGAAAATCAAAGCATTATAATGAGGAAGGAAGGCTTAGTGCATCCCCAGTCTTCTCCAAAGCTCAGGCTGTAACATCACTTGTTGCCAAGATTTCTATCACACTCTGCACTTGGACAGTTGATTACGAGGACAAAAAATGCTCAGCTGAACAAGAACTCAGTGACCCTGACCTGAAACATTTTGGCCTCCTGCATGTTGCAATTACAGAATTCTTAGGACCCTCACTTTTCAAACGTTAATGTACACCTAAAGTACCTTATCTTCCAGAAACATTCACTCAGTGCTCCAAATCCAAGCCCACTTTTCTGTAACATTTAGCAGAAAGTCACTTTTTTTCCAAGCAAAGGATGCTGTCACCACTACTAGAGCAACAGTAAGGACAAATTCATATCATACTTTCCATAAAAGCCAGGGTGTTTGTAGGAAATGGGGATTCTGTCTTTCTCATCAATATTCAGCTCATCCTCCACGGCTCTGAGCTTCTCTTCGAATTTGTCGATGTTTGCCACGCGCATGGTGTACAGCAGGGTCACGTTCTGGGGACAGGCAAGCCACAGCAGCATGGAAATGTTATTTATTATATATCAATATCTGCAAGGAGCAGAGGGGCACAGCATGGACAGGTCAGGTGAAAATCAGCCTCATGCTACACCCTTTAATCCCGCATCAATGAATTTGGGAGCAGATGACTGACACCAGGGCTCCGAGTGAATTTAGGAACCATCTGGTCTTAGGAAAAAAGGCTGATGGAGTTTGACAGAACACTCATGACTGAAATCCAAACAGGAGAAAACTTTTGAAACAAAGTCCAGTCATAGGAGTTTACAAACTCCTGGACACCTTCTCCCATATCAGACTGTGCTGATAGAAGAAAACTGAGTTTCTTCAGCTCTTTAGACATACAAAAGATTTTTTTCCCCCAGGCCACTATTAATTACTTTTACAATTCAAACTGCAAGTCTTAGTTCCCAATGCTTGAAGCACCCTGAACTTCAACTACAAGAAAGGAAAGAACTAAAGCAAATTTACCAGCTGGAGTTTTACTGACCAGTAAAAACCCAAGCCACTTTCAGCACTATTATCTAAGCTCATTCACAGCTGTAGGGAGTCACTCACAACTTGTCCATGTGGAGTTCCACCCGGGTGCAGATAAATCTCCACAATGTCACTCTCAGGCACCACCTCGATCCTCTGCACCTCCCCCTTGGCCAGCATCTCATTCACAAAGTAGTTCCAGGAGATGTTGGTCCCTTCCCTGTTCTCGCTGATCATGAAGCGAAGCATCAGCACGATGAAGGTGAGGATCAGCAGCGCCCGCAAACGCTCCAGGTGCATCTGATTTTCCCTTCTCCGGCGTTTCTCTTCCTCTTCAGGAAAAAAGATACCAGAGGAAAAAGGATTAGGGCATAATTGTGGAGTTTACTGACCCAAAGGAGGGATAATTAAATGACAAAGATTAACACAATGGTACTTGTGCTGCATGTTTGGTTTCTCCTGAAGGACTGGGCTTCCCATGATCCCAGTGCACCAATCCCACTAAAATCCCCCCAAATATCTTTCTAGGCCAAACTGAGACACTCTCTTGCCTCCTCCCCCATATGGACAGAGGTCAAATAAAGCCACAGGACCCTTGCTGCTGAGAATGACTACAGAATGACTATAACCACTTTATACAACATGGTTCCACAGCAGAAAATATTAGGAGTAATCCCAGTGGCCCTGGTAAATCCCACAGCACATTATTGTTTCCAGGTGAGCTCCGATCTCCTGGCACCTGCAGCACAACTCCAGCAAGGCCTCCACTACCTCAGTAAATACCTGCATCTGCAGAGAATGGGATATAGCACAGAACAGAAATACACTGCAAATCCATCTGCCTTAACTGAATTCCCTGGATTTTCTGCCATACAACTCACCTCATGTTTCAGAGGGCTTGATAACTTGCCCACATTAAGGATCTATATCCAAGAGGGATTCCTATGCTGGATGTGCTTTCCCACACTTTTATTGTACTACAGCCACACTGAAGCAATGACACATGGAAAAAGGATGTTTTACTTCAACTATTTGCCATCAAATATTTTTCCAGGCTCACAGCACTTTTTCTTTTTGCACTGCACAGGCAAATTTACAATTCTGTGGGCCGTAAAGGACTGTCACAGCACAGTTCAATGTCAGCTGGTGGCCAGGATTTGAGTTGTTCAAATGACAACAAATATCTCCTCCTCTTTCCAGTCACATGTAAGTGTTCCCAATATATAATTTAACACTTGCTCTTGATACACAATTTAACAGCAACAGCACCATGGCACAGATAAATACCCTTCTACACCCAGAAATAAATTCATTCTGTGCCACTGGGCTCTAATGCACCAGTGCTGCAGCCCAGATTTGATTTATTTGCAAATTCATAACAAATGTCCTGACACCAGCATTTATCACCGGTCACCAATTAGGCCCTACGCACGCTGCAACAAAACCCAGGGACAAACATATGACCCAGGCAGCTGCTAAAAAAAGTCCTCTGTCCTTCAGAGGCACAGCCTCATTTTTCACTGCTCCCAAGCTCTGCTCCACGCTGAACAGGAAAGGTTTGTTCCTAAATAGAAACAATGCAGCTTGGCAGAGAAGTCATCATTTCAGAGGGCCGTGACAAGCTCAGGCTCCGCGTCCAGCCCATCCGCTTTGTTCTCTGCTGCCATCCCCTCACCAAGTGTTATCTGCTGCATCCAGCTTTGTTAGGACTCAGGAATTCATCCCAAGGCTGCAGGGTGACATCCACTACAGTCTTATCAGGGAAAATTAAAATACATGATAGAAAACTCAGTCTGCACCACATCCTGAAAAGCTGAACAGGTTCTAAATAGAAAGATTTTACAGAGAAAAGAAGCTACTTAAGGAAAGTGAATCCTGACAGGAAAAGTCCACCTACGGCTGTGCAAGTTCCTTGCAGGTATCAGTCAACTCCTGCTAGAGCACTTTCCTCTATTTCATTTCAGACCAAGTGGAGGCCCATAACCTGCTCTAAACACACACAACCAGGGCTGTGATCACAAAAACATCACCCAGAGCAAAGCTGCCCATCAGACATCCTGACACTTCTCCCATTTCCAGGAATTGGATCTTTCTAGGACCTTTAACCTGCAGCTGGATAATTTCAGGAGAGAACCCCATTTTAGAAAGCTGCAAGACAACACCAAGCTTTCCTCTAGTCTGCATTTAATTAAGGACAGAACCATTTTATTCCTCAGCTGTGGTGAAGTGTGACTGTCTGTGCAGCACAACATCCACACTGCACCACGAGCCACCCCACAGCACTCAGGAAACGAGTCCCAGGGACTGGATGTGACACTTGCAAGCAGCAGCTGTGGGAATACTTCCAGCTTTTGAGTCTCCACCAGCCTCCACCAAGCAATGATTTGCCATTAACCCCAAATGTGAACTCTCTGATTAAAATCTTTGCAAGGGCTGTGGTGACAGTTCAAAGAGTTCTTTGTAATAATTACAGCAGAGACAAGTGCTCCCCTGGAGACACGGGGCAGCATTCCCCCTCCCAAAGGCAGGCTGTCCATTAATCACAGGAGGAGAGGCCCTGGAACACAGCGTGCTGCTGGTTACTGATTTGAACAGCTACAGCACTTCCAGGGCTGTGCTCAGTCATCCCCTGGCCCGCACACCATGCGCCCCAATTCCACACCCCAACTTCATTCCCAAGGACTCTGATACCTGCACTCACACCCCACTGAACACTTCACCCCACTTAAATCATCAAGGAAAAGGCTCTGGCCCTAAGGACACTGCAGTGTCACCAGCCAGCAGCTGACCTCTGACTTCAAAGGCAAAAAGTCCGAGAAGATTCAATTATTAAGCACAACAAAGCAAAAGCCACGTGCTCACACCATTTGATGACACCCAGGTACAGGTTTAGAAAATAAATTATAAAATTATGTTACAGTCTATAATGACATTAAGTCCCTCCCAACTTGCAGTAGAAAGTTCTGGAGGCATGGCAGGGGGTTGGATGATTTTATAGTCCTTTCCAACCCAAGCCACTCTGTGATCAACAGGTTTTTAAGGAGATAAAACTCATTTTCAAAAAATTCTTTACATGCCTGGGGCTTAGGAGAATAAGACATGGGAAAATAAACAGTATCTAGAAAGACTGATTTAAAAAAGAAAAACCAAGAAAAACAGTAATACAGCTGAGAACTCTTTAAGGAATTTATATGAGTTCTGTGATTCACCACAAGTAAGGATATCCACATTGAAGGTAAATGTAATATAAGAAAATAAAACCAAATCCAGCTTAAATGACTGGGTTTAGTTCATACAAGTTTACTAAATCAAAATGCTCGGCAACAAAACTCCCAACCAAAATAACTCCCAACCAGGTAAGATTACTGTCCCTCTTTCATAAAGTGGCAATGCCAAGGCAAACAGCAATGGAGAGATTTGCACAGGAAGCAACGTGGCCCAGAAATGTGGTCACTTCCAGGACCTTTCATTAGGGGCAAATCCCTCCCTGTGAGGGTGGGCAGGGCCTGGCACAGGGTGCCCAGAGCAGCTGTGGCTGCCCCTGGCAGTGTCCAAGGCCAGGCTGGACAGGGCTTGGAGCCACCTGGGCTGGTGGAAGGTGTCCCTGCCCATGGCAGGGGGTGGGACTGGATGGGTTTTAAGGTCCTTCCAACCCAAGTCCCTCCAGGATTTCTATGATCTGTCTTTTATCTTCCAGTCCGTCATCTAAACCAAAATACTCCTTCAAACTTGTTCTTAGCCCCAGGCTTGTACAGGGGGAAGTTACAGGGAAGCACAAAGGTGGATCTTCCTGCCTGTGTTTCAGTAAATCCCAGAATTTTTGGCACACACATACCATCCTCCTCCTGGGGAGATTTCTTCTTGAATCCTCCATTCTTCTGGCTACTCCCCCGAGAGCTGGATGTAGCAAACCAGGAGGTGCTACCTGCAGACAAGCAGAGGTCAGAGATGGTTTTGATGGCACAAGGGAAATAATTTGGAGGAATTTCTTTAGTATTGAAACATGGACACAGTTCCCAAGGCACACCCACTGCTAACACTGGCGTGGGCAGTCAGGAACAGCCTCACACTTGGGACTGGAAATGCTCCTTAAAGGAAATATAGGCAATGGAACTAAATCAGGTTTATCAGGAATGCTGGGGGATACTCCAATAAAAGCCAAAAAAGGCTACACTCAAAGTCTAATGACTCCAGTACTTCTTTAATCCCCTGAGCTCCTCATGGAAAGGTGCTACTGTTCATTCCTGTCACCAAACACAAACCTGGATCCCTGCAAACACCCCCACCTCCCACATCCAGGAACAGAACACCTCTGCTGCACTTTCAGGAACGCAGAGGAAAGGTCAATTCTCTTATAAAATCAGACCTTTTCCCTTCCTGCTCCTTGGGACTCACCCAGGAGATTCCAAAGTCTGACTGGATCCCGGATTATGCGCTGTTTTGTCAGGACTCCACCGAGACCTTGATGTGGTAGGGGAAGTGTTGGTGCCAGGAGGCTCTGAACAGGGAGAGAAAGAAAAACGAGATTGGAAAAGCGATGTGGCTGCTCAAGCTTTGTGTGCCTCTCTGAGACTCAGATTCCTGAGCAGGGAAACACTGGGGGTGAGTGTCAGGACAGCAGCTGGGAGCCTGGATGGGATTCCCGGTTGGGCACTTCCCACGTGACTTTGGAAATGTTTATAACCCAGAGCAAAGAAAGCATGAGTAGAAATAGACAACTCTGTTCAAAACACTTAATATTTCATCTTTTTCCTCCCTATGTCTGTTTTTCTGTTCTAAAGGCGTGCTGGAAATCAGTTCTTAGAATGTACAGATTCCCTACCATAGGGAAAGGAAGTGTTTTAACAAAAAATGGATTTTTTAAAGGAAATTTTAAGGACTTTTAACCTTCCTGCACAGGAGCAAGGCCAATGCAGCTCTGTCCCCGAGGTAACTCAGCAGGAATCCTGCAGTGGCTATTCACACTTCAGTGTGATTTCACAACATCTAAACTACTACTTAATAATTGTCTCATTGAACACAAGTCTGGCCCCGTCTCCAATGCAATTCCTTATCTTCCCTCCACTGCACAGGCTCCAATTTCTAAACCAGCCAGGGACACTGACCAGGCTGAAACCCCTCACTCATTTTTCCTGGTTCTTCTCTTTTTTCCAGCTTGTCGTGGCCTAAGATGGCAACCTCAGGATTGATGCTCTTTAGATCAGAACAGCTTAAAATTAAACTGATCCCAGAAAAACCTGGCGTGAAACAATACCCCACATTGTTCTCCCTTCACCTCCTACCTACACTACAGAAGAATTCCTAAATCCAGAGGAGACTACGAAGCTGATGAGAGGGACGGAGAACCTCTTGTACAAGAAAAGGCTGGGAGAACTGGGATTGCTCAGCCTGGAGAAGAAAAGCTTCGGGGTGACCCAACTGTGACCTTTCAGTGCCTAAACGGGTTCCAAGAGAGCTGGAGAGGGACTTGGGACAAGGGATGGAGTGACAGGACAAGAGGCAACAGCTTCCCACTGCCAGAGGGCAAGGTTGGATGGGATATTGGGAAGGAATTCCTGACTGTGAGGGTGGGCAGGTCCTGGCACAGGTGCCCAGAGAAGCTGTGGCTGTCCCTGGATCCCTGGAAGCGTCCAAGGCCAGACTGAATGGGGCTTGCAGCACCCTGGGCTAGTGCAAGGTGTCCCTGCCCATGGCAGGAAATTAGAATAAGATGAGCTTTAAGGTCCCTTCCCACGCAAAACATTCCGTAATTTCTACGGTGCTTCCCAAGCCAGTGCCCAGTAGGGCTGACATGACGGACCTTCGGGATGGCACAACCACAGGTCCCTCCCGGGCAGGCCGAACGCCCCTCTCCCCCGTTCTTCTCCTCTCCCGGTGCCCCCAGTGCTCGGTAAGGCCTCGCCACTGCCCCGTTACCTGCAGGCCGCGAACCCCGCCGAGGGCAGAGCCGCGGGGCCGGGCCCAGGCGGCGGCGGGCGGCCGCCAGAAGGCGCAGCGCCCGCGGAGATGCCCCATCCGCAGCAGCAGCGCCATGTCCACCGGTCCCGCTCCCCGGAGGCCTCAGAGGCCGCGGCGGCGGGACGGGCCCGGGTCGGGCCGCGGCAGCTCCGCCGTTACCAGAGCCGCGGCCTCAGCGCAGCCGGAAGTGCCCGGTGATGGCCGGGCGGCCATCTTGGAAGCGGGAGCGCGCACGGCGCCGCCAGGCCTCAAGATGGCACCGGCGCCTCGCGGGGGTTGCCGGGAAGGGTCGCGCCATTACCGCGGCAACGGGGGCCGGCACCGCCTGAGGGCCCGGGCGAGGCCCGGCCACGGAGCCCCCGGCCCGGCCCCTCCTGCCGCTCCTCGGGCGGGCGCTGCGCTGCCCCAGGCTAGGGCCGGCCCGGTCACGTCTCCTGGAGCTGATGATTCTCCACCCGCCCGGCCTTCTCCGGGCTCTCAAGCGTGGCTAGGACCCGTTCCGGCCTTGGCCTGGTCCCAAATTATTTAGGCAGGAGAACAAACGCCTGGGAGGGGCGAGAGGGTTCCTGCAAGGATCGCAGAGAGGCTGCAGCCACCGCTGGGGGGGCCTGATTCTGGAGCCTGGTGGTGTGAGCACACAACCAGCCCGGCTCCGGGATTTTATCCCTCCTAATCCCATGTAATTGTAATGCCTGGGAAAAGAAAGAACAACCTCTGCAGTCTTAGGTTCAGCAGAGAGGAAAAGGACCAGCTCCCTCCCTGTGCAGCTGTTGCTGAGGAAGGTTCCCCTTCTGACAGCCTGAGGTAGGACTGAACTCTGGTAGAAAACAGCCTTTGTGTGTGCGATGGGAGTGAGGGACTGAACTGTGTTCTGAGGGAAAGGGAGTGAACAAATACATAGAAATTCATATTTGCTTTGAGGGTGGTCAGGCCCTGGCACAGGTTGCCCAGAGAAGCTGGGGCTGCCTCATCCCTGGCACCTTAATGTCCCCTCACTCCTGGAAATCTGTGTCACTGATTGGATCAAACAGCTCAATTTACAGACACACAGATCGGTGCCAATTAATACATAAGGGCTGTTCAGAGCTCGGAGGGGATGTGGCAGCTGGGGGCAGCTCCACACGCACATCCCATGTGGAACACCAGGGAGGCTGCACTGACTCCCAGCTGGAAGACCCAGGCCTGTGTGTGACCAAGCTGTGCTGAACTGGGAGTGCTGGTTATTTACAGACACATCACAGAGCTGGAGCTGACACCATTTCTATCCCTCTCTTCACACTGTGCTTCAAAGGTAAGCAGATGACAGAGCACCAGGGAGGCTGGACAGAGCAGCTGTGGCTGCCCCTGGATCCCTGGAAACGTCCAAGGCCAGGTTGGACGGGGCTTGGAGCACCCTGGGGTGGTGGAAGGTGTCCCTGCCCATGGCAGGGGGTGGGACTGGATGGACTTTAAGGTCCCTTTCTACCCAAACCATTCCATGACTCCATGAAGGAGGGCTGGGGCTCTTTGCCTTGCTGGTGCCAATACCAAGTGATCCCAGAAAGGAGAGTCAGGAGGTTCTGCCCTGCATGGGCACCTCAGGCTGTCCCCTCTGTGCGTGCCAGAGGTGACCTTGGGAAAGGTGGCTTCAGTCACTGCCCTTGGACTGGCAATATGCTCCTTTGGGAGTAAGCCAATATTCTGAGAGGACAGATATAACCTGATCCAGGCTTGGCCTTGCTGGGATGTGCTCCAGCCATGACATCACTCAGTAATGCCACGTCTGTTTACTACCGGGGAAAGGTGCTGGATTGGAGGCTGAAATCCCTGGTTTATCTCCTGAGCAGGTTAGGAGCAGGAAGCAGCCTTAGCAGCCACATCTTGTTCTTTTCAGGCCAAGAGGAGTCAGTTTCCATGGGAAACACAGCTCTGCTCTGTCTGAGAATTCACCTCTCCTGTTTCCATGCTCCCTGTAAGACACTCCTGCCCTCTGAGGCTTGGGAAGTTCCTCAGCCCCCCCAGCTTATCCCTGACCCATTTCCACACAGCAGTTTGCCAGTGGGGTAAATGGATACCTGGAATCAGGTGGCCGCTGCGCCATCCACAGACTTCTCATCAGTGAATCCAAGGATTACATGCAGAGCTGAAGCTACTGGAAGGTAAATTCAGATTTTTTTACAGGATGAAGCCACCCCCAGCAGCTAAACCAGGACTTTGCTCCAGCAGGACAAACCACCCAGCTCCAAGTGGGCCCGGAGTTTCCCAGCATCCCCCAGCACTGTGCATCTCTGTCATGCACCAGATGGGATTTTTTCGATTACTTCTTTGCAAATGACAAATCAAGGTCAAGGGATAGATGCTCCCCTTCAGCACAGCACGGCCAGGAACCCAGGAAAACCTTCGGGTCAGCAACAAAGGATGTGCCTAAGAGACCACATGGTTTTCCCTCGAGCACAGTAAAACTCCTCACCAGGAAAGAGCTGCTCAGCCTTTTTCCATGAGCCAGTCCAAACCCATTGCACCCATTCATCCCTGCAGGAGCAGCTCGGGATCACAGCGAGTTCCAGTTCCATGGCAGAGGACAGCATGGCACTGACACTGCTCCTCCCTGGGGCACAGAGCCTCGCCAGCCCCAGGGCGAGCCTGGGACACAGCACTGGAGTGCAAATCTATCTTTGGGTCACCTCTAAAGCCCTGGGAGTGTAAAACAGGCAGGTGACAGATGGCTGGAGGCAGGGGATCATGGGGACTCAGCCACCCCACAGCAGCCACCGCTCCGTCTGCCAGCCGGGGCTTAGAAACCTCCGGAAAAGCCAACACGGGGAAGAGGGAGCAACACTCAGAGAGTGACAGGGGCAAGGGGCAGAGCAGGGGGAGGGAAAGGGCTCTTTGTGCCTCAGAGCAGATGAGTCTGCGGGAGTGCACTCCCCAGAGAGCTGCTGGAGGGAGCAGAGCTCGGGGAGGCCTGGGAATCCATCTGTGTGCGGGAGGTGGCTGAAGTCATCTCCAAACCCCGCAGATCGGAGGAGGTCACTAAGCTCCGAGTGAGCAACTGCCACTCCACACCCCTGAAATCCATAAGCAGCCTGGAAACCTAAAGCCTGTCATTAGGAATGATAAAAACAGTAATTAGAGCCGGGCTGTCATGAGTTCACACCTGGAACATCAATACAAGGCATTTACCCAGCAGCAGGAGAGCACTTCCCCAGAATCCGTCCTCTGTGGATGCACTAGGCACAAAGCTCCACCGACAACTCTTGGTACAGGTGTAAGTAAATCCTGCAGGGAGCCTTGCAAACACTTTATCCACCACAACAGCAGCTCCCTCCTTTGAGGGATCCAAAAATGCTGCTGCTGTGGAGGCACAGGAGCTACAGCAGCTCCTGGGCTGTGGGCTCTGCCTGTCCTGATCCCAGTCCTGGTGCTTCACTGGACTCAGCTGGGTGCACAGTGGGCTGCACCAAGGAGTTAAACCTTCAAAACACACTGATCTGGGGGCAAACAAGCTGTGCCAAGGAGTTAGACCTTCAAAAGAATGCACATTTGAATATGAGAGAGCTGTTCCATGAATTTGCCCTTCATTACATCTTGTAGAGCTCTAAGCAGCCACCACACTGTAAAGCAGGTGACAGCCCACACTTTCATTTCTTTATGGTATCACAGGTGGAACAGCTTAAGTTGGAGTGTCCTTAACAACAACAGCAAAGAAATACAAGGATGGCTTGAAAGTAGCTTTATTTAGTAAAACTGAATCTGTACAAAGCCAGGGAGGTTCCTGCTGCAGTACAGCAGCTGTACTCCTCCCTGCCTTCCCAAATGGCTGCTTGGTTTGCCAAACCCATTTCTCTTCAAAATGTTAATAGATGACATTAATTAAAACATGAGCCAAGCTTAAAGTAAAGGTTTTCTTAATCACATTCTCAAATTTTATTTTTTTGGCCTCTGTGATGCTGGCACCTGACTGGTCACTCAGGGCTTACCCTGTACCAGCCATAAATCACACCTTGTTTCATCTATTAAATATAGATTCCCATCCCTCCATCCTGGGAGGAGCTGAATCAGCAGGAAACTGCACCCACAGTAGCACAGCCCAGGAATTTTTGACTTTAGGGTTGGCATGATGCTTCCTTCCCTCACAACACAGCAGCTGAAGGATTGAGGTGAGTTTGGTCACCCACAGGTTGCCGGAGCAGGTGAGGGGCTGACAGAGGTGCCATCTCCAGAGTGAGCCAGGAGGCAGTGCCAGAGCAAGGAGTGGAGGGTCAGGAGCTCTGTCCCCAAAGTCAGTGTCCTTTTAGCTCGCTGGGACAGACAGAAATAGGCCTGAAAGCACATTCCCCAAGCGGCCTAATTTCCCTGCCCTCACACAATGTTCTCTTTCCTCCTCAGCACTAGAGTATTTGTTTTATTTTAGGATTTAAGAGCTTACAACCTTTATTGAAGGATAAAGGTGCTCAACATTTGACTGTAAATTTTTTTTTGCCTTAAGTATTGCAATTAAGAAGCAAAAGCCAGCCCAGAGTAATAAAGCCAGGCAGGTTAAACATCCCCACCACGCAAGTCTCACCCAGAAAACCAGCAGAACGGCCCCCAAGGAAATAATCCTCCCATTCCTGCTGTCAGCTTCCCTTCTCTAAGTACTTGAAAGTTCCTCCCTGAACCAGGCTGTTGTGTTCAAATAGAAAAAGGTCAGGGTGACACAGAAAGGGTTTAACTTCCTCCCCAGCACTGGATCTCTGACCTGGATGACATTCAAGGTTGTCAAGGAAGCAGTTACAGAAAACTATATTTAGGAAATGAAAACACGTATTTCCCCTCTCCTCTGCTCAGAGGCCAACACTCACCTGCAGCGTTTGCAGGCAGCTGTGACAAGAAGCTTAATGGAAAGGAGGCCAAAAAAGCCCCAACCCCTTTCTTTTCACTGGTTTAGTAGGTCTTACAGAGGAAGAAGATGGGTAGAGATAAAAAGACTCAGCCTAAGTGGAACACAGGACCAGCTTAAGAGGCTCAGAATAAACCTCTCTCCTGCTGTTATTTAACACCGGACACTCGCTCCTGAGCCACTCCTTCCTGCTGAGCCCAGCACAGGGATTTCTCTTCCCGGGGGCCAGTGGCACCCCCAGCACACGAGAACCATCCCTCAGGCTGCCAAGTGTGTGACCCTGAGCGGCCCTGCACATGCCAGAAGAGAAATCCCAGCTACAGTCCCGATCCTGGCAGAGGGGAGTTAAAAAACAGGAATGTTCCAGATGAGGTCATGGGCAGAGCTGCTGCCTCCAGGCTTCCCCATCCCCGGCAACCAAAATAACACGTGGTGATGCAGCTCTGCCACTCACACCAGGGCCCTGCTCCACAGATGGGATCTCCCTGGAATTTGGCTGCCTTGGTGACACAGAGGGGCTGGGGCACTAGATGTGTGGTACAAAGTACAGACACACAACAGAACAGTGGAATGGTTTGGGGTGGATGAACCTCAAAGTTCATCTGTTCTTACCCCCTGCCATGGGCAGGGACACCTTCCACTAGCCCAGGTTGCTCCATGCCCTGTCCAGCCTCACCTTGGACACTTCCAGGGATCCAGGGACAGCCACAGCTTCTCTGGGTACCCTGTGCCAGTGGCTCCCCACCCTCACAGGAACAATTCCTTCCCAATGTCCATCTGTGACCAATGGATCCCAGCCTGTAATCAGTCACCACTTTGTCAACCAGACCAGAGCAGTGCCACATCCAGTCCAGTCGTTCCTTGAGCATTCCAGGAGAATGAAAGAATGACTGACATTATCCAGCAGGAATGACCTGTTTAGGAGACAGTTTAAAACGTTTTTTTTTAGGAGGCACCTTGCAAATAAAAACTGCACAAAAGCATTTTGGTGTTGTGTGATCAGCACTTGAAAGGATCAGAGAAAACAGGCTCAAAGCCTGGCCTGCTCAGGAGCAAGGAGCTGTCCCAGCCTATCCCCGTGTTCTCCAGCGGGATCCCCCATGGCTGGTGGAGCAGCCACTGCAGCACCCACCGCCCCGACCGGGGCACCTGTGTCACCCCTCACTGTCCTGCTGGGCAGCGACTGCCAACGCCGCCCCTTCGGAGCGCCAGGGCACACACGGCACCGGGAGCTTAATGAGGATGTGACTGAGGAACTGGGCCCAGAGCAGGCCCTGAGCGCTGTGCCCGTGCGGCGCAGGGACACCGGGGGAACCCCCAGGAGCACCGGTGCCCCGGCACCCCCTGACGCGTTTCCAAACCGCCGCCTTGTCCCAACACCGATTTTCGGGTACGTCGGTGTCCCAAGTGCCAACACCGGCAGTACCGACCACCGCCCCGTGACCACTGCCAACCGGGGAGCGCCCGTTCCGGTGATCCCACAATGCCGGGGCAGCGCGGCGGGCCCGGTGCCGGGGCTTAACTCAGCCCGCAGGTCCTTGGGAGGCCTATCCCGGTCCCGATCCTAGTCCCGGTCCCTGAGCTCGGCACGGCTTGGAACACACGTCCCTGCAGGGCCGCGGCCGGTGCCGGTCTCGTCCTCGGTTCTGGTCCGGCTCCCGGGGGTCCCGGGGCCCCTCCCGCCCCTTCTGGCCCTGCCCCGGAAGCGCCGCCCGGCGCGCGCGGCCAATGGGGGGGGCACCGCCGGGACACGTCGCGCGCCGCCGCGCTCCCGTCACCCCCCGCGCGCCGCCGGGGTTTCGGGAGGGGGGAGGGCCCGTTGCGGCTCCACCCCCCACCCCGACCGCCGCGTCCGCCAATGAACGGCGCCGTCTCATCGGGCCAATGAGCGGCGCTGTCTCAGCGGCGCGCGGGGGATGGAGCGCGCGGCCCGGAGCCGCCACGGCGCGCGCCCCCCGCGCTAGGGCCGGACCCCGGGACCCCCGGACCCCCCAAAACCGCCCCGAAGCCCCCCCGCAGCCCCCCCCTCTATGCGGCGGGGCCGGCAGAGCCGCAGGCCTCGCTCCGCCGCGGGGCTGCCCTTGGCCTGCTGAGCGCCGAGCACCGGTAAGCGCCGGCGGGCGGCGGGCGGGTGGCGTGGGGGGACACCGGGGCGCTGGAGACATGGGGCGGAGGGCAGAGGGTCCCGGAGAGGGGCTGCGCGGCCTCGGGAGGCACCGGGAGAGGCACCCGGAGCGGGGGTCNTTTTGGGGTGAGCGCTGCGCTAGGAGGAACAATACCAAAAGTTGTCTGAAATGGTAATTTCCGTTTCCCATTTCATCATCCCAGGGTAGGCGTTAGCCCTGCGTGTGTGTGCGCAGGGCCGGGGCCTCACTGAGCCCAGCCGGCCCCAGCCCCGCCGCTTTTATTTATTTCCCAGTTTAATCTTTAAATCGCTCCGTGTTTCTGTCCTCCGAGGAGCCTTTGTGTGCCGGGGAGGGGCTGCTCGACACCTTTGCCCCTTAGCAGAAAGGAAGAGAGGGGAAAAAAAAAAAAAGCCTCCCAAGCCCAAACAGCTGCAGCCCAGGACGAGCCTCCCCCAGCCCGGGGATGGATTCATGTTTAGAAAGGCAAATGACCTCGGAGGGAGCCGGGATGAGCCGAGCCCTCGGTGCCCTCTGCCCTTTCCCAGAGGGAGCAGCTGTGCGGGGTGTGCGGTTCAGAACGGGCCCTTCATTGAGGCACAGGGGCCGTGTGTTTACGGCTTGGCTTCTCCTCCAGGCTTGGGGATCTGTTTTGATATCCAGTTGCAGGAAAGGGTTCCTCCCCCCTCCTGGTTTTGTACACAAAGTGCTCTCTCACCACTGGGGACATGGCTCTATAGGCAGAGAGTGAATTCCAGGCAGCTCTTGAAGCACAATTCCCTCCTGAGATGGCTTCTGAAATGGGGTATACACATCTTTTTTACCCTTTCTGTAGGCAGAGATTTTTTAGGTGGGAATATCTGTACTGCCTTGTCGTGGCTGTGTGTGTTCCTGAAATTTATATAAATTTAAGGAACTTGGAGTTCAGTGTATTTCTCCTTTCTTTGTTTTGTTCATAAAATGGGACATTTTTGTATAATGACTCCAATTATTTCCTTTTTCTGTGGGGGAAAACCACTCCACAGAGTCATGGAGAGGGAAAAGCAGATTAACTCTCACATGTTTCCCAGCGGCATCGAAACATTCTTTGTGTGTGCCCTACCAGGAGCTCAATATTTAACTTGATTAGCTTAAAACCGGGAAAAGTTGGCGTTTTCACAGGCTGGATTTTCTGGCAGATTCCAGGTTGGAGTAGTCTGAGATGGCTGTGGAGGGGGTTTGGGACGTGATGTGGAGCGAGCCCTGCGCCTCGGCGGGGAAACTCTGGGCACGGCGTTTGGTTACAGAGCTCCGTGACCTGTTTTCTCTCCGTGGGAAGCGCTCGGCAGGGCAGGATCTGGCTCGGAGGGGGTGGTCCGTGCCTGTGTGGGCGAGCTCTGGGGCTCCGTGTGAGCCGGTCCCGGGGCTCGGTTACGTTCGGGGCTCAAAGTCTGCGCTGCCTCGGGGTTTGCGGAGCTCAGCGCTTTGCACGCAGGAGCGCTCCGGCTCTCCCTGGCTCCGGGAGAACTCGCCGGTCCTACGGGAGGTGTCCGACCTGCCGGGGCACATCCAGCCTGGAGAAGGGCTTTGCCGTGAGCCCGTCCGGGCGAGCCGGGGCTTGTGTCACCCCGGGGTGTCTGAGTCAGTGCGAGGGCTTGGTTTGCCAAACTCGCGGCAAACCGAGTTGCCCGTGCAGCAAAGAACGCTCTGGGCTTGGAGCACGGCGAGCCCTCGGTTCCCAAGGCCTTTTTGCCTCGTTCTTGTTGTAAATAGTGACTGAGGAGCCCCGGCCATGTCGGCGCTGGCTGCTGCGACTGGCTGGAAACTGGAGATGTTGCGTTTCGTGTTCCACGCTTGGTTTTGCTGCTCAGTTCTGCTTCTGCTTTTAGAAATGAACTCTTGTCTGTGTCTCCATTTCATAAGAAAGCATGGTTCAGAGTGAGCTGATTTTTTTTTTTCCATGGGCAGCTTTTTTGTTTTTTATGTTGTTGCAACAGCATTTTCTCAGACTTAAACCTGCAGATTGTCCAGTTTGAGGGTTGGGCTTGGATGGGGGAGGAAATCTTAGAGAAAAAAACCCCAGAGCAAAAACCCTTTGGCTTAATTTCTTCCTTCTTGTGCGGTAGGCAACCCGATAAGATTATTTTATTTTCCACTCGTGTTTTAATGGACTAAGTCACAAATGCTTGTGAACAAAGCGAAGCGAGCGCGGCGTCGTGCCGCGTTCTTCCGCTGCTCAGCAGAGCAGACAAATGCATTTCTCTGGGGTCAGTGAGACTCGTCGTGTTAATCAATACTGTACCAGCAGTGCTCCCTTTCCAGGGAACCAGATGGGCTGCTTACAACTGGTGCTGATTATTTTAACTGTGTAATTGTAACATGGCTGTGTGATGACAGTGTTTCCTGCAGATACTTCAAAGGAAGGTTCCCGACGAGAGTGTCTTTACAGCGTTTAATCTGTCCTCTTTGTCTTTATGTTGTGGCTTTTGGACATGTGTTTGAAGTACGAAGAGGGTTTTTTTTCCTTACCTCCAGCTTTTCTATACATTAAAAGGAGGCAGTGCTCTGGAATGATGAAGTGACTCCAGTGTGGGAACAAACCCAGGGTTTTAGCGGCTCCCACAGTGGTGGGTTGGTTTCAGTGAGTTTTAGATCCAGGCAGTGACTAAGCCAAAAGCTGGGAAGAGATTTAAGTGGCTGTGAGGAAATGGCGATTTTTTTTTTTAAAATAGTGCATGTGGCTTTGTTTTGGGGAAAATATGTTGTGTGGTGACTTGAGTCTGAACTAGGACAGGCTAATTACCCGGTATAGAAATCCTTCTCCGAGAGAAGGAAAGGCACAGGGCCGGAGCTGGTTAATTACATTTTGTAAAATTATGGAGTGACGGCTTTCTGAGGAGGTCTGCCCCTCTTCCTGCCCTGTACCTGAATTTCAGGCTCAGCAGTTGCCTTGCGGATTGAAATTCCTCCTGGGTATTAACATTTAATGGTGGTAGACCCAGAGCAAGTAGTGGCAGGTACTGCTGCTTTTCAGTACAGCAAAGCAAATAATACTGGAAAATATTTACATGGGGGTTGTTATTCTCCTCGTATTTCCTTGATGAGCTCTAGTAAAGGTGCTTATGTGCTCCCTCCATCGCCGGGGAGAATTCCCTGTATTTCGGTTGTAAAAGGCTGCGGAGAGGAACCGGTGTCTCCATAGCAAAGATTCCAGTGTTTCGTGATCAGCTCACATATATTTTTACCCCATCTAATTTAAACCAGTCTGCACGACACTCACAGGAATGATTTGTATGCAGCTTTTAAATATTTTCCTCCTTCCTGCGTGAGGGATTAGCGGCACAGAGCTGCTTTTTCGGAGGGTTCTCAGCCAAGTGTTACGTAATTTGTGTGCCACCGATGCACGGCCATAAAAAATACTCTCATCAGTGTTAAGGGAAAGCTTGTGTAGGCAATTATTTGAAATCACAAGCGTCCTAAGCAGGTTTGTGCAGCCTTAAAATCTGGGCAAAATGCTGCCTTTGGAATCCTGCTGGGAAGGGGGGTGGGAAGCTGTCAGCGCCCGTGGTCTGGAGGCTGATTTTGAGCACATTCTACTCCACTTTTTAAGCTTTCCTGTGTGAGAACTGGCGTTTTCTGGTGTATTTTCTCAGGCAACTGTTGGGTATTTAAAAATCTTAATTTCTCTGAGTCCGGGTGGTGGTGTTTCAGCTGAGGGTGCTTATGGGTGATGCCAATTTGTAATCTTTTAGGAGAGTATGGGGAAAAAAAAAAAGTAAAAAGAAGCTTAAATGCTAATAACAGTGAAAAATCTGCTCGGCGTGGAGCACATGTGAAGAAAGCGGGTGCACGTCGGGCTGTGGAGTCTCTGTCAGCTGAGCTGGGGGCTTTTAAAAATCTGCTCTAATTTTTATGCTGCATGTGGAATGGCTAATCCCATAAAAGCCTCGCACCTTTTGACAGATGAAACGCTGCTGTTCTTCACTTATTTGAGCAAAATATTTTTATAGATGGTATTAGCTCTGTGGCTCCAAGGGTAATGCAGTCCTTACACGAGAAAGATCTTGCTTTGATCTGACAGCTTTCAAGATCCATTTCCAATCTTGGAGTTCCATTAAGTCTGTTTGTAATGGTGCCCTCAGACTTTTTTTCTGTTTATGTGACTCTTTGGGGTGTTAACGTTGCTCTGTATTTGAGTTCTCTTTAATAAACTGAAGGCATAATTGGGGTCAGGAAAAGAAATAATCATGTTAGAAGGTGCAGTTAATTATATCAGGTATTTCGGGCTCCAGAATTCTTTGTGTTGAGTGTAATGTTTTCTTCAAGTTGTAGGATGTAGTGAAATTATGAAATCATCAAACTAGGACAGTGGGGCAGGGTGATGTGTGATGGTTAATTTGGAGAGTGAAATGAGTGTGGCTGCAGGCTTGATGTCTGTGGGGGCTGTGGAGGATAGGAGGGATGGTTTCTGTGGTGAGCAGCCTCTTCCCTCTTCTGTGGGGAAGGAGGTGGTCATCTGTGTCCATCCAAGGGGGTCTACATGGTCCTATGTCCATCCAACATGATTTAAATGATCTTGTGTCCGTCCTACGTGACCTACATGGTCTTGTGTCCATCCATTAGGCCCTTTTGTGGTCCTGTGTCCGTCCGACATGATCAGTTTGGTTCTGTGTCTGTCCAGTGGGGTCTTTGTGGTCCTCTGTCCATCCAACATGGTCTGTTTGGTCCTGCACCCATCCAACACGGTCTTGGTGGCTGTGTGTACATCCAGTGGGATCTCTGTGGTCATGTGTCTCTCCAGCATGATCCATATGGTCCCCTGTCCCTCGAGGATGGCACGGGAGCCCCATGGCTCAGCAGCCCCAGGCAGGGCTCGGGTGGGTGCAGCCTCCCGCTCCCTCTGCTCCTCCTCCCTTGGGGCCCCGCCGGCGTCTCGGCAGACCTCACGTCTGAGAAACCATCCTGGCTTTTCCTGCCCCTCTCTGTGTCGGCTGGGAAAGCCTGAGCTCCCAGAGAGGACATCTGAAGGCTCGGTTCCTTCGTGTTCTTTTCCGTTTTCTGGAGTTCACGGCGTGGGTAAGGTGCAGCTCGTGGCCGTGGAGCTGTTGTGAGCAGAGGCTGGAACTGCAGCCTGGGAAGGCCGAGGGATTGGGAGGCAGTTCCCCCACGGTAACCCCACGGAGAGCGGGTGGCAGCGCCGGGGAGGGAATTGGCTGCTGGAGTCAGAAGAAAGTGATGTTTTTTTCTAGGTCAGGGTTGAAGGCACTGTCAGGGTGGTGATGTGCAGCATATATTACTGTCTGCATTGTCCCTGCCATATGGATGTGTGCACGCTGCCCTTGGCATTCAGGCATTGAATTATTTATCCTCTCCAAATCTGGAGGCAGCTTTTCTTCCCTTGTCTCGAAGAAAACCAAACTTATCCGACGAGTGTTTTTAAAATAAACCTTCTGCTGTGAATTACTGCAGTGGCAGGAGCAGGGTATTGATTGTATGTTGCGTTTGGATTCGGAAACCAAAGGTTACAACACTGGATATCTTGTGGAAACACTGAAATATTTATTTTGCTATTAGATGCAAGTGTGTCTGTGCTGGTGCTGGGTTTGTATGTGGCTGAAATGCCATGTAATGAAATTTCCGGACTTGGAGAATGGAAAGGGTAGAAAACTTTGTAGTATGTGTAAAAGCAGCTTTGTCTCAGCTGTGTGTGAGGGGACGGATGTTTTTGCAGGGAGAAGGCATCTCCTTTCCTCTTGTGCTGTGTTGGATTTGCTGTGAGAGCAGTGTTAAGGTGCTCCTTGTTTGGGTGATGGTCTTTGAGTCCTCACTGAGGATGTGGGTGTTCACAGGGTGTCACGGTGGGGTGATTCCAGGCCTGGGGAAGCAAAGGCTGGAGGGAGCTGGCTCTGTAATTATTTCTGCAAGACTGACAGCTTTGCAGGATAGAAACAGTCTCGAATAATTTACCTTTAGAGCATCATAAAGCTGCTAAAACTGTGTCACAGGCATGGGGAAGAATCAGAGTCAAGAAGGGAGATGTTACCCTCTAAAAAATTCACCATGATCCGAAGGCAGCGTGTCCCTGAAGGCTCAGCAGCCAGAGGCTGGAGCGCTGGGCTTGGAAATACGATGCTGCCCTCGATATTGGGATCTGAAATGAAAGGATGTGTAATTAGGAACTCCAAAAAAAAAAAAAAAAGAAAGGCATTAAATAGCTTTAGAGGTGAATGGAAGCTTCATTATTAAGCACCAACTGCTTAGCTGCAGTTCATGGTGCCTCTTCCTTTCAAATCACGCACACATGAAAGTGCTCCCCGCCCCCAGCCGGGGCCTTATCGGCTTATCTGGGCAGGAGTTCAGAGCCATAAAAACTATATCCTGCTTACACCTTCCAGCCGATCCTGTGACCTGTGCTGTGTAAACAAGTTGTACCAGGAGCTCCAAATGACTGGTAAGTGGCCGGGTTTCTGCAGGCTGGTTAGGTCCAGGAGGAGCCAAGATAAAGTTCCAAGAAGTTCCCCTTTGGGAATGGTCTCCTGATAGCTGCTCCAGGGAGGAGGTGGCAGGGCTGAGATCCTGCTGACTGTGGCAGTGACTGTATCCCACGGAAAGCACTTTGGGATAGACTTTACACTCCGGGGCTGGTGTTTTCCGCGTTCTGCAGGAGGATGGCTGTGGCAGATTGTGAAATGTCAGCGTTGTGGTAACAACACCGACCGGCGCTCCGCGGTTGCGTCAGGCCTTGGATGTGCTGGAGATGTAAGCCTGTCTATAAATACATCCATGTATCTTTGGATGGATGAGATTAGCCGTGGCGGTGCTGGGAAGAGATGTAGGTGATGCAGGGAAGGGGTGTGTGTGGGGGGACACAAACATCCTGCTCCTGGCTGTGCTCTGGGGGGTTTAAATACCACCGGGCGCTCCGGTTACGGCGCTTGGCTGCTGCCCACCCCGAGCTGTCTCCGTGGTTTCATCTTGCAGCTCGGCACAGGCAGATCCATTTATCCAAGCTGGACTGTAACGAGCCAGTTCAGGGATTTAGTGTGTGAAACTTCACCTTTCTCAGCAGCCCAAGGGTCGAGTGCACGGGTTTGAAGATGAGAACCTGTTCTCCTTGAATGTTGACCTTTTTTATTCGTGTGGTTTCTTGTCCCCACGTATAGGGGAATATGCTGAGTTTGAGAATTAGGCTGGTTGGTGGCTACTCTGGTTTCCCTCCTTGCTGTGTGTGGCCTGTCCTGGCACGTGCCGGGGTCCTGCTTGTTGCCTCTCCTGGCCCTGGGCTCTCTGTTCCTCATTTTCCCAGCAGCCTGGAAGGTCTCTGGCTCTCCCAGGAGATCAGAGGTGCCCTGTGTTACTCAGCTGCTCCACAGTGAATTCAGTTCCCTTCCCCTGTGATCAGCACTGGCACTGGGGTGTTAAACTGGTTCTGTGGTGAGAGACGAATTCCTCTGAGTTAGTCCAGGGGGGAAGGGATCAGACAAGAAGTCAACTTTGTGGCTCTTTCCTGGTGTGCTGAGTAGAGCTCCTTGGCTAGGGAGCTGGAGGCTGTAGTCTGAAATGCTGAATTTAATTTCCTCCTGCAGTGTGTTCTGTCTGCGAGCTTCCCCTGCTTCACCCACCAGGATGTTTCTTCTCTGTCCCGTCCATCCCTCCCCTTTCCCAGGAGCCTCTTCTGGTGGAGGTTCTGCTCTTGTCTTGGTCCTCCTCATCCAAGATTCTTGTCTCTAGTTTTAGCCTGTCTGCCTTTTGAGGTCCCCTCCCGTCTGTTCCTGCCTTTCTCCTTCTCTCTGAGTTGTTCCTGTGTCGTCTTCTCCCTCTGGAGAGCTGGACCTTGTTTTTGCGTGGTGGGAGGGGAATGAAGCTGTGGGTGTGTTGAGGTGGAGGCTCCTGGGGCGTGGGGCATGCTGGCAGGGATGTTTGGGGTGCTGTGGACTCACAGGGAGCAGCTGCTTCCCTCCACTGCATCTCCCTTACTGTCCTTGCTTGGATCTGCCCTTGGAATCTCTTTTGTGGATTTATCCTGTGTTTGTACGGTGGGGCTCTCTACCATGAGGTTACCAGTAGTGGCAGTGCACCCAGCAGCCTGGTGTCCCTGAATCTCCTGCCCTTTTCCCTGCAGGAAGGCTGCAGGCTGCCTGGTTTTCCCTGGAATCTCAATCCATGCCTTTGCCTATGTTTACAGAGAAAATGACTCTTGTAGCAGGGAGACATCTGACACAGTCAGTGAGGTCTCCTCGAAGTGTTGTGGAGCCCATCGGGGAGAGCAGGGAACCTGGCCCTGGAGCCTGGGCATCCAGGAAGGCAGCTCATCCTGGTGGGATCCACCTGCTTGGAGCCCTGGGAGCACGGTGTGTGCAGCATAATCTGATTTGTGCCTGGAATATAAATCCTGGCTGTTGCAGACATGCAGCCTGGGGTTTTACAAGTTCTTTTGTGAAAACAGCATTCAGCCTCTCCACTGCTGCAGCAAGGAGCTTCCCTGGAAACCCAATCCCAGCAATTAGTGAGGTTTGCAGAGGATCCTAGCAACTGCTGCTGGGGTTCCATTGGCAGGGTTTTGTTTTTTAGACTGTTTATAGTTGCATTCTGTGCATTATGTGGAGATACATAAACTAAAGCACAAGAAGTTCCACCTCAACACGAGGAAGAACTTCCCATGGAGGGTGGCAGAGCACTGGCACAGCTGCCCAGGGAGGGTGTGGGGTCTCCCCCTCTGGAGACATTCCAATCCCACCTGGACGTGTCCCTGCGTCACCTGCTCCAGGTGGTCCTGCCATGGCAGCGGGTGGGACTGGATGATCTCCAGAGCTCCCTTCCAACCCTCCTCTGCCTGCCTGTCCTGTGGAGGGAAAGGTGGAGGGGGCTGTGGAGCAGCGCTGGGCTGAAGTGATGATGGGAACACTGCTGGGGGCTCCACAGGAAGCTGATCCTCGGGGAAAGTGGAGCATGGCTGGAATATATTGGGTGGTGTGTGACTTGGGTGTTTGTGGGTAACCTGAGCTCGCCTCCGAGGACTTTTGTTACCCAGATACTCTCTGACCTGGCTCGCTTTTGTCAACAGTGGCTCTGGCTGGTTGGGGAGCGATGCTTTCCACGAGGGTGGTTATGTAAAACCTTAATGCGCCGCGTTCCTCCAGCTCGGCTTTACAACGTGCGCGGGGCTCCGAGTGGAACTTCAAAGGAGGGAGTTTGCTTTATGGTTGAACCTATGAGCAGTTTTATGTGCAGGGTGGAGTGAACTCGTGGAGAAGATTGCAGTTTTCCCACTGTCATAAAAAGTTACGATCCTCATGATCCAAGCGATGTTCCGTAGGCGGAGGCAGGAGGCAGATGCAGAGGTCAGGGGGAGCGTGCACGGAGCGAGCTCAGATGTGCCAGCGCAGTGAATGCCCTGCTCTGTGTTCCCAGCTCTCCCAAACGCCTTCAAACAGTGCCTTGTGCTCTTTCTGGGGCTTCCTAAGAAACCTGCACCTGTGTTACCCGCGGAACAGGCAGAGCATTTCCATGGGAAAGGAACTTGGCAGAGCGGCTGAGGGGGGCTGTTTTCCAGGGCAGTATTTTAGACCCTTCTGAAAACGTGGCGTTTCAGTGGCAGAGACTGTGAGTCAGTTTATAACCTCCTTCCTTTCTCTGGGCTTTTCTTTGGGGTACGAGCCAAGGGAGTTAAAAAAATAACGGAGTGGCTGCATCTTGACGAGCCTCATTCCAATTAACTTCCCTCATGCGCCAGAAGATATATTCCCTAAACTGAGATACATTCCCTAAAAAAGGACTATTCAGGCTAAGTGGTGATGGTGGGAGAGTATGATCAGCTTTTACAGCTTTAATTGTGGGCTTTTCTAAAAGAATTTCAGTGGCCTGTGCTGTCTTTGAACCCTGGTAGGGTATAAGATTCTCCCAGCTGTGGAGTCACCACCCCGAATTCTGGGGCATGAAACACCTTCCAGTTCTTAGTAAGTTATAGCTGATTAAAATAAGTCACTATTTCCAGTTTCAGTCAGATCTCTCTAAATATAAACTTAACCTCTCGTTTAAACCATTTTCTGCTGGGATGGGGAGGCATAAATGTGGTCTTTGTTTGCAGCCAGGGAAATTAAAGGTTCACAACATTCAGAAATGTGCTTTTTAGATCTTCTGAAAAACCTGTTCCTTAAAGAATGTTTCTACTTGGAAATGGGCAAATACTTTGGGTATTCTTCAGCCTGAAGAATTTTATGCTGATGAATAGACTAAAACTTAGGGGGGCAGAAAAAGACTCTGATCCTTCTCTTTGGGTGATCCATTAGCTGCTCCAGCTGCCTTTTATTTATTTTTGTAGACACATGTGTGAATGTAAACATTTTATCTGGAATGGCCTTGCAAATGTTCCCGCATTAACATATATTGTCATGGAGAATAATTTTCATTTAACTGTAATTTGCTTTATATTTTCCTGCCTGGTTGCCATGGAAACGCAGACGGATGTGGCAGGGACTCCTCACAGGAGCCAGGTTATGGATTGCCTCTCTAATGGACCTCTGTTAATCACACTGCAGCCTGCACTGGAGCAACCAGGGCTCTTTGCAGGAGACACTTTATTTAGATAAACTGTGAGATGCCTGTGGTACCGTAGCTTAATATTCAGAGTTACCAAGGGTGTTTTTCCCTTCTCCAGAAGTTTTTTTGTCATAAGAACTATGTATTACGATCCTGGAATTGAGATATATTTATTTAAATTTAATGTCGGTTAGACTTGATTTTCAATTTTCATTTCATTTGCTGTAATAGCTTAACTGGTAATGTTCTTTCCTGGGTTCAGTTTAAGATCTGAAGCGTTTGAAACAGAGCAGTGAAACATTTGTTATTCTTATCCCTGCGCAAGAAGTTGACTTGCCTTTCATAATAATGTGTCTGTGCTTTTGTGTTTCCTTTTGGCTGCCAGCAGGTAGAAAGGGGACAAAGATGGATTTTATTAAGTTTAATACCTGTGGATTTTGGTTCGGTTTTGCACCTCTTGTCTTTGGCTGCCTTGTCCGTGTCTGTCCATGTCTGCTCTGAGCTGAGCCCACACAGCTTGTCCAGAGAAGGGAGTTGGGGCAGGCTCTGGAGCACCAGGAGGGGCCGAGGGAGCTCGGGGGGCTCAGCCTGGAGAAAAGGAGGCTCAGGGGGGACCTTCTTGCTCTGGGGGTGTTAAAAAGCGTGTAGATGTGACACTTGGTTTAGTGATGGCTTTGGCAGTGCTGGGCTTGATGATCTCAGAGGCTTTTCCAAATTAAGCTACTCTCTGATCTCCAGGGTTATTATCAGTGCTCAGATGTTTTAGGATGCTGATCTCTGCCTTTGTCCATGGCTTGTTGGATCCTTGGAAGGAGCTGCCTTCTAACTACTGAGATAAGAATCGCGGTGGCATGGGTTCAAACTGAACTCCCCAATTAACAAATGATTCATTTTTGGTTAATGGGGATGAGCTCAGGGAGAGAAAATCAACCACCCAGGATTCTTTGCTCCGGGTACTTTGATGGCAGAAACCTCAAAATTGTAACTTAGAGACGTGAATTTCGTTTGCCTCCTGAATCAGACCCCTCAAAGTGAATTTTTGGGTGGGTTTTAAAGGGAAGTTGGTTTGGCCCTTCCTTTGCTGCTGGTTGTGGTCAGACGCCCATGGCCGGTTACGTAAGGCCGGATTACTCCAGCAGCACGTGGATGCTTCCCCTGCATATGGTCTCACAGTTATTTCTTGGTTCTTTACAGGAGGAATTGGGTAACATTTTGTTCTGTAATGCAGGATGAAGAAACACAGCATGTTTTTCTGTAATGGCGTATAAACAAGTAGTGTAACATCCTATTTCAGGCGTTTGGAGGAGGAAGGGCTCAGGAGGGGAGGCAGGGCTGAAGCAAAGCTTTATTTTCCTAGACCTACACACCAGATTTTAGTAGCTCTGCCTTTGGTAGATGCTGTGAGTGTTACAAACGAGCTGGGTTTTGAGGTGTGTAAGCTCAATTCAGTGGGTGCTGTGTGTGTGGAGGAGCCTTGGTTGTAGAGGTTACCTCTGGTCCCCTCTGCATTTCTGTGTCCTTCAGCCTGATTCACAGTCTAAGGCCAATCTAATTTTAATTAAACTCTGAAAAATGACTTGGCTCTACTCAGGGCTTTTGGGTCTTGTGGAGACTTTGTGCATTTTCCCTTTATTTTTATTTTTCCTCTCCTTTTCTGCCTGTTGTGCCATGAATACTTGGAATTGAGCATTTGTGTTCCCCAGTGGCACATTTGGGATTCCCAAATACACCTCTGCATGTGGGTAGGTGAGGCCTTCTGCATCCAGGCAGTGCCATCTCTGAGCTCTTGGATGGGTCAGTCAGAATACCTGACAATGTATGAAATAATAAACTCTCTGATTATTGATTACTCTCTAATTCATAGTTTTGCTTGCACTTTATTCTGTTTTTCGGACTCCCGGATCTGAGGCAGTGATCTCTGTGCACCTGCCAGGTGTTTTTCCCAAAGGTGTGTCCCTGAAGGGTGGGTGATGAATGGCACTGTTGTAGGTAGAAGGTAATGTGACTAAGCCACCTTTTGTGGCCTGGGAATGGACTCCTGCGCCTGATAATTGGGTTAAACATTGGCTCATGGTAGCCAGGAGAGCAGAGAGGCTGTGGTGGCCATTGAGGTGTTTGGCTACCTTGGAAGCTTCACATTTCAGCACACTCTTCGTCAGGAATTGGAGTGCCAGGACAAGGGGAATAGCTTCATGCTGCCAGAGGGAAGGGTTAGGTGGGATATCAGGGAGAAATCCTTCCCTGTGAGGGTGAGGAGGCCCTGGCACAGGTGCCCAGAGAAGCTGTGGCTTCTCCTGGATCCCTGGCAGTGCCCAAGGCCAGGTTGGATGGGGCTTGGAGCACTCTGGGACACAGTGGAAGGTGTCCCTGCTCATGGCAGGGGGTGGCACTGGATGAGCCTTGAGATCCCTTCCAACCAAACCATCCCATATTTTTCAGGTTCACTCACTTGGGTTCAGACAGCAGCTAGTGCTGCTTTACCAGTACTCCTAGAAAAGTGTTAGTTGCAGGTGAAACATTATAAGGCCAAACTGTTGTTCTGGTCCTTTCAGTCTCGTGGACACTTGGGTGGACTTTGAGCCACTCATCCCATGTTGTGCTGTGAGCACGGCTTTGAATTTATCTCTATTAACTGTGCAAAAGATCTGGGGGGAAAGAGCACTTTTATTGCATTGCTGTTCCCCAAAAATGGTGCAAATCGGGATGAGCTGGGGGGGTGGGGAGTTTAGAGGAGCTGCCTTGTGTGCAGTCGTGGGAAGAGGGATTTCTTCAGGGAATGGGTGAATTGTTTCCTTCTGCTCTGAGCAGCCTCTTAATGAGCTGCCCTCTCCAGGGTGTGGAGAGATGAACCTCCCGTGGCTGACTCCAGCCTGGGAGGCTTCCACCACATCGCTGCCTTCGGATCCTTGCAGCTAAAAATACATCCGTGCTGCACAGCAGACTGCAGGCACGTTAATCTGTTCCCTTTAGGAAGGAGACTTGTGGTACTGGACGAACTACTGTGGAAATTTTATTTTTGCTGTGCGGCGTTACCAGTTTTCTTCTTCCAACGGAAAAATGCCGTGGAAATCATTGTTCTGGTTGGAATTCCCTCTCTGACAACAATAGCAGCAGTGGGGTGGGGTGCTTTGGAATTGTTTAGTGAGGAAAAGTTTTGGAGGAGCGAGCTCTCCCAGGCTGCACTGGCTCCACCACGTGATTCCTCTGCGCCGTCCAGGCTCCTGCAGGAGCCTTCCCACCCCTGGCTTTTGGGATACTTCTGACCACTCCTGGCCCTTCCAGCACAGCTCCCTAAGAATGCTTTGTCTCTGTCAGAGCTGGGTTGCTTTGCTGCCTCCCCTCACTCAGCTGGGCTCGTTTGGTTGTAGTTTAGCACGTTTTCCTGGGATGAGGAGGAATGAGAGCCTGCCAGGCTGACACCTCAGAGCACTCCTGGACTTATTGCTACCTCTGAGTGCAGTGATTCATCCCCAAGGCAGACACAGCTCGTGCCCTCCGTAGCTCCCTGGAGCTCCAGCCATGCTCACACCGTGTGCTCCAGCCTTTCTGGCTGCAGGCTCAGCTGGGATGCTGCTCTTTCCTGCCAGCCTTTGTTCCCAGGTAACTTTGGGAATGTTTTAGGGCAGCAGTAGCGCGAGGGCCGCTTTAGACACAGCACGGAGGGGCTGGAGCTGCGTTTTCTGCCTGGTGTTGAACAGCTCAGTAGCTGATTCTCTGCACGAGTTACAACTTGAATTGCTGCTGTTGGTGCCAGTGGGGCGTTTGAGGTCTGGGATCCAGGATGACTTGCAGCGAGGGTTGCGTAGCTCTGCTCTCACCGCTTTGTTTTCTCCCTCTTCCAAGAGCTTTTCCCTCTCCAGCTGCTTAAGATTCAGAGTGTATTTTCCTCCTTTGATGTTTGGCTTACCTTGACAGGCTGGGAGAGCTGGGCTGGTTCAGCCTGGAGAAGAGACGGTTTTGGGCAGACCTTAGAACCCTTTCCAGAGATAAAGGGGCTCCAAGAGAGCTGGAGAGGGAGTTAGGACAAGGGCCTGGAGTGGCAGAACAGGGAGGACTGGCTTCAAACTGAAAGAAGGGAAGATTTAGATTAGATATTAGGAGAAATTTTTTGGCTGCGTGGGTGGTGAGGCCCTGGCACAGGGTGCCCAGGGAAGCTGTGGCTGCCTCTGGATCCAAGGCCAGGTTGCACAGGGTTTGGAACAACCTGGGACAGTGGAAGGTGTCCCTGCCCGTGGCAGGGGGTGGGACTGGATGGGCTTTGAGGTCCCTTCCAACCCAAACCATCCCATGATGTTGACACAGGATCTCACCTGCTCCACCAGCCTCTGTTTTCCTTGGATGTGCTGCTTCTGCTGCTGCTCATTAGCACAGGCTCAGTCACAAGCTGCTCAGACAGCCTAAACCATTTGTAAGGAAACTGTCTTTAAAATATGGATGGCATTAAAGGGACTCAGGCTTAAAATTAGAAACTGTTTATGATGCACAGTTGTAGTTGTTTACCTTGAACCATAATTATCTTATTTCCTGAGTTAAAAACGTCACGTCAGCTTGCTGAAGCAAGATTTGATGACAAAGGAATTGTTTTTAGCCACCAGCAGAGCAAAGAACACTTCAAAATGTGTGTCTAAATATGATTTTATAACCTAAAGTATACCACACTCAGGATTTTAAATTGGCTCTGGAAGTTGCGTGGGCTTATGGGTCGGCCATTTGGCCGGGGATCAAGGGACTGGGTTTAATCCTGACTCCGTCCTTTTGTCCTCTGAGCGTTTTCCTTGCCACCCTCTGTGCTGTTTGTTTGGACGGCCCAGTGCTGGAAGGGAGGGCTGTGCCCTTTCCCCGGGGGTTGTGCCTGTGGTGCTGCAGGGGGGGTGAGGCTGGTCCACCCTCCAGCTGGGGGGCACAAACCCCTTCCTAGCGGAGAGCAGCGGGCAGAGGAGCATCAGGAGTTTTCTGCTGGACTGGCAGGTTCTGCTGATTTTGGGACAAGCTCTGGAGTGGCCCAAGGGAGAAGCTGGGTGCCAGCAGCTGGGCAGGGGCAGAACCTGCATCCCTCAAGCCCCTCTGAGCAGTGGGGCACCTCAACGGGCACAGGCAGATATTTGACTTCCTTATTTTAGCATTATTGCTTACTGCTGTATTTCCTGATTTCGTTATTCAGCGCTGCTCTCTGATCCCGTTTGCCCTGTGCCCTCCTCACACCCTTCTCCAGACTGGCTTTCTGTGCCCTGAGTGAGACAGCAGCTGCTCCTGCCTTACCTGTGCCTGGTGCTGCCAGGATGCTCCTTCCTCAGGAGAATGGAAAGTGGGAGGGGAGCGGCTTCTTTAATGATGACAACTGCTACTTAAACCTGTTCAGGGCTTAGAATAGAAAGAAAAAAAGATCAGTGGAAGCTGTAGGTGCTTTCAATGTATGTGGGATTTTTAAGGAGTCTTTTTATTCTGACCTTAACTTGCCAGGCCCCAGACAATAGGGGAGGGATGGTGTGTGGAAATCAAGGAGGTGCTTCCTTTCAGCTCTTTGCTGTGTAATTTGAGGTGGTTGTAAGGCACTTGTAACCCAGGAATTGTAGACTCGAGCACATTCTACAATTACATTTTTCATGTTGCTTGCTGGGGACCTCCTGGATTGTCCAGCCCGGTAATGGTGTCTGATCCTACATGCCTAGGTGTGGGGCTGCCACCTGCAAATTCCTAAAAAAACCTGTATTTGAGTGAAGTGTCTGGTTGTAACATTCCTGTCACCACAGAGAGTTTTCTTGGCTGGGGAGGTGATATTCAGCCTGCTCAGAATCCAAACAGAAACCACTCCATGGATGTTTGTTGTTTTTTTCCCCTCTGTGAGGGAGACTGTTCTTGAAGGCTGAACAGTGACTTCCTTGACTCCTCCTTGGCTAATTAGTGTGCTTTAAAATGGGATGCTTGCATCCTTTTCACCGATCAGCTTTCGGCAAGGAAAGGAAATAGTTCAGGTATTAATAGTAACCTATATCCAATTTGCCACGGAATTACACGGATACAAACGTTTGGGACTGTAAAGGTGACAAATGTGTCTGTCTGTCACTCCTTCCTTTTGAAAAATGGCATTTTCTCGATGTGTTAAAACTGAGCATGGAGTAAGGAATGCAGATTTGTTTTTAAGTGAAGTGGATCTCGTCGTGGCCCAGTGGCATCATTCACCCTCCTGCTTCCCCTCGGAGGAGGCACAGAGGGAATTGAGAGGGACTTCATGGTGAAGCCACAGGGAGGGATTCAGTCTGGGGAGGGCAAAGATGTGTTTGTCCCACTTCACTCGTTTTTAGGGGGAATGGAAAGGAGGAAGAGGCTGAACTATGACAGCAGCTGTGAGCTCAACTTTATTACAGCTTTAATTCCAGAGAACATCCACCCTGCAGTGGGTCAGTGAAGTTCAGCATCTTGGAGCTTATACCCATTCCTGGAGGTGTCCAAGGCCTGGCTGGATGGGGCTTGGAGCAGCCTGGGCTACTGGAAGGTGTCCGTGCCTGAGGGGCAGGAACAGGATGAAATTTGAGGTCCCCTCCAACCCAAACCGTTCTGTGATTCTGTGATGTGTCATCGCAGATTCTGGCCTCCCCTAATTCACTGGAGATCTCCAAACAGCTTGATTGGTCCTGAATTTAGGCTTCGGTCAACCCCAGTTCCTGGGGACTGCGCTGTCCATGTCAGACTTTCAATTAAAACACTTAAAGGACAATTTCTTTTCCCAGGAATCGTATCTTTCCTGCCCTCAGTGCTTATTGCAGTGGGACAAATTAAACCTTGGGCTCTTCAGCCCACACAAGTGTCTGTGTTTTTGAGGACAGTATAAGCTTATTTTATATTTTTTATCAAGTAGCTCAGACAACACAAGCTTTAAAAACTGTAGATCTCAGCATACATCTTATCTGCAGGGCAAAATAAAGGAACTTTAAGACCAAGAATATATCACCTACTTTCGTTCTAAAAGCCATCTAGTTAAATTTTACTTGATGCTACAATTTTGTCAGAATCAAACACGCTGAAAGGTGGGGTTTTTTTTAAGACTGGTGGAATTCTCTGTGTGCTTTGGCTTTTCACTTGGGTAGCTGCTGCCGTTTGAGCGTAGTTGGCTTGTGATTGCTGCGGGAATATTCGTAAACTGTAGTGAAAGGCAGGTCCTGGGGCTCACCCCAGTGCTGGGAGTCTCTGAAAAGGGTGGGAATGTGACAGTTTGCTCTGTGTGTGTGCCTGGAGATGGCTGTGCTGGGAGCCCCTGATAGGCCGCAGGGGGTATTTATCTCAAATTTATGTGGATTTCTTGGAAACGACTCTTTATCTCCCTTCAGATCCACAGAGCAACACCTCTTCTTTCCATCCTCTTTCTAGAGAGTCCTGAGCTGCGTGGAGTGGTTTGAGGGTGCTTTTCCAGGCTCCTGAGGAAAATGGCCACAAATCTGATGATCTGTAGTCACTGTCCATCCCTTGAGGGGCCAGGAAAGTTTTCCTACTGTGCTGGGCATGGTTTTTCTGGCTTTCACTGGGATGGGATAGGCAGAGCTCCAGAGACAGGGATTTCTGCACTGTTTCTTTAGAGATGGCACATTTTCTTCCCCAAACTCTAGCAGAAGGAACCCATGGATATTTATGGAAGACATCTGTGGGGTTTGTCATGCTGCTGCTTAAGGGTTCTTCCCCCACTCCCCAGTCTCCATTTTCTGAGGTTCTGGAATTATAGCAGGATTTGAAGCACTTTTCCCCGTTTCAGCAGGTGAAAGCTCTGGCTGTGCTCTGTCAGGCTGTGCAGGCAGGCACTGAGCTGTGCATTGGAAAACACTTCCGAATTTCCCCTCTCACCAAATTTGCTGTACTTGTTCCCCTTGATTTTGTATCGGAGGTAATGGAGCTTATCCGAGAGCGGGAGCTCCGTGGGTCTCGGGTGCTCCCCTGGGTATATTTTCACTGGAGCCCTCAGAGAGATGCCTTATTGAAATTCTGTCTCTTCCTGGAATTATTTTGAGGGAAGCAGATGAGTGCTGTGGAAAAAGGTTCTCTTACTCCCTGGAGATTCTCTCCGTTCAAAAGTTGGTCTAAACCAGAATCTAAATCTCTGATATCCTGTTATGCTGCTTAGGTCTGGATCACCATAAAATCTGAATTGGTGCAAGTCTGACTTGAGGTCCAAATACGACTTTTTCCCTCAAGGAACTCCAATGGTGAGGCACACATTTGTGGGTACATTGGCCTCTGGATTTCCTGGGATGAGACAGCAGCGGTGGCTTCTTTCCTGCTCCCTGTGAAATGGAGATTTAAGCAGAACCTTTCTGCATTATGGATCTAATTTAGAAACATTGAGGTGTATGAAATCATTGAATCTCACATTTTTTCATGGGGACCCTTGTAGGGGACTCTGCATCTGCTCAGAACTGGTTTATTCCTTCAAGGAAGCCAATTCCCACCTTGCTACTGGGACCAGTTGGTGTTGCTGCCACATCCCAGCTGCTCTGGTGTGAAGAGTCTGTAGCTAATGTCAGTGTTTTTCAGGTCACAGCTTGGGATTTTAAAGCATTTTCCATCTTCAAATACTAATTTCTGTGAAGTTGCAAGATACCCTTTTATTAAGGAGGCTTGAATTATGTAATTCCCCACTTTTTCGATGGAATGCTGGCAGAAGTTGCATGCTGTGCTCTGAATGTGAAGTCCTGATCTGTGTGTGGGTGCAGCAAGAATCACTAATTTGGGGAGGTGCTAAGGGACCCCGTGGTCAGTGTTAAGATCAGGAGTTGGTGGGGAAATGTAGAAGTTTCAACATTTTTGCATTTATTTTGGTGGAACTGTCTGCTTGCCCAGAGTTCCCAAGTTGCTTTGCGCTAACAGAAAATAAAGTTATCCCAAATCTTGAAAGACTGAACCTGTTTTAAACCAGAATCTGGCCACCATGAGCACTTGATTATTTGCTGTTTGGGTGACCCTTTCAAGGCTCAGGAGGAGCAGTGTGTGCTGTGGTGCACTGCAAATGGCCCCTGTGCAGTGACCACGAGCTTGGCAGGGCTGGAGCCTTGTCCACCCTCAGCCTTGCAGTTCCCAGGAGGGACAAGGGCAGTGATGATACTTTGTGAAGTGATACAATTTCATCAGCTAAAGCTAAGAAAATGGGATGGATAGATGTGTTTGTTAATTATAATGTGGCTTTTGGAAGTGAAGTTGGGTTTAAATTGAAGTGTTGGATTCCGTGCAGCAGGAACGTTGTGTGAGTGGCCTGGCCACGTACAGCCAGTGAGGCTGTGCTGGGCATCCTCCCACTGGAGCATTTGCTGCATTCCTAAGTGATTTGATAACAATTTCATAAAAAAATGGTGCCATGTTCGTTGTGAAAATGGCTTGGCTCACGTGTGGTCGCTGTTTCAGCGTTACGATACTTTATGTATGTTTATATGTGAGCCAAGGAATGAATAAATTTGCTGTATGTGGGCCAGCAAGCAGCTGTAAATAGACCTTGAAAATGGTGTATCTGTGTCCTGGGACAGATTTCTGTAGACTTTTTGGTAATTTTGTTCACAGTTGATCACAGTTGTTGCCCAGGGAAGCTGTGGTTGCCCCATCCCTGGAAGTGTCCAAGGCCAGGTTGGAGCAGCCTGGGGTAGTGGAAGGTGTCCCTGGGTGTGAGAGGGAATGGAATGGGATGAACTTTGGGATCTTCCCAACTCAAAGCATTCCATCATTCCATGACAGTCACTACTGTCAGCAAGCAGCACTGCTGCGTTTCCAGACAATGTAGTTGGAAGTTCAGCTGTTTTCCCCCCAGTTTATCTCTTATTGCTGTTGAAATGCTAATTAGTGATGTGACTGTTACTATGGAGAAGCAGATAAAAGGAGTATGGGAATCCTGCGGGAAAAGGTGCTGTGCAAGTACTACCATCATCCCTCATGGGGCTGCAGTTCCCATCAGGGGATCCCTCAGTGCCCCAGGACTCCCTTGGTCTTGGAAAAATCTACGAGGTGGCCATGGATGTGTATCTCCTTTACTCTTAAAGAAAAATACCAGAGAACTTCCATTTTGCGTATCTGGAGAAGTTTACCTGCTGCAGGATTCCTTTCTTTGAGTCAGGACCCTGGGCCTTCACATCTTCCTCTGGGCTTTGGGGTTTATTTTGGCCTGTTCTGTTTCGTTGAGGTTCCCAAGACTTCCCTCAGCCCAGCTGGAAGCAGCTCTACCCTGGATGCAGCTGCATTGCACATCTGGACATCTTCCCTTTGGCTTTTCATTGGGGAGTGAAAGTTTCCCAAAACAAACAAGGCTCTCCCAGGGTTCCCGATCTCCTCCACTGTGCATCGGTCCCAGCTGGCCTCAGAGTGTCTCCTGGATGGTTCTTGGAAGGAACCATCCCATTGGAAAGCAGCTGTCCAAATCCAGCTACATCAGAGAAGTTGTTTGTAAGGCGACGAGCGGCCGTAAAGCGTAAAGTTGTCACGAGCTCTGCAAGGCAAAAAACTCAGAATTTTTTTGCTGTAACTGGAGCAGGGGCTGGTCACCGTGCCCCTCGGCGTGGTGTGCAGTGCTTAGAGATTGGATGGAACGTGGGGTTTAGGGGAATTTGGCACGAGCAGGACGTGGAGCTGGCAGTTCACCCTTTCACCTGTTTAAGTAGAGCAGAATAACATCACTGGGGCTGGGGAAGGCCCAGTGCTCCCAGTGCCTCACGGTGCTCATTTCCATACCTATGGAGCCCTCACCATCCCACTGACCTCCTCCAGCCTGGGAACGGTGAGGAGTGCAGGTTTTGGGCTTGGAATCTGCCAGCCCTTTCATGTGTGCAAGTTAATGAATGTAATTCCCCTTTGCCTTGGGTGCCGAGAGCTCCGGCTGGTTCCTGCCCTGTGTCAGAAATTTCACTTTGGGAATTTGTATCTGGAAAAACGTCCTTGAAATTACAGCAAGAGCTGGTCAAAAAAAAAAAATATCAAGTTAGAGGTTTGTAATAGACTCGCTGCTGTTCAGAGCAAAGGTGTGCTTGAGAAGAGAGTGCTTGTGCCATGGATAATTCCAGAGGGGTTGTTTGGGAAGGTGAATTCCTGGCACAGGAGCTTGTTCTGGCCCTGACTGTCTCTGGATGCATGAGCTGCTCGGGGTTTGGGGGGTACCACACCCTCATTTGTAAATACAATACCTCTAAGCCCACCCGGATGGTTACAGGAACCTCGGAGCAGGTGATTTTTAACAAAGCTATTATCAGAAAGTTGTGGAAGAAGGTGGATGCTTGGCCCAGCTTCCACTCCTTCCTACAGTCCTGTTTGTGCAGAGTTATCAGGAAGTTTATTTGTGGATTAGGCAAGGGTTTGTACTTGGTAACCTTCATGTACTCAAATCCAGTGTGCGTGTTGTGAATCAAATTCGGTTGTTTTAATTTTCTAATGAACAAATTCCTGTGTTTTTCAGATTACACAGCGTTTTTGGGACACACCTCTGTTGGATTTTAATATATGTCCTGTGAAGAACAGCTTTCAACTATGGAATCGGTAAATATTGACTTTGCTTCTGTCCAAAATTTCTGGTTTATTCCCTCACAAGTGCTTGTGTTTCTGTTGGACTGTTTGGTTTTGTCTTTTTAAAATGTTTTTCTTTATTTTCTGAAATTTGAAAGCAAAAATTGCAAGTTCAATGGAATATGTAAAAGGTACTAACCAAGGATATCTTGGGAGTTGTCTGCAGTTCAGAGAAGTGTTTTTAATTTTAGATCATTTTGAATATAGCAAGTTTTTCTCTGACCTCAGTGAAATAAAAGTGAACTTTCCTGCGTGGGCAGTTCCAGCACAGGTTTGCCCAGCAGACTGTGCAGCTTGTTGGTGCTGCTGACTGCTGAGTATTAAATAATACCTCTTCCTTTCTCCTTGCTTTCAAAATGTCTTGAAAAAACCCAAAGTCTCTAAGTTTCCCAGTGTTATGTCTCCTTGTGATTAGCCTAATTGAAACAGATGGCACCTACGTTTCATTTTGGGCAGAGAAACCTCCCAATCTGCTGAGACTACAGTTGGATGCAATGTTAAGATTCAACTTTTTGGGAGCATTAACAGATGCAGAAGTAGCAGGCTGTCGTAGAGTGGAATTTAGGGGGAAAAACGAGATTTTTGCCTGCGTTTAGTGCGAGAGGGTGGGAGAGGCTGGTGCTGTCCTGGAAATCCCGATGGTGTGGCTGGAGACAGGGTTGTTCTGGCTGGGTTGGTTTTTTTTGCTGTGCTGGTGGTTTGGTGTGATGGGAGCTGAGCAGAAGCTGGGTGGGCTCTGTGCCTGTCGGGTCACCCCCAGCACGGCCAGAAATCCTGTGCAGAAGGCTCCCAGTGGATAATGCAGTGTGTGCCTCCTGCCTTGGGGCCCTGGGTCCTTGGCTGACCTCTGGGTTCAGGCTGCAGTGGGATTATTTGTGATGAGGTTGTCAGCACGATAAAGGCTGCTCCTGGAGAGTTGCTCGGTGTAGCCCAGCCCTGCTCCGTTGGGTTCCTGTGCAGGCTGGTAGGTGTCTTTTGTCCTGGATTTCGAGAGGAAAAGAAAAATTTAAAAATCGTTGTGTTTATTGTGGCCATGATAATTTCAAAGTGTTCCGATGGAGACAAGATGTTATTTCAGCTTCCCCTGGTGAATATTAATAGCAGGAGAAGCCTTTCACAGTGAGACAAAGCAGAGCAGGCATCGGTGACTCTCCCGGTGCCGGTAGGTAATTAAAGTGTATCAGGTGTGAGCCCTTTTCCTGGCGTGTGCAGGAGCTCTGTCCTCCTTCCTGGGAGCTCTGCATGGCTCTGAAAAACCCAGCTCAGCTCTGGCATCAATTATAAATTAGGCTGGTTGCTGTTTGCTGCCTGTTTTAGTTCATAGCTGGGGACAAAGGCTTTTCCTTCCAAGTTTTGGAGTAAGCGGTGTTTGGCTTTTTGAATGCAAACTGGCCTTTTCAAACCAGGATAACAAAAACTCACCCAAAACTCAGGTGTGTTTGCACAGCCCTGTTTGGAAGGGTTTGCCTGAAGCAAGCCAGGTCATCACAGAGTCATGGAATGGTTTGGGTTGGGAATGACCTTAAAGCACATTGTGTTCCAGCTCCTGCCACGGGCACACCTTTCACTGTCTCAGGTTGCTCCAAGCCTGGATTTGGACGCTTGCAGGGGTGGGGCAGCCACAGCTTCTCCGGGCTGTGGTATTTGCTGCTCTTTTTGCTGTTGGCAGCAGGAGTGGCTGCACCACGCTGGGCTTGTCCTGGCCTTCGGTGACTTCACTGCACCCCAGCACCATCACGGCCGGCTGGTGCCATCCGCGTGTTCCCACACCTTCCCAGGGAAGCTGAGGGGTCAAGGCTTTCTCCAAACAGCAGCTTTGCTGGTGGCTTTGGCAGTGGTGTTCCACGGAGTTCCTAATGAATATGCAGGTGTGGGATTAAAGGGATGAATGAGGAACAGAATTGCTTTCCGAGCTGCAGCAGTGCAAGTTCTGACCTCCCGAGAAGGGCACGATTGTAAAGCCGAGGCCTGGAGTGGAAAAGCAATTACAATACATGCTGCCAGGATTGAATTGTCCTCGGAAAGTCAGATGCTGCAATAATGGGAGCGTTGTTTAGGTGGAACGTGACTACACTTAACTGCTCGGTGTTTTTCTATTAATGCTCTTAAACGTGTTCCCATACGGCTCTCAGGTCTTACTGCTCTGGGGGAAATCGAGCTCAGTATTCCACCAGTAAGGTATTTCTCTGCAGGAAGTGTTCTTCTGAGTTTGCTGCCTTTTTTCCCATGTGTTTCAATTCTTAACCCTTCCAGATTAGAGGGGCTGCAAGGTAACCTTCTGGCAGTGCAGTGTGCATTGATTGTTTTAGGGGTGTTGGTCATTGTGGAGCCAAGGAGAGCTTTCCATGTCCTGGGGTATGGCAGTGTTGGCTTTTGGGTTGAGAAGCTGATGTGTTATGGAGCAGGGCCTGGGGAGGGGGATGAATAGTCTGAGAGAGCTGGGATTGTTCAGTGTGTGGGAGAGAAGGCACCAGAGAGACCTTCAGAGCTTCTTCCAATGCTTCGAGGGGCTCCAGGAGAGCTGGATGGGGACTTTGGACAAGGGACGAGGGGCAATGGCTTCCCACTGGCAGAGGGGGCAGGGTTAGATGGGATAATGGGAAGGAATTGTTCCCTGGGAGGGTGCTGAAGCCCTGGCACAGGGTGCCCAGAGCAGCTGTGGCTGCCCCAGGGTCCCTGGAAATGTCCCAGGCCAGGTTGGGTGGGGTTTGGAGCAATCTGGGATGAAGGTGTCCCCGCCATGGCAGGGGGTGGAATGAGATGAGCTGTGAGGTCCCTCCCAACCCAAACAATTCCATGATTCAATGCAGCATTAAAGAAGCAGAGTTCTGTGCCATGTGGGTTTGCTGACTGCTGCTTGAGCCGTTTCTCTTGGAAGAGCAGAGATTTTTGGGAGCTCCACAAAGCAGCTGGGTGGCTCTCCAGGTGTGGGTTTGACTGGAGCGTTTCACCAGAGCCAGTTTGGGTTTGTTCTGCCTGGGAAGGGGAGGTGGGGGACACCTCAGCTCCTGCTCTCTCCTCTCTGTGTGTGAGGGGGGTCTGCACGGCCCTTAGGACCAGTAAATGTTTGTGTGGCCATGCTCTGGTCTCTTGGACAGCACTGAAGTGACGCAGCCTAAATTTAACTTTTAAACCAGTATCTTCACCGCCAGCGGAGGTTAAGCAGAGGTGGCTTAACTGTGAGCCTGGAGTTCTTTGTGGGTCAAACAAGCCTTGAGTTTTTGGACACAAAACCCTGCTGAGACCTACAGGAAAGAGCTTTAAATCCTTCCCCCTGTCCCTGTGAAAAAGCTGCTTTTTCAACTGTAATCTCAGCACAAGCATTTGCTTTGAGTGGTTGAATTGCTGCTTTTACAGTTCTCTGTATTTTCCTAGAATTTGTTAAATTGCCAACGTTATTCACATGGCACATTTGGCAGGTGCCACCTACATGCCCTCAATTTGAAGGTACCTTTCAGGAGCAGTGTAGGTAGGGAGGCTCCTCTCTTGCATGTCAGATGTTGGAGGGCGCAGCACTTCCATTAATTCACTTTCCCTGACCTTTCCACTGCTAATAAGCCAAGCTGGAGCACAATGCAGCACCTTAATGAACAGACCTGAGCTGAGCAGGGGGTGCTTTGAAAAATACCTCGCTTGACTTGTTCGTTGGGTGTAATTTTGGTCAATGTATTCACCATGGCACAGACGGGCGTTCTTGGTGAGAGCAACCCACAACCAAATAGAGTCCCTTTTCTCCTTCCTCTAAGTCCTTTTTTCTCCTTCCTCTAGTATTTAGAACTAGAGAAAACCATGTCAATAACTGCTTGAAAAGAAGCAAAATGGTTGGTTGGGCTTTTTCTCTGAATCAACTTGGTTTTGAATAATTTTATTCTCTGAGGGGCTATACTGTGACCTGAAAAATCCTCATTTTTAGAAGGAATGTACTTTTGAGTTAGGATTTTGTAGATTTATATCAGCTGATGCAACATACACTGAAAAATGCACACTTCTGGGTTATGATTTTGTAGATTAGTATCAACCAACGTGTAATGTACACTTAAAAATCACGGTTGCATTTCGGAACGAGTTCATTAAAACAGGCAGACAGTGCACGGGATCATCATTTCCAGTAAATGCCAGTCTGTTATTTCACAGAGGACGACTCTGAGCCACCCAGCCCGGGTGACACAGGGAGGCTGGGTTTTTTTGGGAAAGGGATCTGTAGGTTTCTTGGCCGGTTCCTGCTTCTGTTGTTGTGCAACGGTGTTCCTGGGTGTGACCTCTTGGGAAAGTAAAAGTGCTGGGGGGCAGGTTGTGGGGTGGTGAGGGAGGGTTTTATTTATTTATGGGTGTTCCACAGAGCACCGAAACGTGCTCTTGAAAGTTGTGGCCTCCGCCCTGAGGAAGTGACACTGGCTGGGGAGTGAAGTGGCAGCGTGACACATGATATGGCTGCAATCCCTTGTTTCCCAAAGGTGTCCGTCGTGGTGTGATTAAGTGCAGATGATGCTCTTGGCAGCAGGAGGTGTGCAAGATGTTCCCACCGAAGGCCCACGGAGACGACCAGGCTCTCTTGTACTTCTGGAATGAGGCTTGGGGTGTGCTTGTTCCCTCCCCTTTTGTGTAGGTAGTGGTGATCCAGAGGCTTTGACATTCAAATCCTGAGTTCTTTAAGTCAGGGGAGTGGTTTTGTGTCATGCCTGCCGTGGGAATGCTGAGGGAGATGTATCAGTGGCTTGTGTATCTTTAGTGGGGCTGCAGGTGGGATAATCCTTGTCCAAGGAACAAGTCAGCTGCTGGACACTCTGTGAGGTGGGAACGAGGTGGGAATTGTGCCTCGGAGGTGTTCTGTAGCAGGAGACCCAGAGTGTGAATTTATGGAAACCTTGTGTGGAAAGTGATTCGGGCTGAGCCACCCAAGTGTCCGATACAATCAGGGAGGGGCAGCCTGGCCCTGGTTCTGTCATACATGCGTGGAAAAGTGGGAAATTGTTATTGCAGGCAAAGGCAAAAGTGATGGATCTGCTTCACTGATAGCCCTTGGAAGGGGACTTCTGACAAAACCAGGAAACAGTTCTGAAAAATAAGTCTAAAATGTTGGATTGCCCCATCTATGGAAGTGTTCAAAGTGAGACTGGGGGAGCCTGGAGCACCCTGGGATAGTGGGAGGTGTCCCTGCCCATGGCAGGGGTGGGATGGGATCAGCTTTAAGGTCCCTCCTAACCCAAACCATTCTGTAGTTCCATGCTGACCGTGGAGATGGGAAGCAGGCGTTAGCAATGTTTCTGTTTCCTTGGCTAAATTCTTGGCAGAGCTTTGCTTCTGGAACAACGGGAAAACAAGGGCTGAGCTTTGCTGGCTCAGCCTGATTCCTTCCTGGCTTAGCAAGATGCTTGAGGACTCATTCAGGTGTTCCAGCAGCTTTTTTGCTGCTGGGTGTTATCCCAGTTTTATGGTAGTCTGCTGGGCTTCTCCAGAAATCCAAAGCTGAATCGTGTTTAGCAAGTTACTGCTTTAAAGGAGTGTTTTGATCTTGGGTTCTGACTGGGCAGGCTGATTATTTCCACTTGCTGGAGACGTGCAGGAGCTGGGAGAGGGCAGGTTTTGGGTGTTTTGCAGGAACTCGTGGACATGAAGGGAGTGAGGGGTTGTGGGCTGTGCCCACCATGGCACAGGCTCCCAGGGGCTGGAATTCCCACAACTGCTCCCTGTGCATGGGTGTTTTGGGAAGCTGACACGCCTGGCTTTGCCCTCAGAAGTGGCTTTGGGTTGGTGGACAAACACTGAGAGCTCTGCTTCCCCTCAGAGCTGCTCCAGCCCTTGCCTGCCTTCCCCTTCCCACAGCCCTGGCTCATCCCAGAGCGGGCAGATGGCTGCAGGAGCTGCCTCGGGGTGTTTTGGGAAGGCACAACCCTTGGGTGAGGGCCGAGGCAGAGCAGCAGTGAGGGAAGTGGAGTTCTGGAGCTGTGGGACTGGCTGAGCCTCTGCACTTTCCCCAAGAGCAGCGTCTCAGCTGCGACGTTTTTAACTCTTGAATTTGGAACAGACTTAGCAGCTCACCTTTGGGGGTGGGAGCTTGGGAGGTTGTCAATACTATTGCCTGGAACCATCTGTTCCTACCACTAAGTAGCTGCAAAAATCAGTAATTCATTCCCTTCTTTTTTTTTTTTTTTTGGAGGAGCTTGGGTGTAAATCTTCTCCCTTGTTATTTTTATGGGCTCCTTCATTATGGAAGACAAGCATCTCCACGGTGCTGGAACTGACGTTCTGGGTTTAATCTTTCATCTAAATTTATTTGAATTTTAAATCCCTGCTGTTATCGATATTAGAGGTTACTCTGGAGCACAAGAGCCATTTCTGGGGAACTGGGTGCACGGGGCTCCCTTATCAGCCAGGAATGTGCTTGTGTAACGTCACCTTTCTGCATGAACCTCTCGCGGAGCAGCGGGGACGGCAGCCACGTGTCCGGGTTATTTTGGGAAATCGCCACTGGAAATGGGCGCTGTGTTTGCTTTTGCAAGTAAAATTGGTCATGGAGTCCTGTTTTTCATTTATTTTTGCCCCAGTGAATGAACAATCCCAGTGGGATGGCCCTGGTGGTGGTTGTGGTGGGGGTGTGCTGGCGGTTCTCATGGAGCAGTCACAGGAACACCAAAAGCCAAAGATTGATTGTAGGTCAGGCCCAGAGCGCTGCAGATACCCGGCGTTATCGCAGGCTGAGATTTCACTCCTGGGCTTAAACTGCAAAATTGAGATGAATTGATATCACGTGACTGTGTTAATGTTTGGGGCAGGAGATCTCAGGGACTGGTGTTGTTTTCGTTGCAGGTGGTGACACCAAAGAAACCGGATCTTGCTCTCCCTGCCCTTGGCAGGGGGTGGAGATGAGCTTTAAGGTCCCTCCCAATCCAAAGTACTCCATAATTCCATGGCTTTCCTGCCTGGGGCCTGGTGTTTGTTGGAGATTTTACACTCTTCCTTACTGTGTCACCAGAACTGAGGTTTCCAGGTGTTTGTTTTGGTGGTTGTCTAAACTACAGGGTGAATGCCCGAGGGCTGTGTGGAGCTGATGTCCAGTTCTCCCAGCATTACACCAATGGCAGAAGTTGGGTTTTGTCTGATCTGGAAGAACAGTGGTTGGGTTTTGATGGAGCTTGTGTGTCTGGACTCATCCTAGTGTGCAATAATGTGAAAATACAGCCATCAGTTCCTTGTGTACCCTTAGAAAATGTTAATGCTTTCAGGCTTCAGAGGATTTGAGGGTCAGTTGTAGTTCAAAAGTTGCCATGTGCCTTGCAGGGTGGCCTGGGCTCCATGGGGCAGAGCCAGGTGGTTTTCAGAGCACATTCCCTGTGAGTGCCCCTGGTTTTCTTGCCTAAGATTTAACCTTAATTCTGAATTTCCTGGAGGTCTTGACACCCAGTTTGTTTCTTAGTTTGATGAAAGACCGGAGGGCAGCTGGAGAACTGGATGTGTTCACGTGCGTGTGGCACCTCCGGCTTGGAGGTTACAATTACTTGAAGGAATTGGAAAAATGAGAGGAGCCAGTCAACTAGTGAGTGGTGTATGATGGGAGGAGTTCTCTGATTTTGATCACTTTTATCCTTTTATATAATTTTTCAGCTGTTGAACAGTACAAGGATTCAAAGGTCAGCGTTGAATAGCTCTGGTTATTCTCCGCTGGTCCTAAACTTATTGCTGGTGTCATGTGAGAAATATACTTTCTTTTTATGTTGCACAGTCAGAAGAAAATTATTTTGTTGTCTTGAGTAGTTTTTACCTCATTCTTGTAGTCTTGCCAATATCCTGTAGTTGTTTTTTGCAGGAAGCCTTTCAGCGTTCTCTTAATTGGAATTAACTTTTGTAAGAGAAATGCACGTTTGGGTTGAAGATAATGTAGGAAATAAATATTCAGGGAAATTCACTTTAGGTTAGTGGAAAGACATTCATTGGAGAGCTTTGCTTTGGAAACTGTAACTTTGGAGAGGTTTAAGGAGAGGTTTAGGGTAGGAATAAACCAACTCTGCTCTTGAGTCCTGTCTGTGCATTCCTGTGGAAGGGCAGCTCTGATCTCTGCTCTGGTGACCAGGGGTGTCCTGGGCAGGGCCAGGAGCTGGACTGGATGATCCTTGTCAGTCTGTTCCCATTGGTTATTCCATGATAATCTGATTCTCTGATTATTTTGAGTAACCTTAGAGACTGGTAGAGAGTCTACTTGTTATTGTCTGGTAAATTATGTTCATTAACATAATTACACAGTTATAATGCTACATGGAAGTTACATGGAGTCAAAATCAAATAGCAACAGGTAGTAAATAATTGGGCAAAATAAAAACAGGAAAACAAATAATGGAGAAAAATAATCATGTATTCTTTTCCTGTCACCAGTCGGGGCTGCAGCTGGATGTAGCAGCTGCCCAGTCCTGAATCCTTTCTTCCTCTCATTTGTAATGCTGCTTTTACAACAGTCTGAAGGAAATCTCTGTCTAAACCAACTGGTAGCAGCTCCTCTGGGCTTTGCCTTTGGCAAGGTGTCACACAGCTGAATTCTCCTTCCTTTGCTAAATTCTCCTCTCTTTCTCCTTGCAGTGTTTGGTTATTTAGTGCTATAAGGGGATCTTGAATATATGAATTTAGCCAAACCCTCAAGTATATAAAGTAGAGAAACTTCCCTCATTTCCTTGACCTCAAGCTTGCTGAGGTAGGAAAGCATTTAAAACACCCACAGCTCTATGTGCACATGCAGATGTATTTTTAAATGTCCCCTACTTGAAGGTCATCCACAATTCCAGTTGAAGTGCAGTTTGGATTTCCTGTAGCCAGAAGCTGTCCTTGGGGCTGATTCCCGTGGTCTGCAGGGGGGTGTGGGACTCCAGGGGAGGTTTTTATCCCAGTGGTGCTTTGGACCTGTCCAGAGGGGGCTGGAGCCCCTCTGCTCTGGAGCAGAGCTGGGAGGAGTTCACTGGAGAAGAGAAGGATCCAGGGAGAGCTCAGAGCCCCTTCCAAGGCTTAAAGGGGCTCCAGGAGAGCTGGAGAGGGACTGGGGACAAGGGACGGAGGGACAGGACACAGGGAATGGCTTCCCACTGCCAGGGAGCAGGGATGGATGGGATAGTGGGAAGGAATTCCTGGCTGTGAGGGTGGGCAGGCCCTGGCACAGGGTGCCCAGAGAAGCTGTGGCTGCCCCTAGATCCCTGGCAGGGCCCAAGGCCAGGCTGGACATGGGGGCTTGGAGCAGCCTGGGCTAGTGGAAGGTGTCCCATGGCAGGGGTGGGACAGGATGAGCTTTAAGGTCCCTTTCAGCCCAAACCATTCCATGAGAGGAATGTGGATGAACATCTCTCTGCCCCAGAGCTGCTTCTTCATCTCTTTTCTCCATCCCTGTGAAATGGCACCGGGCTTGGAGCTGGTTCTGTGCGAGCCCAGGCCACGATGAGACAGAGGATTAATGAGATCTTCAGAATGGGTAACTGCAGCAGTGTGCTGGGCATAACGACACCATGGAATTCCAGGGATGTGCTCTTGGCCCAACCAGAGTTTTCCTCAGTGTCTCATTCCCAAGTGCCCCGAGCTCTGGAGCAAAAGGACATGAACAGAAAAGCTCAGCTTTGGTAGTTTACACACTGCCAGTGAACTGATGAACTGTGGGTTTGATCACCTCTTGCTGGTGTCTTCTGGTGCTTCTGTCTGTAATTTGGATCCCTCCAGGACACTGCCCTGGGCTGAGGCTGACCCTTCTGTAATGCGGAATTAAAGAATTATAATAAGGTATTAAAATTACCCTCTAATATAGTGTTTTTCTGTGCTGTCACCATACAAATTGTATGGTTTTGAACAGGGACACAGCTTATTTAGGAATCTTGTGCTGCCACTGATGCCTCTGCCCTGGAGGATGTAGTGGCTTTAAGGTCAGGTGTCACTTTAAAGTGAATATTTTCGTGAGTTAAAAAAAAAAAAATCTCCCAGTGCTGAGCTTCTTTTGCTCACAGAAATAGTTTCTGTATTAATATTTAATTTACAGTAGCTCCAAGGAATGAAGAAAGTCCTGGACTCTGTTTTTTTCTAGTCCTTAATACATTTCTTTGGAACAACTCTCGGATATAAACAAGGAGGACAGAGTGTCCTGGGCAAAGGAGTGAGACAGTTTGTGTTAAAACCATAAGTGTTCACGGCTTTAATATCGGAATGTTCAGCATTAAGGATCCATCAGGTACCTTGGAGTAGCCCTAGTTCCCAGTTGCTCTTTTTCAGTCTTTTTTTCTCCTGGGATTCTTCGTGGCTTTACCCCTTGATGCAGATTTAGATGTTTTTATTCCTGAAAACCTCCTGTTCCTGATGCTGCCAGCACAGAGCTGTGCTCCAGCTCAGGAGAAAGTGGGCTCAGAATTCCAGACACGCTCCTGGCACGGCTTCAATTAAAAGGTGTTGAAAGAGGCTGGATTTTGCAATTTCGCAAAGTTGGATTTTTTGTCCCTGTTAAAACCTTGGGGATCCCCGGGAAAGGAGCTTGGTCCTGGCATTTTTTTTCTGCTGGGTGAGGAAGAATTTATACCGTCATCCCCCTGCTTTGACCCAGTTACGAAACCCTTGCCTGTAAAATTATTAATTTGGGGACTCTCAGCCATTCCAGTGTGTGAATTCAAGCAGTGGGAGTTTTCCTGGAGAGCCACCTCCAGTTTAGCCATTAAAAGCTGGTGATAAATCCGATGAACTTAGTAAAAATATATATTGCAGCGTGCCATGAACCTTCTTCATTACTCTGGAATTAATCAATGACTTGGACTACTTTTTCCCCCTGCTCAGCCATACTTTCACAAGGTATAATTAAAATAAAAAAGCTCCAGTTTTCCTTTTTGTTCAGCTCTGCTGTTGTTGAACTATGTGTGGTTTGGACTTCAGCCCTCCAGAATGTTGGCAGAAGTTCTTGTCTGGAAAGAAATGGTAATCCTTTTGGGGTTGAAAAACGGGGAAGGAAAGATCGCTGCAGCAGGGATGATTTCAGGCAGAATAAGTAATTTTGCACATACATATATATATATTAAATATAACATGTGCTAACGTTTGTGTGATTTTATATAGATATTTGTAATTTTGGTGGTTTTATGTCAGATTTGCTGATTTTTAGTTTATTGTAACCATTCCTATTTTTAAACTTTTTATATGAAGCTTAATGGAGTAGCTAAAGTTGCACATGGAAATTACTGCAATTTCAATATTGCATTTTAATTCAGCTGAGGTGATAAAAAGTGACCTAAACCTATCTTTTTCATTTGAATTGCTTCTCTTTTACCTTGTAAGCAGCCAGCAGAAGGCTATAGCTATCCCTGTGACACTGCCTGTGTCCTATGGAATTATCTGTTCAGATTGGAAGGGGAAATGTCCACTTCTTTCAGCTGTAGAGTGATATTCTGTCTTTTTCTTGGACATGTTAGCAATACTTCTCTGAGAGCAGTGCTCATGGTTTTGTACCTGCAGGGGGTGATTTTGGAGGTCAGGATAACTTCATGGATAACTTCATAAACCTCCCAGGATGGGCTTCCCCTCATTCCCCAGCAGAAACCCTGGCAGCAGCTCTCCCAGCTCCTCCTCTCAGAAGAATCCAGTTCTTGTGGGAAGCTCTGTTCAAATGCGTGGTCAGGCTTGGAGTCCTCTCAGTCTAACAGCATTAACTCCCATGTGGTTTGTTTTTCTGCCCTCCTTCAGCTCTGTTTGATGTCACTGCCCTGGCTGGAGGGACGCCTCTGTCACTGTGGGCATGTGGTGCCGGTGGCCAGGGCAGAGATTCCGGCTGCCCCTGGAGCTCAGCCCCTCAGGGGGACACAGCACCCGAGCCTGGGGGCTTTCCCAGGGCTGTGAGTGAAGTTCAGCTTGGGTTTGCAGGAGAGGAGTCGTAGCTGGGATTGTTTGTCCTGGTGCAGGGTGAGGATTTGCAGCCTGTATGGAAAGATATGGAAGTGATGGTGGTGCCTTGAGGCTGACCTGGAACAGACTGGACAGAGTTAAGAGAATAAAGTAGGCATTTATTAAAAGGCCTTAAAGGATACAACTTGAGCAGGATAAGGGCCTGGCCAGGGCTACACCCAAGGTGGAACAAAAATGGTCACAAGATGGGCAATGGGTCATGAGGTGTCATGCTAAGTTTTGGTCCATTTGCACATTGGGGTTAATTGTCCAATTACAGCTTCAGATTATGAAGTTCCATCCTCCTTGTTGCTCTCTTCAGTTCTCTCTTGTTTATGCCTTTTGGTCCTGAAGCTGGTAACTGTTGTTCTTGGTCTCAAGCTGGAAAAGGATTGTTTTGTGTCCCTACTCTGTGAAAGGAACTTACTGACACTTAATATGAAGCTCAAAGCTCCACCCCTAGGCAGCACAGAATCTGAAAAACATGAAAGCTAAAACCTAAGGCATCAGTGGGGTTTGTGACGAGTGGCCACTGTGTCACACTGGTGCTTCCCAAATGGGCAGGCTCCAGACTTGATTCACTGTGGACATCATGCCCAGAACTGCAGTTTGGAGCTGTTTGAGGAGTTTATGTGAGGAGCAGGAGGTGCAGATGTCGCCGAGGGTTTGGGTGTAGCAGCCCCTTCGGTACCTTGGTGATTTTGGCTGCCAGTGAACGAGGGGGTGTGGAAGCACTTGAACAAAGAATGTCTCTGGAAGTGGCCACTGGTCATTCTGGCACACACTTCCACCAAAGCTGCTATTGTTTTTCTCTTAGTTAAACAACAGTCAAGCTCACGCTGGGGCTTTTTTCTTTTCCCTTGCAGTATAATGTTGGCTTTTATGTGTCCCCCGGGCCCACACCCGGCCGTGTGGTGGGCCAGCACACAGATGCATTGTTCGGGGTCCCACATTCCAGGGAGATCAAATGCTCCTGCGCCACATCAGCTGCACATCTGCAACTGCTAAAGCCTCAGCAGCCCTGCTGGATCCAGGTGCCATTCAATTACAGGTTAAAGGCATAGAGAGTTGCTGCTTCTCAGGCCTTGCTGTTGAATTCTGTCGGCTTTGATTCACTACAGCTGGTGAAACAGTCAGGCTTGGTTCAGGCATGTGTGGAAGAGAGCTCATTTCATGCTTGGAATTGTAATTATGTTCTTTTCTTTCAAGCTGCCAGCGGTAAAAGATATCTTCCAGTGTGTATTATCTAAATAAGCTGTAGTGTTTAAATGTTTTCTTATTTCATTTTAAGAATGTGGCAAAATAAATTGTGCTTACTCTTCTAGTTTTCGTTCTGGAGCAATTAATTCCCCGTAGCTCTCCTGTGATCCACACTCGCAGGCTCTGGGAAGCTGCTGTGTTACACTGCAGTTAAACAGCTCTGGGCAGCAGAGCTGGGTGTGTGGGCACTGTCCTGGCTTGCCCAGTTGGCACTGGTGTCACCTGCTGTGTCACCTCCTGTGTGCTCCCATTGCAGGTGGTATTTGCGGTCGGTTCCATCCCAGTCATCTCTTGGGGTGGTGGCTGCTGAGTTTTCGGGAATTCTGATCTGGGCAGTACATTTGAGCAAGGGACAGAGAGTGCAAACAGGAGAAGGGGGAATAGTTTTATGCTGAAGGAGGATTGATTTAGGTGGGATATTGGGAAGAAATCCTTCCCTGTGAGGGGGGGTGAGGCCCTGGCACTGGGTGCCCAGGGAAGCTGTGGCTGTCCTTGGATCCCTGGAGGCATCCAGGGAATGACTGCACGTGGCACTCAGTGCTCTGGGCTGATGTCAAGGTGGGGATCAGTCACAGATTTGGCTTGAGGGGCTTGGAGGTGTTTTCCAGCCTCAGTGATTCTGTGAATTCTGTATCCTCCCAGGAAACAGCTCTTCCCTGAATCTACTGGGTCTTTGGGAGGGCTCCCTGCACGTGCTGTGACCCAGGGCTCTTCAGAGCTGGGCTCTGGGCCAGGACTTTTGCCTTCCTCACAGAGATGTTTTTCATATGCAGCTGTTGGAGCTTCTCTGTGAATTTTGGGTGTCTGGAGTCAGCACTTTGATCCGCCTTCCCTCCTCTCTGGAGTCTGTCTGCTCGACTGTGGTCTCGAGGAGAGAGCCTGATAGCCATTTCGGTGTCTCTGTGATTGACTGGAAGTCACACTGGATAAATCTTTTATGATTGGAAACCACTTAAGCCACGAGGTGGCTGGTGATCACTGGATATTAGTGGAGAGGTTCTACCAAACAATCAGGGAAAATTGAGTGGCAGAACATATAATTTATGACTTCATCCCAGCTCTGTGGGGGCAAGTCAGTGAGAATCGAAACACTGAAAGAATTATATTTGACAGATATTTTAAAGAATGACTCCAGTTAGTGTCATTTATTGCTGGAATGTGTGGACAGATCCACAGTCAAAGCCCTCGTAGGGGCAGTGCCAAAACCAGATATGAAAGAGTGTGCAAGAAAATGAGAACACGGGATGTGGCCGAGGGCTTGAATTTTCTGACAATGGGCAGAAAGAATGTTCTGAGGGCTTTTTTTCAGACATTTTCCTTAGATAATAAAGTTTACAAATCCTGCTTGGTGTTTGCTGAAACTCCTGCCTGAAGGGGATTTGCTGGAGTTTGGAAGTTGAGCAATGAAGGTGTCATCAGTGTGCAGAGACCAGCTGGAGAAACTTCTGGAACATTCTGGACTTTATCTCTAGGATATCTTAATTTTTGCCTAGCAGTGATATATGGCATAGGAGAAATCCATTGCCCTGTGCTGGAATGTGCATTAAAAATACCTGGGCAGGAGTTTTTCCAGGCAGTGGCAGGTAACAACCCTCGCTCTGAAGGAGGAAACATTCTAGAAAACATTCTTCCCTCAGATGTTCTGTAGTGGTAATGCCTCTGGCAGTATTAATCTTTCCTGTCACAATTTGGCACTCACTCCAGTTCCCAGCAGGGGTTTCTCAGCTAATCCCTGTCTGGAAGATTTTCCCTTACCTTACATTAATTTCTGATCCCGACATCGTTTGAGGGTTTGTGTTCAGCTTAAATAAATACACCCCAGGCCATCCTGTCGACTCAGGGTTGAACATTGGGGCACTGGAAGTACCTGTGTTGCTGGAGCCCTCACGGGTGCCACCCACCTCTCCAGCCATCCCCAAAACCTTCACCTCCTGATCTGTGCCAATGCTATTCCCCCATGGCCCTGGAGAGATTGTTTGGGAATTTTGGTTTCTGTGCAGAATTTTCTTGCTGTGAGTAGCTTGCTTGGAGAGTGGCAGATGTTCTCACTTCAGCCCATGAGTGACAGCTCCAGAGTCAACATCTGCCTTGCTGCTGGAATTATCCCCTAACGCTGCTGTGCCAGAGAGGCTGCCTAGAACTCACTGGAGCCAACCATGCCCGTGTTCCCTGTCGTGTTCCGTGCTCTTGGAAGCAGAGGCTGCTGCTGTGGCTGCTGGGCAGAGGCGGCTGTGGCTCCTGATCCACCCTGGAGCACAGGAATGGCATTGGGAAGGGCCATCCCTGCTCCCCGTGCAGACGGGCTCATCCTTGACACTGCAGCCGACCTGTGTGGACACCTCGGTGTCAGACCTGACCCATCAGCACTGGGACTGCCTGTCCCACATTGTTTGGGGTGTGGGTTTGGGGGATTCGCCCCCATGGCACAAAGAATTGCTGTCAATGAGTGCTGGAGGAGATTGTCCAAAGCAGTGTCCCAGTCTGTGAAAATATTAGGGTTTTTCCTTTATCCTCAGACTTTATCCTTTTCAATGGTTGTGTTTCTCCTGTTGCTTTACTTTTTGACCAACATCCTGGTCTGTTCTGTGGCTATGAGGCTGTGAAGCTGCAGGCCTGGATTAGGGCTCTGTGTTTCACAAACATCCCAATATGAATAGTTGTTCCAGGGGAATGGGTTTGCTGATTTCCTTCCCAAATTTTGTACCTAAAATTCTTGGGAACTGAAGTTTCTGCCAAGTCCTTGCGGTAGACCCGAGGAGAGGGAAGAAACCCCTTAGCTAATAAAACACTTTTGATTACCTTTTTTGGCTTTAGGTTTGTTCAAAAGCAGTTAAAAAATGAAAAATTTCAAATAAATCATCTAGTTTTAAGCTTTAAAGGCTTAGTCCACAAATAGCCAGCTTTGCTTGATTTGTGCTTGTTTTTTTTTTTTCCACATCCCAATGGAAATGAATCTGCTGGTGATGCAACTCAAGGTGTTTGTGCTCCCCTCCAGGTTTTTAGCTTTGGCCCTGCCTGGGGTTGAAAGTGCTAAAGCTTAGTCTTGAATTCAGGCTTAGTCTGATGTTTGTCTTAGCAAGGGTGGTTTTGGAATTATCTCTCAGCCCTGCCATGCCTGGGTGAAGGTTGTGCTGGTCTTTGGAGAGTTTTTGTGGTGTCTGAAGAGGAGCCTTGAGAACTGGAGCTGGCAGTCACACTCTGGGGGGAGTGTGTAAACTTAGTCTAAAGATAATTTATGGTTTCTAAAGCTGCTGCTGAGTAAAACTTTCCAAGGCTGGCTCCGACCTAGCTCTCTCATCAGTGTAAAACCCAGAACAGTCATCTCAAAGTAGCATTTTGAGTTGTGTGGAGGGGAAAGAGGAAAGCTTTGCTTTCCCAAAGGCTTCATTGGCTGTAGCTGTGCAGCACACGAGCAGCTCTCTCCTTTCGAGCACCAGCCACGGGGTCACTGTTCCGTTACCTGAGCCTCGGCTGGTTTAAACTTGGCTTACCGGTTTAAACTTGGCTCGGAGCATGGTGTTTTTTTTACTGGGTTGGTTTTGCAGCAGCTGTGATGTCAGGGTTCTGATAACCCCCCCGGGCTGTCTCTGCAGCCCTGCTCCCTCCCCGCGTTCCCGCAGCCGCGCGCCGGCACCGCCGGGAGAACTTTGGGTCACGCCGGGTTGAGCTGTTGGCAGCGACGCTCACATGTTGGCAGGAGCTTCCCCAACAAGATGCTGGAGAGCAGGGGAAGATTTCTCCTTGTTTTTGCAAATTAGCAAATGAAACCCTAAATAAGTTGCTAAACTCAGTTTCCTTCTGTTGGGTTAAGAGGAGGGGAGTGCTTGGAAACCTTCGAGATCTTAATTGGCCTGAGCGTGCTAAAAACACCTTCTTTCCACCCCAGGCGCTGCTTCTATTTTTCCAATACATTTGGCTCGTTGAGTGGCAAATCGTTTTTATAACACTTGAGAAAATGTATAGCTCCAGAAAAACAGGATGTGTGCCCTGCCTTATATTTTGGATTCGTTTTCCAAGTATTTTGGGGGGTTGCTGAGAGCCCAGCCCTGTTTCGGGGCGTTGGGGCTCTTGCCCGTTGGTTTGGCCCTGGTGTGGTGATAGTGACAGTGGTGTCCCTTCATGGAGTGATTTTATGTTGGGGTAACGACTGGTTTTATTCGAGCACAGATACCCAGCCAGGCTCCCCAGCCCTTCCCTTGTGCTGGGTAACGGAATTTCCCTTTGCCAAGGACAGTTCTCTATCAGCTCCCAGCCAGGAGCACGCTGAGGTCACGTCCAGATACTGTCCCCCTTCCCCTCCCAAGCTGGGGACAACGAGTTTCTCATTTCTTCCTTGGGCTGATAACGGTGATTCCTCCTTCCCACAGAAAGCTCTGGAAGTTTTTTAAAGTAGTACAGTATTGTTCCTGTTTTCTGTGTTAGATGATTGGTTTGTTCTTCATGGCTTAGTCCACTTAATTTTGCATCTGATTTGGCATTTAAAAACTTACTCTATTAATTGAAGTTCTATGTGAGCTGCAGAACTGCAGGGTGTAGTGGAAGTCCCATTTGTATCTCAATTTGGGCAAGAAGCTGGGTTTATAAACAAGCTGTGGTAGGGCTTGAAAACCTGGGAAAGGGTTGGTTGGGCATTCAGGGGGATGGTGGGAGAGGGAGGCCAAGGAGGAACATGGAAAATATCACTGACAATCAGTTTGAGATGGAGTTTATCTGGCAGGACCAACCAGCCAACACTGGGAATATGAGACCATTTCTCTAATAATTAAAATACCTGTTTGTAACCAGTTTTCAGGGGGAAGAACCAAACTTTGGTCATCTTCCAAGACTGTGAGGGTTTTTCCTCTGATCCAGTAGATGAGATTACCCCAAAAGGGGCTGACATGCACCTGGCGTGTCCCAGTTCCTTCCTGGCAGGAGCTGAGTGCACACCTGTATGTTAAGTTCATGCAGATATTGAAGAGTGGATCTGGAGGTAGGAAAACCTTTCCAGGAAGACCTATGTTTTCAGGTGTGGCATGAGAATTTCTGCTGCTGTTCTGTTCAGCTGAGCAGTGGTTGGAGAGGAGCTGGCTGGGCTGTGGGTGGTGAGTGCTCCTGTCCTCTCTGCCTGCTCACCCGCCAGGGACTGCAGAGAATGCTCTCCGTTTCCAAAACCTTCAGTCTCACCTTACATTTTCTTCCTAGTCAGTGTTTTATTGTTTTTAAATAGCATTTCAATGCTTCAGAGCATAACCACATTACAAAAGGTTTTGTCTCAAATACCACATCTGAGCTCTGGCAAAGGTGACCCTTTGGGTCTCTGGCTCAGAGACTCTCCTGATCCATTTCTTTGTCTGTTTTTTTTCCTTGAATTTTTCTGACTTTCTCTCATTTACTCTTCCATAGTGACAAGTTATCTGAGATCTTGCTGCATGTGGTGATTTCTTGCTTTCAGGGTTCGGTGTAGAGAGCGAGTCAGTTTTTACGGTTCCCCAAGGAAGTGATGTGCCGTTATTCTACAGAAACCACTGACATAGCACATTCTAGGCCTGGTCTGCTGACTTGGGATTGCAGTGAGCTTTAAAGTGACAGTAAATCACTTGTGACCATCTGCAGCTGCGGTGGCCCTGGGGATGATGGTGGTGGAGGGGCAGAAGAGCCCATGGCCACCCAGTGCTGCAGGTCTGGTGACACCACACCTGAGCAAATGTGGCCTCAGGGCAGGTGTCTTGTCTCCCACAGCCTGTGCTGGTGTCCCCAGGGTGTGGAAGCTTCTGAATGGGAGAGAGTGAGAAGCTGGAGAAATGATTCCAGCATAGGGAATGTGTCTGGTTGAGCACTTTGCAGAATCATGGAATGGTTTTGGTGGGAAGAGACTGTAAAGATCCTCCGGTTCCACCCCCTGCTGTGGGCAGGGACACCTTCCACTAGACCCGGTTGTTCCGAGCCCTGTCCAGCCTTCTGTCGCTTCATCCCACAGGAGTTTGGGGACTTTGGTTTCAGCACAGGCGCAGAGCTTGTTGTGTAAAATGGAGTCCCCCTTGCAGTGCTTCTCCTTCCCTGTTCCCAAACCCCTCCTGGCTGTGGCAGGACGTTCCCAGCCCCAGGCCGGGCAGTGACCAGGCCCTCACCTTCCCACAGGGACCAGCGTCTCCCCTGGGCTGCTGAGCCCCTGTTCCTCCAGGCTGTGCTGGGGAGTGAGGGGCTGCAGCAGCCCGGGGCCTCATTTCCTCAGGAAACCAGGCTAAAAATACCCGAGCAGTGCTCGGGGAAGTGCTGCACATCGTGGGTCCTGAGCAGCCTCTGCTCGGCCTTGTCCTCCAGTTCCTCACATCCGCCAGCCTCCTGTTAACGTGGCCCTTTCATTCCTGCCCTTCCTCCTGCTGTCCATGTACCCTTTCCAACCCTGGCTCTTAAAAACAGCCCTCTCCAAATCCATACTCCAAATATCAGTGTCCTTTCTGGTGGTGGGAGAGCATCCAGCCCAACGGGAGCTCTCTGTGGAGACCAGGAAGCTGCGGTTGGACACACAGGCCGCTCAGAGCTGTTGTTTTAATGGAAACGATGCAGTTTTCCTCATGGATGGTGGTGGGATCTGCTTGGAGTCGACGTGGCTGCAGGTGGGCTGTGTTAAAAAAAACAAACAACAGGAGTAGTTTATGCAGGCAAGAAGTCAGGGTCTAAAACCGGGGCATGGCCTTGGGTGCCACCATCTGCTGGTCCCTGTCCCTCATCCCTCTGGGATGTTCCTGCTGGAGGAGGAGGTTCTCCTCTGCTGTGGATCTGCAGTTCCATCACGTGAACCCCAGACTGGGATCAGGAGAAGGTGTGGAAAGAAACCTTGTCAGTGGGAAGTGATCTCAGGCAGGAGATTTGCATGGGGGAAGCTGAGTTCCGTAGCTGTTAAAAAAGTGATTTTTTTTTTTTTCAAATATTAATTGAAAAACTGGCTGAAACTCTGGCTGTGTTCACTCCTAAAGCCTTTTGCAACATCCCACTGAAATTACAGACAAATTGAAGCCGAAATATTGCATTTTTCCACAAATGTGGCCGGGCTCCAAGACCATAAAAAGAGTTTGGAAAGGCTGTAAAACACATGTTAAACAATTTTTTACTTGAGGCACCTCTAGAAACATTTCTTTTCAAATAAATTAAATAATTAACTTAAATTTGTTTTTAAAAAAAATATTGGTAATTAGAAACATTGGAAGCAGAATGTTTCTTCCTTAGCAGATGCATATTAAGAAAGTGATACAGCAACAAATAATAAATGAAATATAGTGAAATTTGGACTATATAAACCAGTGATTGTAATTAGGGATGTTCCTTTCAAAGGCAAATGTTTTGATTTAATTTTTTTTGGTGGTTTTTTTCAGTAGTTACTTTACAGTATATACTAAATAGGAATTTAAAAAATAAATGATTGTGAAATTCAAAATCTGTGAATAACTGGACAGCGCAGAGGCCATTTTAGGTTGTTTTAGGGTTTCCAGCTCCTAATCTGGTCAGATTTGATGCTGAGATGAGTTTATGAATTAAACGCCATTGTATTTTTGTGCAGGAGGGAAAAGTAGCATTGGTGATGTCTACAAATGATATATTTAATATATTTTAATTGATGTAAAAGGATTTTAAAAGCATATCTAAGCTCAGCATTATTCGCCAAAGAGGACAGACTTTAGATCTCAGCACAGAAGGTATTAATACAACTCCAGTGAGGAAGCAATGGGCGCTTCCCGTATTTTTTGAGTCTAGATGCATCTTTTTAAATTAAAGAGGGTTTGAAGAGTGTGCCTGCAAACTGGAGATTGAGTCAAGCTGTGAAATGCCAGCGATATGTCATGTGTTCTGTATGTATTATTTTCAGTTTTTACAGAGGAGGAAATTTTGATATTTAAACTTTTCCAAATGTCAGCTGGTTTGGCACAAAATAATCTTCAGTCTCAGTCTCACCAGGAGCTGCATGTCACCGGGAAACCTCCTGGGAGCTGAAAAACAAGGAAGTTGTTCCATCTCAGAGCAGAGTCCTGTGGGAGAGGATGTAGTTGAGGGGTGGGAAGGAGCTCTGGAAGGTGGATACTGGGAGTTGTCTTATCTGTGCAGAGGCTGGAGTGCCTTGAGCAGGGCTCCAGACCCCAGAACTCAAGACCACGTTGATCAGGGCTTGGAGCAGCCTGGGCTAGTAGAAGGTGTCCATCCCAGATGGGACTGGATGAGCTTTAACGTCCCTTCCCACCCAAACCATTCCATGATTCCAAGAGCTCCATTCTTGCCCTGCTCCTTCCAAATCTGGCATTTGGCAATGCTTGATCCAAGACTTTGGATGACTCCCCAGGCTGACCCTGCATCCAGCCTCCTTGTCGAATTCTCCAGAAATTGCAGGCAGGATGGGGAGCTGCCTTTGGAAGCGTCGTTGGCACTTTGCAAAGCTCCTGCCCACTGGACCACCTTTGCTGTTGGACCATCTTTGGGAAAGCAGCTGGAGGTGTGTTCCTTGTGCAAGATGCTGCTGTTACTGTGTCCTGCAGGAGCTATCAGACTGGGAATTTCTGTGTCCATTAGTCCCATGCTAGGAAAAACACTCAGTTCCTACTGACAGCCTGAGGAATTGTTAGAACTGGTGACTTCCAGTATTTTTCCTATGCCTCGGCAGAACCTGACTTAATCTTTAATGAAAACTAGAACCCAGCATGCTTGAGACTTTATATAGCAACCAGCCCGACCAGTTCCGGTGTCCCACCTCCCTGGGAGGGAGTGCTAGGGATCTGGTTGGTCTGGATGCTTCTAAGGACGGTATTTAAGGTGTAAATGTGGTTAGATTTTACACATGAAAGCAGTGCTTTAGCCCAGAGATACTCTGCACACGCCCTCGGCAGCAGAGCTGGGCAGAGCTCACAACCCATTGCTTCTTTGGGGAGTGAATTCTGCTAATAGCTCTTCCTGACCTGTCTGGTCTTTGGGAGTAATGCTGGGGAAACATTGCTGTATATTTTCTTATGGATGAGGAGTGTTACGTGCTTGTGGTTTAAAAGAAAGTGCTTTCATTCTGAGAGGCAGCTTCTGTGTCTTCTCAGGGGATGGTGAAGGACTCTGAAACCTAAAAACTGGGTGGTGGGTTCCAGGTCTGTCCTTCATGAAGCTCCCAGGCATCTGTGGAGGATAATTCCAGCTGCTGAGGGATGGGAAAAACTTGTGAAAATGAGCTTTGCCTTGTAGCTTTATTATTTTTTTACACGCTCTTTTCCTCACCTTGTTGTGGTGCATCTTCCGACCCTGAGTGTGGGTCACTCGTCACAGCAGCTCAGCTTGATGGGCATCAGCTTCACTTAGTAACAGGGTCAAACTTAGGAGCTGGATATTGGGAAGGAATTCCTCCCTGTGAGGGTGGGCAGGCCCTGGCATGAGGTGCCCAAAGAAGCTGTGGTTGCCCCTGGATCCCTGGAAGTGTCCAAGGCCAGGCTGGGACAGGGCTTGGAGCTACCTGGGCTAGTGGAAGGTGTCCCTGCCATGGCAGGGGGTGGTCTGGATGAGCTTTAAGGTCTCTTCTGAGCCAAACCGTTCCAGGATTCTACTAAAGAAACTTCCCGAAACCACTTGGTTCCTCAGACTGTGAGTGCTGGGAGGGACAACGAACCAACTACTCCAAAGTAAACAACATGTAAGGACTTTCTGTGGAGTTATCTGTAAACGACAGATCATTATAGCTGTGAAAGTCGTGTAGAAATCCAAACTGGTCACCAGACGTTGCAGAGGTGTCATCAAAAAACTGCTCAGGGAATACAAATATGGATTTTAGAAAAGCTGCTTGGGGAATATCATCCTGTGTTGTGGAAAAATTCCTTGGGGAGCATAGTGGGGTGTCTCTAGCTTCAGAGAGCCCAGGCACAGTGGGGCAGGTGTGTCTGACATGGTGGGATCCTTCAGTGTCGTGTGGATGGGATTTAGGTCAAGTCCTCAGTTCCAGCTGAAGTGGGAGCCCTGGTGGTCTCTGTCCCAGCAGAACCCTCCAGGTGCCGTGTGGTCACTGAATCCCCGGACTCGGGGCTGCTCTGTGGGAAGCACTGGTGAGGGGGTGGCTGTCGGAGCTCTCCTGGCTGGAAGGCTCTGTCCCAGCAGGCTCCCCTGAGGAGGAGCTGGAAGAGGCTCCAGGAAAGGCACATGAGTGGGGCCGGCTGCCAGCTCAGCACGGTGCCGGCGCACGTCGGCTGTACCGGCACGGCACGAACCGCTCCCGATCCCGGGGTCCTGCCAGGGGCTCTTCCCCTTGCGGATTTCACTGCCTGGGTTTGGGGCAGGGACTGACAGAGAGGTGCATGCCCTGCGGAGAGGTAACGCTCAAACCCGAGCAGGAGCAATCCAGACACACGTGGGGTGAGGTGATCACAGCCTCCCTTCCTGCTCCCTCCAGGAAACCAGACCGAAGGAATTTTTCACATCTGGCAGTAGTGATGCATTTTTAAGTTATTTTTTGTCAAGGCAGAGCAGCTTTACAGTGAGCTGAATGTCAGTTGTAGCCACCGAAGCGTTGCGTGCTATGCCGAGAGCTGACTAACAGCCTGGGTGGATCATGGTCCTTCCCAGTCCTTCCCAGTCAGGCGGATCTCCCTCCTCCTGGCAGCGTGGCCGGAGCCCGGCGTGGCTCTGCTGCCTGAGTCAGTGCAGCTGCTCCAAGTTGTGGTCCTGGGCAGCAGCAAGGCTGGTGGGGGTGGCTGCAGGGATCCAACAGCGGTGTTCCCATATGGCTTTCATGAAAAACACCTCATTTGAGTCTGGTTTTTGATCTGCTTCCTGCTTAAATGTTGAATACAGAAATATATTTATGGGAGTGGAGGGAATTAAGACCTTTTCTGCGTGTTGTAATTTCTGTTACTAGTCTTGGTTTTCTGTAAACCCGTTAAAAAGGATATTTCATGTCAGCTCCTTCTGCTGCAGTCCAGGCTTAAATGCTTCCCATCCGTTGTGCCGACGCAGCCGCTTGCGGGCCTGTCGGAACTGGATTAGAGACAGAAGATTTTATTTTTATTTTTAAAAAAGGCAATTTTTTTGGTCTGGCTGTATTTGTTTCCAGCCGAATTAGTTCCCTGCTCTGATGTGCAAGTGTGGCAGGTCACGCTGAAGAGGGTGGAATCATTAGAAGTGGTGCTTTTGGATGAAACCTTGGGTGTGATGAGGCCTTAAAAGTGGTCTTTCGAGGGGGTGCAGTTATTATACACCAGCTGTGGTTTTCAAGGTCTTGGCTCTGTGTTTTCTGTTGTATGAACCACTTGGTGCATATTTAAAAATGCAACTAAAAGCATTAAGGGAATTGAATAAGTTGGTGGTGTGGTGGCAGCGGAGCTCACCTGGCCGTCCTGGTTTCTGGTGTCTTGGTGGGGTCACTTGTCTGTAACTGGCTGGAAATGGTTCCCGCAGGGACACATCCTGGCAGTTACTTGGGCTTTGTCTTCTATGCTTCAAAATCCCTGATACAGGGAATATTGTTCAAATGGAGCTCTGGGAGATGCATGACAGGAATCACCAGATATTTAGGGTTGGAAGGGGCTTCTGGAGATCATCCAGTCCAAGGCAGAGGCACCTGGAGCAGGTGACACAGAACATGTCCAGGTGGGTTTAGAGTGTCTCCAGAGAGGGAGACCCCACACCCTCCCTGGGCAGCTGTGCCAGGGCTCTCCACTCTCCATGGGAAGAAGTTCTTCCTTGTGTGGAGGTGAAACTTCTTGCGGTTTGGTTTGTGTCCGTTGCTCCTTGTCCTGTCACTGGGCCCCACCAAGAAGAGCCAGTGTGGTGTCCTGAACGTACCAGCAGTGCAAGGCTGCTCTGCCTTCAGGATAAAGGGGTTTTCCCCCCACCTTTTTCATATTTTATCCTGGTTGGGCAGTGAAGTTGCTTTTTTGGGATGAGCTTAGAGTTTGGCAGCTCTGCCTGTGTGTCCTTGTTCCTCAGCTGAGCCGTGGTTACAGCTCCATAAGCCCAGGTTTGCTAGGAGAAACGAGCTGTCCTGACCGAGCTGGAGCCGTGTGTGTGGTGGGAGAGCTGGGAAAAAGGGGCAGAGCGTGGAGCACCCCCCACCGCCCCCAGCCCACTCGTTTCCTCCCAGCCTATTGTTGGCATTCCGTGTGTATTCTCCCTAGGAATTAACTTGCCCCCAAATCGCAGCGCCGTGTACGCACCGATTTTCCAAGCTTCCCTGCACCTGTCTGATGCGCTTTCCAGCCTCGGCGTCACAAAACTGTTTGTCATTCAGGGGGGACAATGTCCCCTTGTGTGCTGGGCTCCCGGAGGGAGGGGCCGGGCAGGGGCACGGCCCGCTGGCGGATGGGCTTCCCATGTGAAATGAGACGGGAAGACAAATTGCTTCCAGAGCGGCGTCTCGCACAGGCGGGAGCGCGATCCCGCTCCAGCGGCGGCAGCGCCCGCTTGTCACTCACATTTCCCTTATCTGGGTTAAATAGAAAAGGGGGCACACGGGGGTGAAGGGAACACAGGGGAAGAAAAGAGCTTTTGCAGGGCTCTGTTGGCGAGCTGCCGCCCTGGGATCGGTTGTGGGTTTGGATGGCCTGGAGCTGATCCCGTACAGATGGTGCACCAAGATCCCTGGTGGAGCCAGGGAACTCTTCCTGGTCACTTTTGCAGGAGTAACTTGGTTCTTTTTCCATGTTTCTTTTCTGATGAAACTTTCTCTGTAGGATTCTTCTGTTCTGCCTGGGGATATCACAAAACCTTGTGTGTGACTGGTCTTTATGTTGATCTTTAGGCTTTACTGTAGGAAAATCCAGTGGTTTTTCTGTACTGAGTTAAAAAACTTGTATCTTAAAGAGGATGACACTGATTTTCTTATTCTGATAAATACATAGAAATGCCCAGAACTTTAAACAAGTGTGAATAAATTTCAGTGGAGGTGACAGAAAAGATGAAGTCCAGGCTCCGAATCTGAATTACAAGGTACCTTCCAACCCTAACCATTCCATGGTTCTGTGGCGAACCAACACTGTGGTCCTGCTCCATCCCAGTGGTGAATCTGGCCTTGGAAGTCTGGACCAGTGAGGGCTCCGGGAGTTCCAGACTGTTCCTTTTTGTTCTTTGTGTTTGCTCTTGTACCTGTAACTCTCATCTCTGGAAGAATTCTAAGAGCAGGAGTTGGTGTGGTATATTTGGATATGGTTTAACAGGCATAGTGGGCTTTGGCCAAAGGTTGGACTTGACGATCTTGGAGTTCTTGCAGTGGGAACAGTGTGGAGGAGGCTGTCAGGACCTCTCTGTTGTGTGTAGATTTCTCAATCCAGGCTAGAGGAAGGGAAGGAGGAAAGGGGAAAGCTTGTGTTGCTTCTCTCAGCAAACTCCATTTCCCGAGTCTGGGCAGTGGTGGATGTGTGGGGTGGTTGTGGGGCTGGGCTGGGGAATTTCTCAGACATGGAGATGCTCCAGGGAGAAGCCACGTGCTCTGTCAGGGTGTGGGCGAGGGAAAACAGCTCCTGACCCGGGTGTTATCCCGGACATGAGGATGTGCAGCACCTCTCATACCCAGCTCTGGAGGGTGGTTTTCAGGGCGGCACGGGGAGAGAGGATGTAGCAAATACAATATTGGGAAAGATGAAAAAACGAGTGGGTGGCAATGAGAAGGAAGAGGAGGAGACAACCCAGACGATGAAGGAAAACAGGATCTTCTGTAAGAGATGGGAATACTGGAAGGAAGCCAGGAAGGAAGCCTGAGAAAATGGAGAGAGCGGTAGGAAGGCTGGTGTTGCTCTGATAATTCCAGCAGGTATTCCTGGCATTCAGCTTCCAGAAATGAGAGAAGCCTTTGAAAGTCTTGTCAAAACCAGTGACAGGCACAGAATATTTTGAATATACCGGAGTTCAACCTTTATTATCTTGCTGTTTTTTCCACATGGGATTTGGTGTGTCCTGTTGACTTGTCCAAAAAGGAGGGAGCTGACCTTGGGAAGGGCTTGGGGTGCAGGTGGGGTGTCACCAGGGCAAGAAGGATTGATCCATTCAGATTGGAAGATTCAAGCCTTTCTGTGCTAAGTAGTTTAGTGGATTTTTCTGTGGATTCTCATGGGGAACTCGGTCTTGGAGACGGTGTGGGCAGAAAACCTCGTGCTGTGTGAATTGTGCCTGAATTCCACGCTGGGCCCCGAGAGCCGCCTGGATCCGTCCAGCCCGGCTGAGCGCGGCGAGCTGGGAGAGGAGCAGCAGCTCCAGTTCCAGCTCCTGCTCCGGCTCTGCATCCATTGGTTGGTAAAAATAGCTCTGCTGCTGGCGTCAGTGCCAGGCCTGGCATCTGGCTTCCCCGAGCGGGGATCGAGCGGCTCCAGCCCCCTCCCTCCCTCCAGACAGGGTCTGCTGGAGGACACATGGCTGTGACGGCTGCGCCGGCCGCTCCCCCTGCCCCGGCCGGCCTTTGGGAAGGGTCTTTGTGCTGGAGGCTCCCTGCAAACCCGACCCTGGGCCCGGAGTCGTGGGTTGCCCCACCTTAATCAATCCGTGAGGGAAACCAAAAATCGTGTCCTGTGGCCCGAGGGGTTGTTGGGAGCCTCTTGGGCATTCGGGGGAAAGGTGAACACCCGGCTGAGTGTGCAGATCGTGTTTTGCTCCCCTCTTGCGCAGGTTTGGCTGAGTAGGTGTTTAGAAACAGTTTTACGAAGTCGGCTGGTTCAGTGTCGTGATTTCTTTTTTTAGTCTTGCTTTTTTCGGCGTTTAAGCTCTGGAAAACAGGGAGATACCAAGTGCAGGCAGGAATGCTCTCTTTGTAGACAAGGAAGGAGACCAAAGCAGCCTTGCAGATTGCCTTGAAAATTCAGTGGTGTGCTCCCAGCTGCACACCTCACCTGCATGACTGACAGTGAACAGTGAATGTTTTACGTCATTGTTTAAAAAATTAAATTATTTGAGCTCTAAAGGGTGTTGCAAAACTCTTCCATACTCAGGCTCAGTGCGGCCACATGGGCTGAGCTCTGTTCCCAAGCCCCGACTCACCCCCTTGCCTGCTGATCAGGGTTTCAGTTGCCATCACACACGTGCCAGGAAGAATAATGTACCAAAAAAAACCTGCTGTGGGTGTTTTCTGCTTTGATGTCAGTCTGTGGCCAGCAGTACCTCGTTAGTGGGGCTTGCTCTGCTCACTGTGCAAGGTCCGCAGAGGATTTCCCTTCCCGTGATGCGGGTGAGCCCGGATGGCTGCTGCTACCCAGCAGATGTTCCTTCTGTTTGCAGCCCATAATTCCTAATCTTTCTCATGAGAAACATCTCGAATGGAGCTTCAGGATCTGCTGAGCTCTTCCTTGTGCTGTCCCCAGTCCTCCAGAGCACCAGGCCACAAGCAGACTTGGAATCCTGGCAGTGAACCTCACTGGGAGCTTCCCTTGCTGCTGCTTAAACCAAAAGTATTTTTGTTGTAGTAACTGGACAAATATTTTCAAGTTGTCAACAGTTTTGTTTTCAAACAACTCATGAGAAGCTCCTAATTTTCTTTTTGGGGAATTCAAAGCAATTGGTGACATACCTGGTGGAGTTACCACTCTATTGGCAAATTCCCTGTTTTTAACATACATGCATGGTGCGTGTGTGTACTTGAATTTGGGAACGCTCTCTTGTTCTTTCTCCAGCTGCCTGTTCTAGGGCCATCATCATATTTTTACCATAAAATCCTGCTTAAAGCAGAGGAGAAATGGGAATGTGTAACTCGGGAGTAGTCAGAGGCACAGCCGGGCCGAAGGAGGAGTAGGGAGGAGTAAGGAATGTGCCCTGGACACCCACAGGTTCTGAATTTCATCTTTTTGTCCTTTTCAAGGCACAGGCCTGAGTGCTCTGTGTCCTGTTTGGGGGAGCTGGCACTGTGTGGGGAGGCTGGGGGTCTGAGACCTGTTTGGTACGAGGGGTTCCACACCTCTCTGTCACCAGACCAGTGTGTGTTGGAGGAGCCACAGGGCCACTTTCCACCTTTTAAAAAAGAATTTAGGTCAAACACTGCAGTTGCGTCAGCAGAGTCCAAACAGGTCATTAGAGTGATGTTGGGTCATCACTGGGCCTTCAGCCCTGAACTCCTGGGGCTGTGTTGGGGTGAGAACCACCCATGTGCTGGCAGGTTTTTTATGTTTTTAGGACTGCTTTTTTTGGAAAATTTGGCAAATGTCTAATCTCCACAACTGTTTAATGGTAGGCTGTGAGATTTTTTTTTTTTTTAAGCACTTGAATAGTGTGAACTTTAATTGAATTTTTCTCTGCCCCTTAACTAAACAAGGCCAGAGTAGCCAAGCCTGGGCTGGGCTGCCTGGGAGCTTCTAGACACCTCATTTCCCATGTTCTTCAGTGGAGGCTGTGTCCAGCTGTGGAGTTTGCAGGTAGATTTTTCAATGAGATTTTGTTCCATAAAAATAGAAGCTCTTTGGGTAAAATTACGTTCTCTTTAGTATTGCCTTAAATTTTTTAGAATGTAGTGATGGTAAGGAAATAAACCTGATGTGCAGAGAGTTAATCTCTGTTCCCTGTGTACATCATGGAAAGCATCATCTTTCATTTCAGTCATTGATTAGCAGCTCCAAAACCTGCTCCATAGCCTGCAAATCCTGGATTCTCAACAGCAGAGTTCACAGCTTGTTGTTGGAGCGGCATAATTCAGCCTCAGCTGTTTTTTGCTTTCTTTGTCTGGTCAGTCAGCTTGAAAATTTACCTGTAATAAAAAACGATAACTGTACCCTTTTCATGAGGTTTTGCTGAGGTCTAATTTGGTTTAGCTTAGAATTGGCCTGTGGCAGTCTGTGCTGGGAGTGAGGATAGCTCCTGCTGGCCTGTTTGTCCTCACTTGGCTTCCTGGGGTCCTTGTGGACCCTTCTTCCAGGAATATTCTATTTATTCCTCCTCAAGTCTGATGGTTGTGGCTGGTGCAAACCTTCCAGGCTGCCCCAGCCTCTCCCCTTACCCTTAAAATGTTTCCTGCCCAGGTGGCTTTGGCCACTCTAGGGATGGAGTTGGCTGCTGGTGACTGACCCAGCTCAGAAACCCACAACATTTTTGGAATGTTTTGCTTCTTGTTGGCTCTTCACCTCAGGCAGAGCCGGACTCTCAGCCTTGCCCATGGCATTAGGCACCCCAGGGCCCCTCACCATGCTCATCCTGCCACGGCAGGGTGTGAGTCTGGCTGGTGAGGAACCAACGAAGGAATCTTATCTCCACAGCTCATGGTGTTTTGGTTTTTATCTCCCCTCCTGCCTCTTCATTTACAGACAGTATTACCCAGCCCCGGGATTGGCTTTGGGAGCTGCTGCAGCTTGTGAGGGACTTCTGGGATGTGAGTGGGGCTCAGGGTCCTCCCTGCTCTGCCCACACCAGGATGTGACAGGAGCTGTGTGGTCACAGACCAAGCTGCCTTGGTCTTTGCTCAAAGGAGGTGGTGGAATCCCCATCCCTGAAGGTGTTCAAGGAAAGACTGGATGTGGCACTCAGTGCTCTGGTGTAGGTGACAAGGTGGGGATCGGTCACAGGTTGGACTTGATGATCCTGGAGGTTTTTTCCAGCCTCAGTGATTCTGTGAAGAATTTAAGTGTTTAAACTCAAAGGAGCATGTGTTATTTGAAGTGATGCTTTGGAGTTTGAGGCACTGGGATGGAAAAGCAGCTGGTTGGTGTTCCTGCTCAGTGTTGAAGGAAGGCACAGTTGTATCAAACCCAGATTGCTGTACTGGCTCACAGGGGCTTTTGGGAGCTGGTTGAGGCTTTAACCTGCCCTTGCAACAGCAGAATCCTTACAACTGGACTCGAGAATAATTTCTCCTAGAAACTGTGGGGTTTGGGAGGTGCAGTTTTCTGATTTTCATTTTTATTTATTTTTTAAGTGATCACATTCATGTGCTCCTGCACATTTACCACGCCATCAGCTGCTTGTAATTGCTTCCAACTGAAACCAAAGAGCGAGTGCTATGGTGGAGGTAAAATGCTATTTTATTTCAGGAGGAGATTGGGGAATCTCTCGGTAAACAACCCAATTCAGCTTCAAAGCCTTTTCAGCCCGGGTGCATTGTTCCTCCTCGGAGCCGCGCTGCCTCACACCCTAATAAAAGTGGAAATCAGGAGTGGGGGGATGGGGACTCAGCAGAAAACACAAGCTGAGAACTGGAGATCAAAAGGACAAACAGAAGCAGAAGGCAGGGAAAGGGAGGCACAAAGAGTCACAGCTGAGCGTTCAGAGCCTGGGAGGGATGGAGGAGAGACAACAGCTATTAGAGGAGGCCGGGAACAATGGGCTGAGCAGAGCCCGGGTTTAGCTTTCATTTCAGTTTAACAAAGCTGCCTTCCACCAGCCCAACTCCACAGACGCTGTGCCCTTAATTCATCTTGAAAGTTGTTGGCTTGCTGCTTGCCGGGGCGAGGGCTGGGGCTGCACTCCGGGGTGGTGACTGTCCCTCACCGGATACACGGATCTCTCCGTGGATGGGCCCTTTGGAGGGCCACAGTGATGAGTGTGTGTTCCCAGTTCCTAATGTGGCAAAACCTGCCTCAGTTTGAGCTCTTTGGGGTTACAGAATCATTGAATCCCAGAATGGTTTGGGTTGGGAGGGACCTGCCCTGGGCAGGGAGTCCTTCCCCTACCCCAGGTTGCTCCAAGCCCTGTCCAGCCCGGCCTTGGACACTTCCAGGGATTGGAAGTTCACAACTGAGACGTTGCTCTCTGGGGAACCTGTGCCAGGGCCTCACCACCCTTATTAATAAAGAATTTTTGGTTGCTGAGAGTTGAAGTTGGGGGGACTGTGAGAACCAGCCAAGAGCAGCTCTTTGCACTGGGAATGTCTCACACAGCCGGAACGTGCTCCCTGAGCTTCCCCAGCTGATTAAACCAGTTCCCAAACCTGGCAGCCTGTGAGCAAACCCAGCTTTGTTAGTAAAGCCTCCAGGCTTTTGGGGCAAGCATTTATTGTAACAAATAATTTCTACTGGCTGAAGAACGAGGAATATTATTTCTGTGGAGCCGGCAGTACGTGTTGCTGAGGCGAGAAGCCTGGCTGTCGGTGTGGTCCCATTCCGGCTGCACTCCGGCCCCTGTGTCCTGGGAATTCCGTGCCCCCGGCATGTGGGCACACAGGCTCAGTCCTGCCTTCTCCGGCTTAGTGCTGGAAGCTGCTTATTCCCTCTCCCCATCTGCCTCGCTCCACTTGGAGCTGTGGGGGCTGACCTGTGGCAGCCCCTGGTCCTGGGGTGCCCTCGGAGCCAGGAGGTCTCCAGGGAAGGAGTGGGGTTTATCCAGCAGATGGAGAGGCCATTCCTCATCCTTGGAGCTGGGCTTTGGGAGGTTTTCATTCCTGGCCTGATCCTGGGATGAGGGCTGTGACAGGGAGGTGGCTGTGGGTGTTGGGAGCCTTCCCCTTGGCCAGAGGAGTTTCTAGAGCTTGTTTGATTGCGAAAAGAATGGCTGGGCAGGTCAATGCTGCTGTATCCTGCTCCTCCCTTGCAGCCCGTGTTTGCTTTCCTTTGTTTGGGTCCCTTCTTGCTCTGACTTGTCTCCGTCAGCTGCGCTGGCTGCGGCTTCGCAGGGCGAACGCTCTACCTGGGCACTTAATTAAAAGGAGGAAAGATGTATTCCAAAAATCCTTGGCTTCCTCGTCTGCGTGGAGCGTGTTGCTGAGCTGGTGCTGGGGAGAGGAAGCGAGCGCAGCGTTCAGCTGACAGAGCATCTGAATCGCTGGTTGGGGCCCGGGAGTTCAGGAGGGGGAGGGAGAGTGAAATGGATGCTGAAATCCTGAATCTGCTTCTTAAATTTCCTCCCTCCCTGGAGAGGGAGGGAGCAAAGTTCAGCACGGCGTGTTTGGCTTGGCTCCCTCTTACCTGCTGTCTCCTCCCGAGTGGAGTGCTTGTGGCAGGGATAAAGGATGGAGGTTTATGCTGGGAGAAAGGACTTTTTCCTTCAGCAACATTTGCTTGTTTGTGGTGGAAGCGCATTAAAAAAAATAATCCAGCATTATTGAGGAGTGAGTGGGCGAATCGCTGCATCAACTGCCATGGTAACTCCTAAAGGGCTTCACCCAGAGCTGTCAGAGCTGGATTTTTAGTGCTGGAGTGACTTTTAATGTACAATCCTTTCCAGGCCATTTAATTATTTGGTCTCCTCATTTAATAACAAAACAACACAAAACCCCCCTCTTCTCTGAACTACCTTCTCGTTGATGTTTTCCTCTTTGACCTGAATTCATCTGAACTGCGGGGCTCTGAGTCAAGCACTGCGCTGGTGTTGGTGTGCAAGGACTGTGTGTGCTGCTGCTTGTGTAGGAATCAGGGAATCGTGGCACAGCTTGGTCTGGAAGGGAGTTAAAGCCCATCCAGTGCCACCCCCTGCCATGGGCAGGGACACTTTCCACTATCCTGGGTTGCTTTAAGCTCCATCCAAACTGGACTCGGATGCTTCCAGGGATCCAGAGGCAGCCACAGCTTCTATGGGCAGCCTGTGCCAGGGTCTCCCCACCATGAGAGGGAAGAATTCCTTCCCAGTATCCCATCTAACGCTTCTCTCTGGCAGTGGGAAGCCGTTTCCCCTTACCCTGTCTCTCCATGCTCTTGTAAATAGCCTTTCCAACACTCTCTAGTCCTTGTAGAAACAATCTTGTGGTGGTCTCAAGCCCAGCAGGTGGTTGGGGAACCTCTCTGGGAACCCATCCCATGGCAGGAGGGCAGTGGGATGGCTGCTGTCCTCCTGCCTGGTTCCTTTGGCAGGATGGCCCTGTGCTGTGATGGTGGGGACACCTCCATGGCCTCAGCGCCACGATTCTCATGGGAACCATCTCATCCTACCCAGCCATGGCAGCAGCGTGGGGAGCCTGGGTGTGCTGGGTCATCCAGCAGGAATGTGGCACCCAGGGGTGGGCCAGCCCTGCTTTCATCTTCCATCCCTGTGTCTGAGTGAGGGACCTGTGATGGCTGGGAGTGTCTGTGAGGGACCTGTGATGTCTGTGAGGCCCCTGTGTTGCTCACCAGGCTGCCCTGGGACATGAGGGTCACCATGCAAACCACACCCATCCCAGCTGTCCTCATTCCTGCTACTTTATACTCTGCCACAGGAGGAAGATCTGGGAAGGAGGGCATTTAGTGCTCAGACATGGCTGATGGGGAGGCCTTGGGGAGCCTCCCGTGGGTGGACTAGGCGTGGGAGGTCCCTGGGGCTCCCAGTCCTGTGGATGAGGTGTCTCTGGGTATGATGGGTATACCGGGGTCTGCATACTCAGAGATTTTGGGGTGTTTCCTGGCACAGGGTTCCAGGATGGGCTGCAGCTGCGCTTGGAACCTCTGCATGAGGAAGCCTGGGATTCTGGTCATGGTCCTCACAGCTTCCTCTGCAGCACCACCCATCTTAGCTTTGCTCAGCATCCCAGTGGAGTTTAAAATGGTTTCATCCTGAATAATTTATCTCCCAGAGAGAGAAACAGTGGAGGGAAGTGGGGAGGGGAGGGCTGAGCGTGAGCAGGGAAGAGGGCTCACCCCGGAGCAGCTCCGTGCACTGCAGGGCTTTGTTGCTCCCGGCATTTTCTGCTGAACAAAAGCTCTGCATCCCGGGCAGAGGCTCCCGTGGGAGCCCTCCTGACCCCTGACCTGCCCTCCAGCACCTCTTTGTCACCCCGGGTGAGCCCGGGTGTCACGGTCCATGGTGTGACCAGTTTGCTGGAGCAGGACACGGCTTTGCTAAGGGCTGTGAGCTTTCCTAAAGGGCTGCACACTGGAGGCAGGGCTGCCTCCCTCCCCACTGTCCCTACACGCTGCTCTACTTCTCGTCAGGCTCAGGCAGCTCTTGCTGCAGCCCTGCAAAGAGGTTTGAATGCATTAGTTTACATGGAATTAATCTCCAGATTCCAAACATGCTTTCAAGCTGGTTTGGCCTTATTTTCCTGCAAAAGGAGGCCAACTCCGTGTTGTAGGCAGGGGCTGTTGTAAGCGAGGGTTGAGCTGGGGCGGGGAGAGACCAGCACAGGCACCATATTCAGGCCATTAAAAGGAATTTTTGGCTCGTAGACAAAACAAATTGAAAAACCTCCTTCTTTGTCACCACATCAGCAGTGATGGAAAAACAGGGCAAGGTTGTGGGGTGATCCTGCTGGTAGCCACTGTGTCTTTCTGAAGGGATTTGAGGTGCAGGCTTTGATAGGAAAATAATTAAATATTTTAAATGTGTCACAAATGATTGCAGAGAAAATCGTGGGTGAGGGGAGTGATGGAAAAATGTCATTATTGGACATCAGGAGAAACTGGAACACTGAACTGTGAGGTGAAGTGCTTCCTGCAACAGGTTGGTCTGAAATTCCCAGTGCTCCTTTGTCTGCCGGTGGAGCGATGCCGGCCGGGGAGGGAACAAGGAGCTCAAGTGCTCCTGGGATTTTTTTGGATAGCCTGTCATCCCTGAGAAAGGAACAGTTGTGTGGGGGTGGGGAGTGTCGTATTCAAAAGTGGGTGAAATGGAAACGAGCCAAAATTCTGCAAATTTATAAGGAGCAGCAAACAGAGATTTCTTTGAGGAAAGGTCGGAGCGTTTGTTGTGAGCACAGCCCTGGTAGGAGTGTGCGAGGAAATGGAAACTGTGCTCCACTCTGCAGGGCTTTTTTCATCCTTTAGCCAGGCAAAGATACACAAAGCTGCTTATTTTGGGAGGTGGTGGAATGTTTCTGTAATAATTTCAGCAAATTTTGGTTCACATAGAGCATCTGTAAGAGCAGCACACCCCCAGCTTCACCGAGTGTGTTCTTTGTGGGGAAAAAAATTGATTTCCCTTGAATTTAATGGCTTTAAGCTGACAGAGGGCAGGGTTAGGCGGGATGTTGTGAAGAAATTCTTCCCTGTGAGGGAGGTGAGGCCCTGGCACAGGTTGCCCAGAGAGGCTGTGGCGGTCACTGGAAGTGTCCAAGGCCAGACTGGACAGGGCTTGGAACAACATGGGCTAGTGGAAGGTGTCTCTGCCCGTGACAGGGGAATAAGCTCTAATGTCTCTTCCAACCTAAACTGTTTCAGAATTCTATAAATTTGAAAGTGGTTTCACCCAGAGGAATCTATGCTGGGTTTGGTTTTCCTTCCTGTTGAGTTCCCCACATCTGCCAGCCCCTAATGCCTGGCTCATGGATGAACATCCCAAGGATACCTGTCCTGGCTGTGGATCCTGTGGAAGCCACGCTGGGCAGAGCTGAGCAGCGCAGGGGGCTCAGCCAGGAAAAGATGATTAGAGAAGGAGCTGGAATGGTTCTCAGGAGGGAAGGGCTGAGCTGAATGCAGGAATATCCCCGCGGGGTCCTCGCAGTGCACCTGGGAGCTGCTGGGTTGCTAACAGCTCCGATTAGGACTTCATTTTGGGCTGACAATCCTTTCCCCTTGTTGACACGGAGCGTGTAGAAGCATGTAGTGTTTGAAACACAATATGCAAAGCGCAGTGTTAGTAACCGACTCCAGAACATTCCTGTGCTGCAGCGAGGCTGCCCACAGCCTGCGGATTTCATCAGCTCCTCTGAGCTGGCACAGGGAGGACGTGGAAGCGGTGAGCTGGAGTCACAGGAGAGCACGAGCCATTCGCTTGAGCCATTCCCACCGTGCCCGCTGGAGCCCGTGGGCGTTTGCTCTTTCCAAAGGGAGGGAGATCCCAACCTTGTGCCTCTTCGGCAGCGTCGTGTCTCCGGAGCCAGGATGGAACATTCCCGTGCCGGTGTTGGCGGGGCTGGGCTGCGCTTCCCGGAGCAGGGCGAGGGTTTGGCCACGTGAAGCGGCCACGAGGCGCAGGGAGGTGTCGGTGGTGAGCGCTTGGCTGGTTGCCCGTGGGCAAGCAGAAACCCGAGTTATCTCCAGCAGATAAGCACCGGCAGGAAAACACGGCAGCCTGTTTTGTCTGTAAACAAGTTCTTTCGCAAAAATGTCTGCCTGGGATGACTGGCAGGGAAAGTGAGGAGCCAGGAGCGTGCCAACGTTTGGCTGGGGAACAGGGAGCGTCCGGCTGGGCATGGGAAAGAGACGCTGCAACAAATGGCTCTGCCACTTTAAGCTGAGTTCAAACCCACACTGAGATCCACAGCACTGCTGGGCCCGAGCGCAGCCGCTCGCTACAAATATATGAAGAAAAAGCCACCAAAATAGAAAATGTCATCATCGCTCACGGGGCGGCGAGAGCCGAGCGCAGCGAGCGGTGGCAGAGTGGGACAGGAAGTCTCCTCCCCCTCCCTGGGTAGTGCTGATCAAAAGGATGTAAAGCTTGTTTACAACATGTATGCAAAATCTAGTTGGGAAGAAGTCTGAGGGCTTTGCAGACTAGGGTGCACTAGGCATCAGTGATGTCGTGTTAATGTAGGTTAAGCCTGCAGAGCTTGTGATCCAAAGTCAGAGAATTGTGGAGTATCCTGAGCTGGAAGGGACCCACAGAGATCCAGCTCCTGGCCCTGCAGAGACAACCCAAAAATCCCAGCCTGTGCCTGAGAGCATTGTCCAAAGGCTCCTGGAGCTCTGGCAGCCGCGGGGCTGTGCCCATTGCCTGGGGAGCCTGGGCAGTGCCCAGCACCCTCTGGGGGAAGAACCTTTCCCTGATATCCAGCCTAACCCTCCCCTGACCAGCTCCAGTTGTTCCCCTCGGTCCTGTCACTGTCCAGCAGAGCAGAGATGGGTGCCTGTCAAGTCATGGTCATGTTGTGCAAAGCAGTGCCTCTCTCTGTGGGTTGCGTCCAGTGGGCTGCTTGGAATGCCCCCTGGAAGCATCCTGCACCTCTGCTAACGAATGCTGGCTGTCAGGAAGTCTCCCTAGTGCTCCAGGTGAATGTCAGGACACGGTGGGGCTGCCATGCATGGGGTTGTTTTCCTTGGGATGAGTGTTTTGTGTAGTACTGATGCCCAAAGGTAGGAAAGAGCATTTGGCATTGGAAAGATGAAGGTTTTGGAGCTGTTTCAGAATCTGGGGAGAAATGGCAAAGGTGCATTGAGGCTGATGATGGATCAGGGATAGGCTCTCTCATATTTGTGTGCGTGGAACCAGGTGAGCTCTGCACTCTGAAGTGGCTCTGTGCAGCCTTCAGCCTCACTCACCTCTCTCTGCCTGGGCCAGAGGCATTTCCTTACCTCATCGGGAGTCTTAAGGCTTAATCCATTGTTTGTAAAGCTCCTTAAGATCCTTGTTTGGGAGTGCTGGAATCTGGAGATAAAAGCCAATTTATTTTTGTGTATCTTGTATAATGTGCATCTCAAAGACTTTCCAAGGAAGAAGGAGTTGTGGGCTGGATGGAGATGGAAGGTCCAGAAGGTAAACATGAGGGAGGAAGTGGCAGGGAGGAACAAAGAAGGAAAAAGCCAAAGGCTGCTTCTCTGTGGTGGATACTTGGCTGTAAGGATGACGAGTTTCTAGCCCTGGAGGAAAGGGCTGGATGTAGTAGAGCTGTCTCCCTCTTAATGCCACTTAAAGACCCATCTGGTCTGTGTTGCTGCTTCAGGAAGGGCAGTGGCAGCTTCTCCCTTGCTGTGTCTGTGCCCTTTAATTGGGAAGCAGGAATCTCACCTGTCCTCACCTAGTCCCTTTTGTCAGCTCTAAACACTAAATCAGCTCATAAGAATTAATGTCAGTGATCTGACAAGGAGGATTTTTAAAACCAGGCGTAGGATGGTCAGCACTGGTGCTGTCCACCAGGAGAGCTGCCACGGCCTCTCCATGTCCAGAGCCTCATGTGCCACGTGTGCCAAGCCAGGGAAGAGGTGACCTGGTGCTTTGGACACAGGTGGTGCCTTGGCTCTTGCGGGGAAGCAGAAACTGGTGATTAAATTCTTTCCCCAGGTGCAGGCCAGAGCACTGTGTAGGTGTGTTGCCATCATGTGACCCTTTGCATGTTACACACGGTGTTTTCCCATGTGAGCTTGTTTGGGGTCACAGGACAGGAGTTGTAGCCGAATGTGGGACAGGTCTCCATTGGGATTTCTGGTTTGGGAGCTCACCAAGCGATGTCCTAAATTCTTGGGAAGTTACAAGCATCGAGGCAGTGGTTTCCAAATGATGGCAGAGCACACTTGAGACCCTCAGGATTTTGTTGTTCAAGCCCTATAATCCTACAGGACCCACAGGATAGGAGGGCTTGGCAGGAGCAGCCGTCAGCTGGTTCTGGTGGTACCAGTGGTGTGCGGGGGTGGCTCACATGGGGCTGGAGGTGCCTGAGCCATTGCTGTGTGTTGGCAGGCAGGTGTAGGTGTGGTGCAGGAAAATTCCTGAGCTGTGGGTGTGCTGGAGCAAGGGAGGATGAGCTACCAGTGCCAGGGGCTGGGAACAGGCAGCACCAGGTCCCACTGGGAACAGCACTTGGTGGCATTGGGACACGACAGAAGGGGTGCTCTGGGTCCTGGGACTGCTGGTTTTATGTCTCGGCACCGTCAGGGTGGGTTTATCCTAAACCCAGCAATATTTGTTGTTTCCAGTTCCCTGGGATCAGAGCACTCGAGTTACGGATTCTGTGGGGAGTGGGTGGGACGGGCTCCCCGCGTGGCTTTGCACTCGCAGAGCTAATGGGATTAAAGGAGTATTCACTGGGAGAAGAAAAGAAGAGGCTGGGGGCTTCAGTGAGGCTCAGAAACCTCATTTCATGCGGTTGGAGTGGGAAACACAGGCTATTGAACTTAGCAAGGAGAAAGTTGGGAGCATCTGGTGGGTTGGAAGCCCTGCCCTGGACCGCCAGCACTGGGGCAAGGCTCTGGGCGGGTGTTTCCCTCCAAAACATCTGCTGCCCTCAGGTTTGGGACGACCTCCACTGATACCCACCCTGCTCCCCTTGTTCTGGGAGGCTTACAAATAGAGACATCTCTCCCTGCTGGAAGTGGCAGCTGAAGAAATTAAAATCAAAAATAAAGTACCAGATTCCTTAGGAGGGTTGCTAGGGGGAGAGGAGCTCAGGTTGTGGCTGTAGCAGCCCTTGCATCTGTAAATATGTAATTAGGCTCTCCTTTAGTTATCTCCTGGTTTGAAAATACCTGCTGCGGTTGGTCTGAATCTGTAGAAAAGCAAGAATTTACTTGGAGAAGTTCTGTCACCTGTTTGAGATCCTGCAGCAAGTCATTCTGGCTTCGAAAAAGTTCAATAATTTGAACTATTCTCCTATTTTTGTTGTTCCTCACCTCTCTCCCTTATATCTGTGACTCTCTTGCCTCATCCACTATTTCCTCCCTAAAATCTAGTTGCTTCACACTCCAGCTCACCTGTTCCTGTGCAGCTGAGCTTAGTACCTGCAGCTCCAGGTGCCTTTGCTTTACCCCCCATGATCCAGCACTCCATGATCCAGCACTTGGTGCTGCCTTCCCTGCTTCCTGTCTCAGCTCAAAGTTATTTAAGGGGAACTTAAAGTGCTGTTTGAGCTCTAGAACTAACATTTCCCTCCAAATACATTTTTCCTTTTGTTCTGCTTGATCTCGTGACTATCAAGTAGTTTAAATAAAGCTCTTTTTTGTCTCCTGCACCCTCAGCAGCGAAAGATGGGAGCTCTGAATAGGCACCAACATTTTCTCTTGCACATCAGAGAACTAATCCCAAACGACTGAATCTTCCCTCCCTGGTGACCTTGTGCATCCCCCATCCCCAAGCCATTGCACAGTGATGGAGCAAATGGAATATTGTGCATTTCAGAAGAATTTTTGAAATCTTCAGGGTTAATATACAGCGTGTGAAGAGCCTCAGAGCAGAGTTTTATGAAGCTCCACTGCTGACACCGGAGCCAGTACCGGATATTTCAGGTTTTGCTGCTGTCAGGTGTAAGCTCAGCAGGTGCAGAACTCTGGGGCAGAGCTGCTGCAGCAGGGGATGGGCTGGGACTGCTGTAGGGAGGGACTGGGGATGTATTTGAGAGGGAATGGAGCTCTGTATGCTGTTCACAAGGGCTCTGGCTGTCGTGGGATTGGGCCATGGCTGCACTGGCGGGCAGAGCTGGGGAGGAGCAGGCAGGTGCTGTGGTCAGGGAAGAGGAGCTGGGGGCTGCATCAGAAAGCTGCTACTGATCTGTTGTGAATGAGCAATAGCCAATTATTCCCAGTGTCCGAGCCCCTTCCTCTGCTGGGAGCTGTGGGTTTGTGCCCCTCTCTTTTGCTGCTCTTCCCTGGAAGTCTCCAAGGCCAGGTTGGAATAGGTTTGGATCAGTCTGTTCTAGTGGAAGGTGTCCTTGCCCATGGGGTGGAACTGCATGAGCTTTAAGGTCTCTTCCAACACAAATCTTTCTAGGGTTCTGTGTTTCAGCCCCCCTGTGCTCCAAACCAGCAGGCTAGAGATATCCTTCCCTGCAATATCCCACCATGCTTTTATTGTCCTCTCCTTGACTTCATTATGTCTCGATCTCTGTAACCTGTTTAACATGTGTAAACACTGAAATGAGATTATCTTTAAAGAGCCCTTTATTAAAAATGTACTGACCATCCTAATCAGGAGAAATGTGCCCGTAGCTGCTTCTCTCTTTGCTGCATTTCCACAAGTAGCGAGGGCAGGATGGTGAATCATCTCACCAGGGTGACAGCTTGGGCTGCAGGCTGGGCAAGGTTTCTTCACATACTGAGCTGACGTGATGCTCCCAGTGTGGCACAACCTGCACGGGAGGGTGGGCTTGCTCCCATGGGAGGGTCCCAGGGACACGTGCTCTGGCTGTGTTTGCAATTTAAACATCTCCAAACCTCACTGATCTCTCAGTGTGGTGAGTGTGGTGCTGGTGCCTGTTTGGCTGACATCACCAGACTTTTTTGGGTGTATTGCAGCAGTGCCGAGGGGTCTGTGCCCGGTGGCTGGCTGGTCTCTGGTGGATCAGGAGGGTCCAGTGAATATCCTCATCCCTTCCCCTCCCACACCAGCTCCGTGTCTGAGCAGGTGGAGCTGACATGGGACCTGCACCCCGGTGTTGTGTTGCTGCATCCAACCTCCCTGCCCATTCACCCCACAGCCCCTCCCTGGGGATGGGGTTAGAGCAGAGGAACATGGGGTACAGCCAACGTGGGGAGCCGGCAGGGCACAGCCTCCCCTGGGCGCAAGGGATGTACCCAAAAATGGCCTTGGGCCTTGCATGGGCATTTTGGGCCCTGCCATGAGAATTGTATGTGAGGTCCTCACATGAAGCTGCCTCTCAGTTCGTGATTTAATGAGCTGCAGTCACGGGAATTGGGTGTTTGCTGTGGTAGAGCAGGGCCAGGAGGGCAGGGGGGCCCTGGAGTGGCAGCCCAGGCCCCAGGGCCACCTGAATAGCCAGGGGTGCCGTGCCAGGGGTGCCGTGCCAGGGGTGCTGCCTGTCCTCGTCACTGAGCAGTGGTGTCTGTCCTGCCCTGGGCAGCAGAGCCCTTTCCTGAGGCCTTGCAGGCAGCTGTGCCTGCCTCTGCCTGGGATCCTGGCTTTCCCTAAGGGATTGCTGGAAAGTCCCCACATCCATGTGCTGTTTATCACAGGCTGAGCAGGGTGGTCTCGCTGCTTTTCCATCGGTGTTTATTGCTGGAGCTGAGGAGCTTTTTCCGTAGGGTTCTGGTGGAGCCTCCAGCGCGTGAGGATGATCAGAGAAGGGTTTTTTTTTTCCCCTTGTAAAATATATTCCAGCTCCAGTTTGTAATGTGGCGAGAGGGGGAGCGAGAGAAGGGAACAACAGCATTAGCGGATGTAGAAGTAGCTGGAATGAGAAGCTTTTGTGCCATTAATAACAGTCCTGGCAGGCAGCCAAGGCTGGGAGTGTGGGATTAGCCTGAACAATCAAGACTGCAGGATCAAAACAAGGAGGCAGGAACAGCGAGGTCACACTGCTGCCATCTGCGCTGCCGCAGTGGTGGGAGGGAGCGGAAGAGGGGGATGCTCTGGAGGAGCGGTGCGATAGCGCAGGCAGTGGGGGGCCACCGCCCCCAGCCCGGCCCCAGCCCCTGCCGGGGGCTCCGGCCCGGGGGCTTCACCTCCCGCCCCTCCGCAGGCACTTCCCGAGCCCTGCAGGGGAAGGCGGCTGCGGCGTGGCCGTGTTAGGAAATGGCTTCTGAAAAACCAGCGGCGGCTCGTCGGGGCTCGGCCGAGCGTCTCCCAAGGGCGCTGCGGGGGGGGTTTGGGATGGGGGGCCCGTGTGGCGCTGCCGGTGGCTCCCCCCAGCCGGTCTGTGACTCCATCTGGTGACCCGGGGGTGGGGAGAGGTCAGCGGGTTCGGCCGCGGCTTTGTGTGGGTGAAGCAGCCGTGTCCCTGCCCGGCGTGGGGGTGAGCCGGCCTTTCCGGGGGCTCCGCGTGCGGCTTTGCATCGCCCTTCCCAAGGAGCGGCTGGAGATTGCGGCTGAAAGGCGATTTTTGGAAGCAGATGGAGGCAAATCTTGTTCTGCTTCTCTCTGGCCTCCATCAGCCTTTGCTGAAAAACCTTCCAGGAGTATCGGAGGCAAAAGGATTCGCGTCAGTTGTGCCGCTTCTCCTCTCTTTCTCTCTGACCCAGTAAATCTCGCTGTCCTGTGAATGTAAATACAAAAGCTGAAGCGCGAGAGAAGCAAAGCAGTGTCCCACAAACAGCCTCCCAGCTCTTGCTAAAAATATCTCGGTGCGGTGCAGTAACTCCCAGGCATTCTTTTGTCTGACTGCTTTTGAATTCCCTAATTGAAGTTGGTTGGAGGGCAGTGCACCAGCTTCCTGAATAGCTCAGATGTTGATTGTGAGTTAAAAAACAAGAGCAAAATTGTTTTTTTCCTTTGTGCCGCCGCGCTTTTATTTACCTTCCCCCTCCCCTCCCTCATTTTTAATCTCTGGGGTTTTTTTGGGGTTTTTTTTGGTTTTTTTTTTTTACTTGCGATTTTATTTTGTGAGACAACCGCATTAAATCCGGCTGTGGGGAAGGGGCCGGGAGGCAGCGGGCAGGAAGACACAGTTTTGGGTACGTGATGCCACGTGTGCCTTGGAGCCCCGTCAGAAACATCCGGGCTGGCGCAGAGATGCCCTGCAAATGGAGCTTAACGTAGTAGGAAGTGTTAATAATATTCCTAATTGCCTACTAATACTAAATCTGTGGAATTTGGCAGCAACTGGGATATAGTTTTCTCCTGCAATCTGTCCGTTCCCTCCAGAAAGAAGAGAGTTGCTTTCCTGACACACAGCAGCGAATCTTGAATTCACTGGAGGTGCTGGGGGGGAGCTTTCCAGGTTCCACGTGGCCTCAAACCCATCAATAGAGCTTTCAAGGGGGCTTCCCTGGATGAAAACTACCATATTTTGGTCCAGCACTCCAGATTTAACAGAGGGAGGATAAAACCAGGCTGTTTCCCTCCTTTCTACCTTTTTTAGTGTTATTTTTCATTTGGACCTGGGACCTGAGAAGTCCAGGTGGTCCCAAAAGGCTGCTGGAAGCACACATGGTGTGTACAGTTGTCTCTGCTGGCCATCCAGGGGTAGTTCCTGGGCTCCCATGGGGACAGGGAGGAAAAGTTTGTGGCCAGTAATTTGTGATAAGTCATGGCCAGTCTAAGAATCTCCCCAGAATATTGGCATAAATTAAATAAATTGGAATATTGGGTATATATTGGGTAAAAGGGATAAACCATTAATGCTCTGACCTCTGGCAATCTCAGACACAGACATTGCTTTTACCTTAGTAAATTAAAGGTTTGAAATTATGACAGGGGTTGGAGAGAAGCTGAATCAGATGCTGCTTCAGGAGCCAGAATTTATTCAGGCTCTCCGTGGTGGGAGACATTTCGTAGCTGCTCAGCAGCAGCAGCAAAACAAGCACAAATTTTTCTGTCTTCAGGGATAACTGCAGTGAGGCCTGTGGGGGAGGGCTGTGTTGGGACTGGAATACCTCTCTAGAAAACCTCCCCATCCCCTGCACAGCACCAGGCCCCAAAACTCCCCCAGCACGTGGGGACGGGGCTGGCCTGGGGGGCCCGTGGGGGAGCCAGGCTCCTCTGGTGCTTTCCTTGGAAATGGAGCATCTTCCCGGGCTGCTACATGCTAAACCAAGATGCCACACCGGGTGAGTGGGCAGCCTGTGAGCCTGGTGTGCTGCTCCTGCCCTGCTGTACAGGAGGATGAGTCTGGGAAGAGCAGAGTCCTGCCTGTGCTCACCCTTCCTGCGGCGTGGTGATGGGAGCCAGGTGCCAGATTTCACCCCCTTTCCTTGCTGCTCTTCTCACAGCCAAGGCTGCACAGGCAGGGCTCTGCAGCAGAGAAATGCCCTTATGGATGCCCCTGGATCCCTGGAAGTGTCCCAGGCCGTGCTGGATGGGGCTTGGAGCAGCCTGGCCTAGTGGATGGTTTCCCTGCCCATGGCAGTGAGTGGAACAAGATGAACTTTAAGGTCCTTTTCAGCCCTGACCATCCTGGGATTCTTTTATTGTCCAAAACCTCCTTTCCTGTCAGTGCCTGCTACTTGTGGGAAGTCTGGGCATGGCTTGGTGGCGTGGGGCTGGATCTGAGCTGTGGAGCCTGGAGCAGGATCACAGCACCAAGGTTTTGTCCCCTCTGCTCAGTTCCCAGGTTAACGTTTAACCTGTCTGGGTTTCAGTCCCTGGGGTTGTTTGGTGTTTCAGGGCACTTTGTGTGGCTCTAAGCAGCCCCTTGGAGAGGCTGGGCTTATCGGCTGCGCAGGAATGCGAAGAATTCACGGGGAGGAAGATGAGTTTTCCCGTTCCCAGTGGAGGGAGACCAAGCCTGGGCAGGTGACACGGTGATGTTTTATACACACGGCAGCTCCCAGCTTTGGGAGCCTCCATTCCCTTTCCACCTGGCCAAAACATTTTGCTCTGACTGTGAACTTTAGAGGGGGGAGAGCTCCAGTGGAAAAGTTGACGTAGCTTTATCTGCGGCGCGGCCTCTGCGATAGAGGAATCCGAGCCCTGGCTTATGTCAGGCTGCAAGCTCTCCCCTTCCCTTCCAGCAAACTGCATTCCGTTGCCTTGGAGCCGCTCCTTCATCGGGGGCACATCCTTCAAGGAGTGTGGTCAAGAATACGGGCCTGGGTTCATTTTAAATACATCTTGAATTCCCCCATGGCTCTCTTTGTTAGCCCAGTGTCTTGTGAATGGTCCTCCTCGGAGTGCCACAGCATTCCCAGCATCCCTCCTCCAGAAACTTCAGCCCTTGCCTTCAGCGTGCAATTATTCTTGCAGGAGTCATTCAGGTCATCCGTTCTCCTCGTGCAGTAAGTGACGCTTCTACCCATGACTGATGCTGAACATAGTCCGGGGTCACCTTACCCAGCGCTCGGTGCCCGAGGCTGCTGTTGCAGTGCGCGTGAACAGGCTCCCAAACTTCCTGCCAGCGGTTTGTTAGCGGGGAAAAAACCCTGGAACTCAATTTTCCAGCAGTGCCCAGACTCCCTGATTGGCTCGGTGGGGCTGTCCTGGCTCAGCCTGGCGAGGGGGGAGCTGCTGCTCCCCTCGCACCATAACCCCCATAAGTGACCCGAAACAGCAGCTCTGGGGTCAGGCTGACATCTGGCACCACGGCCAGCAGGGGAGGGAGAGGGAATGCTGGCTGGAAGGGAAGGAGCTGGAGGAGGAGGGGAAGGGAAGGGGGAAGGATAGAGCTGGGAGCTCCTGGAGCTCCAGGGTGAGACATTAAGCAGAAGAAGGGGCAGGATCTAATGCTCAGTGATTTTTGCGAGTGGCCGAGGGCTGGCTCGGGGCTAAGGGCAGCTTGTTTGCAGCGAGGCACTGCAGATAACAACAACAACAACAATGGGGGCAGTTAATTGCCATCTCTCCATCACGCCTTGGTCTGTGTTTGTCTCGGGGCAGGATGCGTTTGCAGATGGATTTTGGAAGTAGCCGGGGATCAGATGTGTTTTGTTCTTTGGTTTTGCTCACTGTCGGTGCTCGGTGACGCGGAGCTGCCTCTGCCTTCAAAGGGCCACGGTTAATGTTACAATTTCCTTCCTGCTATGTGCTGCTGTTTTCTCTGCTCACACCTTTCTGGAAGCCTTTCAGGCTACAGTATTCCCTACTTGGTTTTGTATTACAGAAGTCTTTTTCTGGAAGAGTTGAGAAAAATATTTTCATTTTTGCTTTATGTACATAAAGAAATAATGATCTGTTCACCTGCTAAAACCAGGTGAAGAGGCCAAGCCTGCTGTGGTGTGTTCTGGTGAGGGAAAACATTCCCCCAAGTGGAGAAGCTTTTGCTGCTGAAGCAGAGCTTCAGGGTTCAGGGTTGGTGGTTGATGGTGTGTTGTCCTGGTCAAAATCCTCTCCCCTGGGTCTTGGGGGTGAGGGTTCCCCTGCTCCCAGCTTCCATCCATTTCTTCATGGAAGGGGTTGTCAGGCATTGGAAGGGGCTGCTCAGGGAAGTGGTGCAATCCCCATCCCTGGAGGTGTTTAAGGACTGACTTGAACGTGGCACTCAGTGCTCTGAGCTGGGTGACAGAGTGGGGATTTTTCACAGGTTGAACTCGATCTTGGAGGTATTTTCTTTTCCAGCCTAAATGATCCTGTGATTTTGGAGTTGCCTGAAAAACTCTCATCTTGTTGCACGCTCTCTGTAGACAAACAGGGCTGTTGTGCCTCTGACAGCTGCCACTTTAATGCTCTGGAGTTGCATTTCCTTGTAGGAGGCTCAACCTCATGAGGCAGCTTAGGACAGAAAATCCAGGTTCCATTAAAAACCATTGGAAATGAGTTCCCAGGTTGTTCTAAGGTAAATCAATAATGCCTGTAATCTCCGTGACTGGACTGAGTGACCGAGCCAACAGTTCATTTAACCACATTTTATTTTTTTAGAGCACTTTCAAAATCATTCCTGTTGATTCTGATTTCTCACTCTGAATTGCTGTTATGAAATTCTCGGGCAGCGTTTGGTTCTGGGTGCTGCCAAAACCTTGGTAATTCCCTCAGCCCCGTGCCTGGGAACTGGAGTCACTGCAGGGCTGAGCCTGCATTGGCTCCAAAGGAGCCACAAAATCCCTGCAAGTTTGGGAGTGGTACTGGTCTGGAGAAAGACATCTCCTTCTCAGTGTTGCACTAATGGGTCTTGCTGATTTTTAATTTATTTCTAATCAGCTTTAATAAGGGATTTGTCCTTTCTCAGAGCAAATACTCCAAACTTGTGAACATTCCAAGCTAAATGCAAGAAAGAGTTATAAATGGTGCTTTTTTGGTACAGATTTGAGGCTGTTCAATGAATTTTTGCAGTACTTTGTCTCATGATAGCCATCTTTCTGATTCTCTAGTAGGAGCCGTGCAACCAAGTTTATCATCTGGTGGAAACTCAGCCTTATTTAACAGCATTTGAACTGCCAGGTACTGAAATAATGTCTGAAATGGGGTAAGACTTGGCTTGATATAGGGCTGTGGTCTTGGAAAACCTGTAATTCCTCCACCCCCCCATGGTTATTACAGTCAGATTTTTCTCTTTGGCTGTGGCACAGAGAAGACTGAGTTGCTGGAACATGATCTATTTTGATTAGTAAAAATCTTAGCGCTGCTAATTTAGTCAGTTGGTACGTTACGAACGTAGAGTCTGTGTGTTCAAACTGTTCTTGATTTTTTTTTTATTTTTTATTTAATAAGTTCTCCAGATAGTTGCCATGGAAATAATCCTGGATTCAGGGAGGATGTGAAGGCCCCGAAGACGTGGCGCGGTGGAAGCCGCGTGTGGTCTGCACGTTCTGGGCTTGGCTCAATGACACAACCCAGTGTTGTGACTGGCTCTGGGATGGGAACCAGCTTGTTCCTCCCATAGCTGTCCCAGTTCCCTCTTTTGGTGTTTTGGGCAGAATCTTCCTGATTTTCATATCACAGAAAAGTTGAAGAAAAGGCTCACTGGTGGTTTTCGAGGCTAATTGTTTTTCTGTCTTGTCTTTGCCTGAATCACACTAATATGAAAAGGTTTGGCTGTTGCTTTTGGCTCACCTGGGCCTCTCTGGCTGCTGGGGGTCTGTGGCAAATTTGGGGAGATTCCCCTTGCTCCACTCCTGGAGCACTGGGAGCTGTGCTGGACGAGGCCTCAGCAGGAGCCTCTCCGGGGCCCCTGTTTGTGCCGCAGCAGAACCAACCTGCTTCCTCTAGGCCTGAGTTGTCTTTTTCCACAACTTCCTTGTTGTGCAGATGTTGTGTTTTTGGTGAAATCTATGTGTGTGGTTTCCAGGCACCGTCATTGGAATGTGTTTTGTGTGGCTTAAACCAAACCTGGGCACTTCTGGCTTGCAGTAAGGCAGCCAATCCTAATTGCAGGAAAATTCAGATTATTTTCCTGGCTTCACAAGACTTGAGAAAACGCCTTATTATTTAAGCTGGAATTGACTTTGGTTTATGGCATGGGAACGGATATTTGAGCTCTGTGAATCCTGTTGATCTGTGGGTCAGGACCAAGCACAGGAGCGGCCAAAGTAGCAACTCATCTTCTTGTACCAGATTTCTCTTGGAGTAATATCCAGGAGAAGCATCTCCTGCACTGATGGAGACCCTGAGTGACAGAATTCCAGATTGGTTTGGGTTGGATGGGGCCTTAAAGCTCGCCTTGTTCCATACCTTGTCAGTGCACTTTTAATCGCAGCTGTAACAACATATGAGAGATTTACTTTTTTCAACATCTATCTATTTTTTTTTTTCTGGAGAGCTGAAGTGCCCTTTCTCTCCCCCCCACTTATTTGCATCTGTTATTGAGTAGCTCTTGCTGGAATGTGTAGGAAGCCATGCAGTGCAGCCTGCCCTTCATGTGGCACGGAAATGGAGATGGAGATGCCACGACTCCACTGCCATCCCACCTCTCACCCCCGAACATGCCTGCCCTGGATCATTCTGTATCTCAGTCCGGTGATGGGGGGATCTCAAAGGCAGGTTTAAAACAGCCAAGTCAGCACCTTAACAAAGATGACTGAGGCCCCACCAGCTCGCTGTAGACCCCACCTCCCCATTCCTATTCCAGGCAGCAGCTCTGCATCCTTTCACGCTGCGCTGGGTGTATTAAATTAGGGAGCAGAGTGACAGCTGGGCAGGAGCTGGGAACAATGCAGATAAAGTTGGCTTTCAGTGCTGTGACCCTCTCCAGGCTGCACGCCAGGAGACTATAAATAATTGATAGGAGCAGCCACCCTGGCCAGCACGCTAATGTACCGCGCGGCTCCGGCGGCGAGCGGAACTGCGCTCCCCATTACATCACCCGGGCTCTCCGACCGGCAATGTCATTTCTCTGCTTTTAAATAATAAATTGCACTGGGAGTTGAAGCACTCCTTCACCCCATTCAAGCCTACCAGGGTGTGCAACTACACAAATGAATTTTACAGATGGTAAAATAAATTTTGTATCAAGCTGAAGAGAATTCCTCGCGGCAGGAGTTCGGCCCCGAGGATTCGCCCCTGATTGGCGATGAGTTATGGGGTTCAAAGGCAGCTCTTGGTGGTGTTGGATCTGGCTCGTTATCTGGAATGACTTTGAAGCTTGACTTGGGGTTACTGGCCTAAGTTCATGGGTAGTTTCGGGGGTAAAGTTCTCCGGTGTTGCAAGTCAGAAAATCCCCCTTGGCCATGTCCGTGAGCGAAGGCGTGCGAGCGGCGCGCGCCGGCTCGGCTTCCGCTTCTGACAGCTGGAGCTTCCGAGCAGTGAAAACAGCCTGATGTAACCCAAACCCTGAGATCTTTCCCTGGGGTCTGTCTGTAACCTCCTGCTTACCCACAGATATGTGGAGAAAGGCTAAAATGTGCTTTGGCTACTTGTAAAATCAGAGAATTGTTTGGGTTGGAAGGGACCCTAAAGCTCATCCAGTCTCACCCCCTGCCATGGGCAGGGACATCTTCCACTAGACCAGGTTGCTCCAAGCCCTGTCCAGCCTGGTCTTTCCAGACTCTGGGAACAGTGACTCTGACTACAGGGGAACATTTTTTTGGTGGACCTTTGCAGCTTTTTAAGCTCATTTTTGTGGAGCTCAAGGATTTTGAAAATATAATTGAAGGAAATAAACCCTGTGAGTACTAGACTAGAATCCACAAGCAGTCGGAATCGGGCAGGTTGTGGTGCCCTGTTCCTGATACATTAGTGGAGAATAAATAGAGAATCTAACCAGAGAGGAGTCAGCTGTTAGTGTGGGGAAAATGAGTGAAATTCTGGGAAAACTGAGAGCAAGGACCTGCAGTGCGTGACCAGAGCAGCAGGACACAAAGGTGAAAGATGCTTTGCTCAGCACTGAGGATGACGTCGAGTCACAGACTCCATTAGGTTGGGAAAGACCTTTAGATCATCGAGAGCACCTATGCCCCCAGCACTGCCAAGGCCACCACTAACTCATGTCCCTAAAGTGCTGCATCCACATGGCTCTTAAGTCCCTCCAGGGATAGTGACTCCACCACTGCCCTGGAAAGATATTCAGAACTTCCAGGAATTATCTGTCCTGTGAGTGCATCTTGCAAGTCTCAAAATCTATGCAGGGTGACTGAAAAGGGTGGTTTCTCACCTTCCAGAGAAAGGGACTTAGGGAATGATGATTTCCAAACCAGGAAGTGAGCGATGGCGCAGAGCTGCCTAAGGAAGCGTAAGCTGCTTACGGTGGATTAGATGAGTGCCTGCTTAGCTCTGCAATTAGAGAGGGAGATGGTGTGATAAATCATGAGTAACCAGCTTACCTGTCCCGTGATGTTGTTTATCTCCAGGCACATGTGCTCCAGTTTCCATCAGTGGGGAGGATCTGCTTTTAAAGGAGTAGGTCTGGAAAAGTGGATGTGCTTTCTGTACAGTTTTCTGGAGTTTCTTTGCTACCCTTGAACATGAGGTTTGCCCTACAGTGAAGCTCTTTCCAGAGGAGCCCAGATGTGTGTCACCAAACTGGGGTCACACTGCAGGGCTGATTTGTGTTTTCCAGGAGGTCCTGGGCTCCTGGTCTGAGGCCATGGCTCGTGAGGGTGGTGGCACCAGCTTCTGAGTGCTCTTCTTGAGCCCATGCCTTGTCCTGCTGCTGCCGTCCATGAGCTGCCCTGTGGTGGGACCTCACGGGAGGCAGGATGGGTCATAGGAGGGGAAGGTGTTTTCCAGGGGTGCTGAGCTGCAGCAGCATCTTGGCCTTGCACAGTCTCTTGAGAGGCTCCCGTGGTCTTCAGCTGCTGTGGTGGTGCTTGTTCACTCCAGCTGCACAGCCAGAACAGCCTGCACAGCTCTGGGGTGTTGCTGACGTCGGTCTGTAAATACTCTGGACACAGGAAAGCTTTTATTGGGCATAATGTGTGAAATATTGAAACTGTTCCTTGCCGACGGTTGAGCTCTGGGTTATCCACCTGCCTGTGCCTCCAGCCAGCCCCTGCCAGCCTCCGGTGCTGGGAGGACACAAATCCCAGCATCAGCAGTGCAGAGCTTGCTTTTTCCCATCTCAGGAACTCTGCCATATCCTCCCAGTGTCTCCTCCATCTCTCCCAGATGTGCAGCTTAGCAAACACATTCAAAACACTGCAAGATTCTGGCCAGCTTTGGAGAGCTGGTTGAGGGGAGGAGTGATTCTTTTCCAGGTAACCGGCACAGCCTGTGCACGGTGCTGTAAACAGTGTGGCTGTTGTAACTGGTGCTTTCCCAGGTGATGGTGACACGTGACTCGTGCTGTCTGGCCCTGGGGAATGGTGTTCCTCAAACTGAAATACCCATCTGGAATTTTAGGGTCTCTTTGAGGATTTAACTCGGAAGGCTTGGAGGTGACAAACCATGATACACGCTATGGAGAGAGGCTTCCAGAGTTAGGGAATAGGTGATAAAGATGCCAAAGATTTATCATGAAATCCCAGACTGGTTTGGGAAGGGACCTTAAAGCTCATCCAGTTCCACCCCCTGCCATAGGCAGGGACACCTTCCACTATCCAGCCTGGCCTTGGGCACTTCCAGGGGTGGGGCAGCCACAGCTTCTGTGGTCACCTTGTGCCAGGACCTCCCTACCCTGACAGGGAGGAGTTTCTTCTCAGTGTCCCATCTAACCCTGCCCCCTCATCCCAGGGACCTGAGGACATGCTCAGCCCCTGCTCCTGCAAGCAGCACAGCAGAGAGCAGGAGATGCTGCTGCACCTCCATCAGCTGCTTCCCACAGTGGCCAGTCCTGCCAGCCCCATCCCCTCCTCCCCTGTGCCTGCCAGGAACTCCATCCTTCCCTGCAGCTCACCTTCCTGAGCTTGGGAAAGGGCCTGTGCTATTCTTAGCAGCTCAGCAGAAGATGCAGGCAAGAGCCTTTGATGGAGGGAGCAGGAGTAACCATGGCAGTCTCCCAGAATGGGGAACCGTGGATTACAGACATTAAAAGGCATAAAGCAAATAGCAGGATTATCCTTGGTGGTGGTTTTCTAGTGAGCAGAAGGCACTACTTGATTTCCATGTTTAGGTGAGGCACTGTAAATTACCTGCAGTTAAAAAATAATGCTAATTAAATTCAGATGCAATAACGATTAACACTGCTGATCTCAGTGCACTGGATTTCCTTGCGGCTCTAATTGACAGAGAAAAAGCCCCGACCCTACCGGGGAAGGGGAGGGGGGGTTCTTGCTTCTGGCTCCATGCAGGATCCTCCTCCTGGTGCAGTTGTTAAGTTTGCATTTTCTTTTTCCCTGACTTATTATTTTTAACGCAAGGCACTTCACAGAATCACAAAATCATTGAGTTGCAAAACACCCCCAGGATGACTGAGTATGACTGATCCCCACCTTGTCACCAGACCAGAGCACTGAGTGCCATGTCCAGCCATTCCTCCGGGGATGGGGACTCCAGCACCTCCCTGGGCAGCCCCTGCCAGTGCCTGACCACCCTTTCCATGACAAAATTCCTCCTGATATCCAAACTGAACCCTCCCTGGCACAGGTTGGTGCTGTTTCTCCTGGGCCTGTCCCTGTTCCCTGGGAGCAGAGCCCAAGCCCCCCCAGCTGTCCCCTCCTGTCAGGGAGTTATGGAGAGCCAGGAGGTCTCCCGTGAGCCTCCTTTTCTCCAGGCTGAGCCCCTCTGGTTCCCTCAGCCTCTCCTCCAGCCCCTTCCCCAGCTCCATTCCCTCCTCTGGACACTCTCCAGCAGAATCAGGGCAGCTGGATTTGCCAGTCCCTTTGCCAGTGACCAGAGCCAGGATCCAGGAGCTGTCCCGAAGCTTTGCCCATGTGCAGGTTCCTCGTGCCTGTGTGTGCTGGGTGCTCCCACCGAGCCCCAGCACCTCCCTGCCCTGAGCAGAAGGCACCGTGGCCTCCTCCTTGCCTTGGTTTTCCAGAGGAGAGGGGAAGGAGCCGGGTGCTTTGGGCCTCTCCCGCAGCGTTCCCGGCCTTCGCTTAGCATGCGAGCGGTGTTCTCTGCACAGCAAATTCCGCTTTCAACTCCAGCGAGTGCTGAGGCTCTGCCTAAATGGGCCTGCTAAAGATATTTTTTGACATTTGAAAATCCTATTAAGGCCGTTTCTCCGTCTCCCCTCGCTCCCTCCCCGCTGCCAGCTCACCACGGAGGCTCTGCAAAGGTTTCTTTAGGCGGCCGGGTCACGTCCTGCACAACGGGCCTCGGGAATATGGGTCACAACGAGACGAGGGGAACAAAAACTATATTGTCCTCGTGTCTTACGCTGATGGCTGATTGAGGGACTCCCTGAACGGACAGTTTAGGGTCTTAATGAGGTACCAAACATGAGGTAATTCAGAATGTGCCCCTTTCAGGCCGCCTGCTCCAGGCACGGCCGGCCAGGAGCGGGTTCCTCGCTCCTGCTTCTGCTCCAGCTCCTCTTTTCCAAGGGCACAGGCCTGGCAGCACGTCCTTGGAGCTGAGTTTGCCATGGCTCCCGTTCCTGCATGACTCACTGGTGAAGCCCATGAGCACATTGTTGATTTTCTTATTTACAAATAATTCTCTAAGTTGAAGCTGTTACTCATTGACTTTAAAACGCAGGGCTGGAGGCTGGAGCTGGTCCCTTCAGCCTCATATTGCAGCTTCTTCTCCAGGCTCTGTAAAATTAAATTTAAAGAAGGATTTCTATCAAATCCTCATTTTCTGGGAAATTCCTGAAACCGAGAGCAGCCTGCAGTGGGACAATCACCAGTTGTGCTGGTAGGTGTGTAATTACCCAGGTTTTGGGGAGCGGGGATGCAAACAAGTTTGCATACATTGAATTACAGGCGGTGTTTTAATAGTATGTTTTTTAGGTCTTGGCTTGGATCCAGAATTTTTTCGTGCTATTATCCTCTATTTACAGCTTTCAGAAATCAGCTGATGTCACTGCACATATGTTTAGAGCCGTTGCTAAGGTGATTAGCTCCAGAATTCAACGCCTACGCAGCGCTGATGAAAGGCTGAGAAACTGCTCGGCAGCGTCTGTTCAGAGCTTTGTCGGCTCCAACTATTAAGAACCATAAAACAATATTACCCAATTTTAGGGTAAATACGTTGGCCTTGACTGATAATCGTGCATCAGGTTCTACAGGAACAGAGGCTTTATCTGGCACGTTTAACTAAGCCTAGGAACATTTTTCACTGGGAGGGTGTTTTAAAATCACTCAGTTCCTCATTTCCATGAGCCTGTGCAGGGTTGTGAGTTCAGGGTTTCCTCTGCCAGGAGGTGACAATCCAGGCCCAGGCCAGATGTCTACTATCTGTCCCATGGGCAGGGACACCGTCCACTATCCCAGGTTCCTCCAAGCCCTGTCCAACTGTCACCACCCTCACAGGGTAGAATTTCTTCCCAATATCCCATGTAACCCTGCCCTCTGCCAGTGGAATCCATTCCCTGTGTCCTGTCCCTCCAGTCCATTGTCCAAAGTCCCTCTCCAGATCTCCTGGAGCCCCTTTAGGCACTGGAAGGGGCTCTAAGGTCTCCCCAAATTCTTCTTTCTCCCGGCTGGACCCCCTCAGCTCTCTCCGACCCAGCAGGACCCAATCTCTAGTGGCAGTCTGGCCTCTGGAATAGAAATTAAACCTTTCTCCTTCCATTTACCTTCCTCTCCCCTTGTAGACAATGATATCAAGTTGCCTTTCTCACCAGGACTGGGATCCTCTTACCTGCCCAGCTCCTGCTCCCAGAGCAGCAGGAGAATACCTTTATTCATGGTGGAGAAGCCATGAAATACAGTCAGGTTGCCCACAGCCTACACCAAACATGGGCTACCAGGCTGCATTTCATAGGTGAAAACTCTATTTTGGTTTAAGTCAGTATATTAAATGCACGTGGAGTATCTTATTTGCAGTTCAAGACATGTGAATGTCCTTTAAAAAAATAATAATAAAAAAAAATCTACCATTTAAACTACAGAAAGGTGTAGATATAGATGTATTTTTGCCCCAGTCATCTAGTGCACAGTATGTATTGTAGCTGTTCACAAGCATTTTTTTCCCTGGGAGTTTGCTGCTCTCCCACTGATTATTTTTTCCTTTCCTTTTTTAAAGGAATCTGGCTAAGGCTTGACCTAGTTTGGCTGTCATCACACCGTGAACAGTGCAAGCCTTCACCTAACATAGCTCCCTATATTTTTGTTCTGTAGGCTGTGCAAAAATAGCCACACACAGCCAACAGCTGGGGGTGAGCAGCAGCACAGGGTTTCTGCAAGGAGCGGGGCTGGGAAGGTGCTTTGGCATCAGGGATATCTCCAGGAGCAGGCAGACACCGAACCTGATCAGTGGGATGGAGCCTCCAAGGGGGATTGTAAAAGAGGAGGAGGGACAGGGACTTCGGACAAGGCTGGAGGGACGGGATCAGGGCTTCCCACTGCCAGAGGGAGAGTGCTGGGCTCCCTCCTGCCATCCCCTCGAACTGCTCCGGGGTTGTTGGGACATTTGACAGCTCCCACAGAGCCTGTCCCATGGGTGGGTGACATGGGGACCTGCATGTGGCAGGGAGGTGCAGCCACGTACGCCCTCCTGGAGATTTGAGCCTTCGTTCTGGGAATCCAAATATAGCTCCGTGTGATCGAGTGCTCGCAAAGAAATGGAGTAATCCATACTTGGGACAAGTCCAGGGCTTAAAATTCCTAACAGCCTCTTTCCCGGGCTCGGCAGCGTGTCCTGCGCTGAAGGCGCTCTGGGAGTCAAGGTCTTTGCTGCTGATGGTTTAATTTGGACAATGAGCATCACTTAGAAGTGGCATTTTACTGCATTCGTTTCACTCTTACTTTCCAAAGAATCCTTGTGATCCTTTCAGGCTCCTCCCTTTGGATGCTAATGGGCTTCTGCTGGGATTTTGTTGTTGCTGTGAAGCACCAGGGTCTCATGTGCCGGGGCTGGGGCTGCAGAGCTGCGGTGCCCTGAGACAATGCCCCCATTCAGGGCCCGGCTCCAGGGGAGGGGAGGGGCAGTTCTGATGGCAATTAGTGTGCAAAGCCGCTCCTAATCGATGCCTTTGCTGGGTGTCCAAAGTGCTGAGCTGGTCTTTCCCCGGCGGCACGTTCCTGCGCTGAACTAAACGCGTTCCTCAGGCACTTTTTAGAAAGCAAGAAAAAAAAAATTCCCCAGGTCACATCTCAGCAGGAGCAGAGCATCTGCAAGAATCATGGTGGGAGAGAGCGGCCACAGCTGGTTTGGACCAGCCTTTTTGGAAATAAAACCTGCTATAAATAGTGCTTGATCCTCACATCCTTCATCTGTGGGGCGGAGGGACTGGCTGCAGTGGGACAGCAAAAGGTGGTCCCACGGGACGAGGGTGTTGAGGGGCTGCCACACGTTGTTCAGAGAAGCTGTGGCTGCCCCTGGATCCCTGGAAGTGTCTGAGGCCAGACTGGACAAGGCTTGGAGCAATCTGGGATAGTGGAAGGTGTCCCTGCCCATGGCAGGAGGGTGGAATGAGATGAATGTCCTTTCAACCCAGAGTGTTCCAGGATTCTGTGGTTTAATTTGCTGTTGTACATCCTTAGCACAGGACTAAACAAGCCATGTTTTGCTGTAACTCTAATGCCAAAACTTCCAGTATATCCCAGTACTGTGGGATGTGCTGCTGTGCTGTGTGAGGGCTCAGTGTGGAGGGAAGCCCTGCCTGGCCTGCACAGCTCCAGTGTGTCCTGGCACGGTGTGGCACCTGTAACATCCTGCATTTTACAGGAAACCCCTGGATTTGAACATGGTTTGTCCATATCCCAGTCTGCCCATGCCCTGCTGAAGGAAACAATCACACTTTGTGTTTCACAAGCTGTTTTTAATCTCCTGGCTCAATCCCAGTCACGAGGCTCTGAGGTGAAAGGGCTTAGACAGACCAGCATGAATCGTGACCATCCCCATCGGCACCGGGAGGTGGCCGCCAGGGATGCAGACCTGGAATAGCCAAATCGTGTGATCCGGTGTGCCAGGAGCTGCAGGAGGCTGCTCTGCTGCCTGGGTTGGCCTTGGGAATGGTCTGGAATGCAGCAGGTCCCGTGGCAGGAACCAGCAGGCTCCAGAGAACCATCTCTGATGGCTCCTGGTGGGGCAGTGTCACTGGATGGGTCTTTCGGTGGCATTTGAACCAGTCATGGCTGATGTGTGGCCTTAAGGAGTTTGTCACTGGTGCTGTGTTGTGGGAAGGGCTGATTGACCTCTGACAAGTGATGGATTAGCCTGGAAGTTGGAGCTGGAGACTGGGCCCTCAAGTCCCAGCACGCTGAGCTGCCGCTCTTGGGAGCATCAGTATGGAATCATCACAGAATCATGGAATGGTTTGGGTGGGAAGGGACCTTAAAGTCCATTTTGTTCCACCCCCTGCCGTAGGTAGGGACACCTTCAACTGTCCCAGGTTGCTCCAAGCCCTGTCCAATCTGGCCGGGGACACTCCCAGGGATCCAGGGGCAGCCACAGCTTCTCTGGGCACCTGTGCCAGGGCCTCCCCCTCTCACAGGGAAAAATTTCTTCCTTATATCTGATTTGAATTTCTCCTCTTTTAGTTTAGAACCATCACCCTTTGTCCTGTTGCCCCAGGCTCTCCTGGGAAGTTTGTCCCCATGTTTCTGATGGGCCCCTTTAAGTACTGAGAGGCCATTTTAGGATTTGCTAAAATGAGTAAATAACACAATTATTTATAGGTCGTTGGCAGGTATAACTCCTACACAGGGGCTACATTCAGGTGTCCTTTAAACCTGAGTCTGCCATGACTGCCTGGGGAGGAATTTGTGCTCAGAGCACATTGGGGATAATTATATGTGGAGTTTTCCTTGGACTCGGTGCAGTTGTTCCCTTTTCCACAGGAGGTGGGATTGAAAGGGGACAGTGAAGCCCCCGTGTGCTGGGGGGATGCTGCTGGAGATGTTTCCAGCTCTGGCCTCACTCTGAGGGCTCAGCAAACCCACCCCAGGTGATGGGGCTGGTGCAGCACAGTGGGTGGGATGGGGTGGGATAGACTTTCCCCGTACGGCACCGAGGCGTTAACATTTTCCCTGGAATTTTAAATAAATCTCTTCATGTGCAGGCTGGGTTGTGACTCACACCCTTGGGCTGATGGCAGCAGCAGCGTGGTGAGCTCGCACTGAAATGAGGACAGAACTCAGCTTCTTAAGGCTGGTCACGTGTTAAAGATGCAAAAGGATGTAAAGATGTAAAAAAAAATAAGGATGCGAGAGAAAACCAGCGGGTGGAAGTGTCCTGATCCAGCAATTTCCATCCATCCAGAGTCATGAGGGATTGGAGAGCTGCTTCCAGCTCAGGACCTGCAGTGTTCCCTGCTCACACACATGCTTATGGACAGTGTGTTATGGCTCAGAACTAGAAACAGGTGCTTTTTAACCTTAGAAAGGCAGAAAATTGCCCCTCTTGTGGTGTGAAGGTCTTGCCTCTGCACTCTGAGGAATGTGGAGTGTGTCTTCAAATGGAAGAGAGTGGAAATGGTGTTGTGAATGATCTTTAATTCCACTTAGACTATGGAGAACTGTACTGCTGATTTAAAAAAGGAGAAAAACCCATAAAACCAAAAAGCAAGCTGGATTAAACGTGTTGATTAATGCTGTTCCTGTAAAAGCATGTGGCCAGGTCCAGTGGAACAGGGATATACAGAGCAGTTTTGGAAAATCTACTTGGGGAGGTCTTGAGGAGAGAGGGAAAGAGCAGAAAATACAACATGAATGGATGACTTGACTTCAAATCCCTGCACTTCAACTTAACTTGGGGAAAATAGGTTGTGACAGTGTGTGAGTCATACAGAAACTGCTTGGAAATAGAGGGGAATGTGAAAATACCTTTGGGTTTGGCCAGTGGGGACCTGTACCTTCACAGACGGGCAGTGAGGGAGGGGAGTGGATGGGAATGGGGCACAGAGATCCCATGGAGGTTGCAGTCAGGTGGGGGTCTTGGAGGTCTTTTCCAGACTCACTGACTCTGGGATTCTGTGTACATGGGGCATGTAGTTCCACGAGGAGCCACGGCTTGGTTTGTGATCTGTTGGTGGAGTGGGAGGAGAAGAAGGAGGAGGAGGAGGAGGNGGAGGAGGAAGGCTGGGGAAGCCCTTGAAGGTCACCACGCTCTCCAGCCTTGCAGAGCAGCACAAGGAGCCCTTGGCTGGTAGAAGATGAAAGAATTCCTGTGCAGATGTGTTTATATAGATATCCTTGGGAAGACGGGGGATAAAAAACTCCAGGAACCACTGGGGAGTTCATTTGAAGTGTTGTGGATTTGCAGCTGGATCTTCCCTACCAAAAACCAGGCACAGGGAGGGAGGAGGGCGCAGACAGATCCAGGGGCTCTGGTGCCCCTGTGGGTGGAGGAGTCTGGTGAATCAGCACCCCTGGGTCAGGGTGCTCCATCCCCAGGCTGTGCCTGCAAGGAGCTGAGTGCTCCCGTGGGAGCAGGTCTGTACAGGAATCTCATCCAAACCAGGCTCTGACTAAGTCCCATCGCCATGGTGCAATGCCAGGCCGGGTTTAGGATGTGGCTGCACCTTGGAAAAATCTTGGGTTCTTGCTGTGAGGTCCCTTTTAAAGCAGTGCTGACGTGACAGGCTGCTTACAGGGAAAACGGAGCTGCTGCTGCAGCACCTGGTGCATCCTGAAATCCCTGACAACTGCCTTGGAAAGGAATCTCAAAGCTTTCCTGTCTTGACAGTGTCTCTTAATGGCTTACTAATAATGCTTGAAGATTTGCTGGAGCTGTGCCACAGCCCTGCTGTAGAATCACAGAATCATGGGATGGTTTGGGTGGGAAGGGATCTTGCAGCTCATCGTGTTCCACCCTCCTCCAAACCTTGTCCACTTGGCTTTGGTAGGTTCAGAGTGCTCTGCTCTCCTTCAAACTGAGAACCTCTCAGTTTTCCATGATTAAGCTAAATCCCCCCCAAACTGGGAGCCTCAGAAGGTGTTTTCCAAGTGCCCTCCAGGCAGCAGCCAGAGCAGACAGGGAGGGATCTCCTCAATTCCTGGCAATGGTGCAGTATTCAGGAGTGCTTTGTGGTGGGGTCAAGCCTGTGGGGTTTGTCATCTACAGCCATATCATCATGGGGGACACGGGAGTGGCTTGGATTTCTAAGAGTTAAGGTTATTAAAGCAAAAATTCCAGCTTCATGAACATATTTTGCCATAGCGTCGGGTTTGTGTCTGTCAGGTTGGGGAAGGGGTCATGTAATCCAGGCATGCAGCACTGGATTAAATTATCATGTGCTACAGGGTATTAAATCTCAGGGTTTGCTCTCAGTTTTGGAGGGGAGGGGGATTTCTGGGTCAGAGCAGCATCGCTGCCAAGCTGAAGGAGGCTTTTATTGTAAAATAAAATAGGAATCAGAACGCTCAGCGCACACCTGGATTTTAGTCATCGCCAGAGAAGGTTTGTGTACAGCCCCGACAGCTCCGTGTGCTCCAGAGTATTTGTAGGGGGAAGAAGAACATTGTGCAGGGGAGGCTCAGGTTGGGCATTGGGAAGAATTTCTTCACAGAAAAGGCGGTCAGTCATTGGCAGGGGCTGCCCAGGGAGCTGGGGGAGTCCCCATCCCTGGAGGTGTCCAGGGGCTGCCTGGACATGACACTGGTGTGGTGGCAGGGTGGGGATCAGTCAGGGGTTGGACTTGCTGGACTTGGAGATCTTTTCTAATCTCAATGATTCCATGAAAGCGGAAGCAAATGGAAGCCAAGAGCTTTGCTGCTGAGATATATTGGGACGGTCAGTTTTACTGTTGGGAGAACATGTAGGTGCAGCCAAGCGCGTGGAGAATCCTTGGGCTAAAGAGGGAACAAAGGCAGCACACGAGGCTGGATTTTATATTTACGGAGTCCCGACGTGCCGAGTGCTCCGGCGGCCAGGCAGTGCCAGCCTCTCCTCCTGGCCCGTCCTCCTCCCTCTCCCCCGGGCTCCGCTGACGCCGTGTTAATAATTACTAAAATGTACTTTCGGGCAGGTTATTTGTTTTCCCTCCTCATGATGTGCAAGAGCGGATAATGAAATTAATTTGCACACTTGGTGAGTTTGCAAAGCCGGCTTCAGCCACGTTGCCACGATACTGCGGCGGTGCCGGCGGCTCCCGGGGCCGGTGTTTGCACAGCCGGGGCAGCCGGCTGCTGGCCTGGGCAAACAGAGCTCCGAGGGAGCCGGGGCGTACCCAGCCAGGAGAAAAGCTCCCTGCAGAGCCAGCACCGAGTGTGCGGGCAGTAAAAGCCCTTCCAGGCTGTAAAACCCCTTTCCAGCCTGTTAAACCCCTTTCTGACACGGAGTGTTTGATGCTGCTGATTCCAACCGGTTTAGTAGGTCAGCAGCCCAAGGAGGAAATTCCAGTGTTGCTCCTGCAGGTTGTGAAGCTCATAGTGGGGTCACCTGGAGCCCACTGGTGAATTCAAATGTTTTGCTGTTGCTTGTCTTTAAGTTCTCAGTGCTGTCTCCCCCAGCCCAGGTGTGTGGTATGTGAACCTTGATGTTTTCCAGGAGCACAGGGCAGTGATCCTTGGAGCTGGCCAGGCTCTGCTGGGCAGGTTTCAGTCAGGACGTGTCTGGTGAAGCTGCCCAGTCTGTGGGATTGTCTGGAGAGGTGGATGAGCTTCACTGTGCAGTGATTGGGAGCTACAGCTCCAACATTCCCATCTCTCTCACCATGTGCTTGGCCGGGGGCAAAATGAGTTTGAGACAAGTGGTTGGGTTGTTCTCTGTGCCCTAATTCACCACACAGGTAAAGGACCGAGCCAAGAGCACAAAACTCTGCCAAAGGCTGACACTCCTGTCCTGCTCCCGAGGCCCCCAGGGTGATCCCTCCGTGGACACCCAGCAGCATCCACCCTCTGGTGCAGGGGGAACTCAGTGTGGCTGTGCATTCCTGAGCTGGGTTCTGTCAGGGTTCCACTCTGGTTTGTGAGAAGGTTCAGTGCTCAGATCACAGGGAGAGGCTGGCTGTGCTCAGCTCTCAGGGCTGTGGTTCCCCTTTGCTTGCTGTGATCCTGCTGGGAGCACATGTGCCAGGTGTGCCACGTCAGCCTGGCACAGACGTGGGGGACCAGGAGCAGGTAGTACCACTCCTGTTGTTCCATTCCTACCTGGATCCTCATGACTTTGCTCCAAGGCTTGGCTCCATGTGTCCCTTGGTGTGTTATTTCGGTGTGGCTGCAGCCTGGCTTTGGGCTGCTCTTGGGGTAGAGGTTGCCTGTCACTCCCAGCTTATTTTGCCCCCCACCTGGGTCACAAAGCCTGGCTTTGATCCCTCCCTTCTCTGAATTCTGCTACCAAGTGCCACGTGTTCACCCCGGGCTCCTCAGCCTGGGGGAGGCAGGCGGATCCAGCAGGCAGCTGGGAGACAGACCTTGCTTTTTAAGGAAGACAAGGAGGCGGTGGAGAATCTGTTGAGTTTTTTCCCCCCAATTTGCCACACGTATGTGATGTCTGAGCTTTGCCTTTTGGAAGATGCTGGGGCTCCTGGCTGAGCTGTGCTGGGGACATCCACAGAGCCACACACATCCCACCTTGGCACGTGTGTGGTCAGCTGCTCCAGGTATTCCTAGAATTATGAAGTCATGGAATAGTTTGGTTTGAAAGGGACTTTGAAACTCATCTTGTCTCACCCTGTGCCATGGGCAGGGACACCTTCCACTAGAGCAGGTTGATATAAGCCCTGTCCAACCTGGCCTTGAACACTTCCAGGGATGGAGGATCCACAGCCTCTCTGGGTGTTCTCAGTTTTTGGCCAGTGTTGAAGCAACAGTTTTATAACGAATTGTTTTACCAGTGGCCTCGTGTCGTTTGTTTGGGCTCAAGATCAGGAGGGGCTCTCAGGTTTGTGTTTTTGGGGACTCATGTCCTTAGAGAAAAATCTGTTAAAGCAGGTCTGTTCTTATAGCTCCCCATGGCTCCTTCAGCAAGAGCTGCAGGTGAAATTTTCTCTGTAGAGAAAATGGAGTTTCCCCTGTACAAGAACATACCCTTTTTGGTAAATGCATTCCTGTGTCTTTATATACGACAGAACTCCTTCAAAAGCTGTGTGATTTGGGATGGAAAGCTGCAGGTTTGTGGAGAATTCACCCTGCTTTGACTGTTTGCAAACCAGCAGCAGAGTGGTGCTGTGCCCAAAGCCCCCCTGCCCGGCCCCTGGCCCAGGATGGCCCCTTCCCCTCGGCCGTGACGTGTGTCCAGCCGGGGTCCTGGCACAGGGCTGAGCCAGGCCTGGCACTCCTGGCACCGCCACAGCGGAGTCACCGCGTGCTGGGCCCGGAACGGGAAAACCAGGCGGGAGCTTTGGCTTCTGGAACAAGATGAGCAGAAGCGAGGAAGGTGATGGGCAAGGTGCTTCTCCCCATACACCTGGCAGCAGAGGGAGTGTGGTTTGCTCGGAGGAGCTCAGATTTGTGTTTCCTGTGTTGGCTGTGGCATGCAGAGCCCCACGGAAGCGCAGCGAGCGCTTTCCTGTCACGCAGCTCGTGCAGTGGTGATGGGCTGTCGTCAGCAGCACGGCTCCAGCTTCCAGCTCGAGCTGAGACAATCAGGAAATGCACTGCTGGTGTCAGTGTGTCAGGGCTCAGGGAGCCACCGTGGCTTTTGGAGTGGTGCAAAAAGTGTGGTGACAGTTCTGCTGCTGGGAATTGTATCGGTGATGAGGCCACAGAACGGGGGTGCCTGTGCTTGTTCAAACAGCCAAAAAGGAACCCAAGGGAAGGAGCACCAGCAGCTGAGGACAAGGGGAGCCAGCTCTGAGTGAGCCCAGAAATGTGCACAGAAACCTTTCCATGCCCCCGCTCTGCTTCCCTGCCCTTCCCTCCTGCCTGCATGGAGCTGTGGATCTGGCTGGAGCCCGGTGCATTCCCGGCCCTGGCGCTGTGCCGAGCTGCTCCGTGGTGCGTGGTGTGCTGGGGAGAAGGGCTTCCCTGCTGAGTGCTGCCCTGGCACAAGGCTGGGATTTCTCATGGCCCAGACTTTTCCTCATCTCCCCAGGTGCTTTCCATGCTTACAGAATTCCGGTTCAATGTGAGCCATGAAGCAATCTTTTAATAGAATCATGGAATGGTTTGGGTGGGAAGGGACCTTAAAGCTCCTCTTGTTCCACCCCCTGCCATGGTCAGGGACACCTTCCACTAGACCAGGTTGCTCCAAGCCCATTTCAGCCTGGCCTTCTGTCCATCTCTATTCAGTTGTTGCCCTGTCATTTAAAAGCTGACAGTAATATGGCAAATAAATCCCAGTGCTGCTGCAAAGTGTTTTGTACATGGATCACATATCAGTCTGGAATCTGGAATCCACTGGCCTTAGTGAGAAAGAAGAAAAAGGAAAACCAGAACTCCTGGGTTTGCACACCCCAAATCAGAGGAAATCATTGAAGTTCTCTGCTGGGTTTCCCCCAAAGCCTGATGCCTTCAGGGCCCCTGTCTGAGATTTGTTCTGTCTGGACCTTACTCCTGAATCCACCAAAATATTTCTGAGGTTCCCACACTGGGAGGAAGCACGAGGACGCTGAGATGGAAAGACGGGTCCTGGGAATAATTGTGCAAGAATGGGAGAATGAGGAATGTTTTTGCTGCCATTACCATGGATTTTTCTGCTCACAGCTGGGAGAAGATGTTACTTGGCTGTTGCGACATCGTGGACTGAAACCAGATATAAACACAGACATCCCAAAGCTTTTGTCCAAATCCCCCAAGGCTCAAGCAGGGATTTCACTGGGGGGTAGCTAGTGTTGCAGGACCCTCAGTCGAGGGTCTCCTCAGCTTAAAGGACCCTGTTGCAATGGTCATGGCAAAATATTTTTGGTTTCTTTCTTATGTAATGAACGTGCTTGGTTGTGGTCTCCTCTCGGGTTTAAGTGCTGAAGTCATGTGCTTTATTTGTAGTTATGGGTGTTTGTTGTCCTGGATGTCTCAGTCGAGTTTTACTGGGGGCTGTGTGTCCATTAAATGTGTGTGTATCTGTGCTTGTGTGTTCATGTGCACATGTATGTACAGGTACAGACACTGGGAACGTGGAGTATTTATGGAATTCAGGCAGCCCCGACTCCCAGGGCCAGGCCTGTGTTCAGCTGTGTTATGTCAGAGCCAATTCTGAGTGCCCAGGGGCAAACAAGGCACGGAGTTGTATCGGTGATGAGGCCACAGAACGGGGATGCCTGTGCTTGTTCAAACAGCCAAAAAGGAACCCAAATGCATCCTTGATCCTGCTCCCTTCCCGAGCCTTCCTGATCTGCGGCTGAGCAGCACATGGGACTCACCAGAGCCACCACGAGCTTTCCATAGGAACAATGCTGGTCCTGCAGCCTCCCCTTGGGGCAGGGCCCTGGCGCCAGCAGTGGGAAGATGGACCATGCACAGGTGGGAGCTCAGAGGATCCTCAGCCTGGCCGAGGAGGGAGCAGAGTGTGCCAGCAGCCCCTGCCAGCCCCGCGTCCCCGGTGCCACGTGGGGTGGGTGACGCAGGTTGCTGCCAGGGTGCTGACAGCCACTGCTGCTTCATCTGTCACCCTTTGGTCCGTGATAGTCAGGAATTGTCTGTGCTCACTTGTTTCTCCGTCTTGAAAATCGGGTCTGGCTCGTTTCTGGGGCTTGGCTGATGCTCCTGAACCCCTCGAGCTGCACTTGGAAGCTGCAGCCACGGCTCTGTGCCATGACCAGGGGGCAGAGCCCAGCTCCCCAAACTGTCCTGGGAGTGGAGCTGGTTCTGCAGATCTGTGGTGTTCCAATTCTGCCAGGATAAAGCAGCCCAGGGGCATCCCTGTCTTTCCCAGCTGGTCGGACCTGCAAGATCCCACTTGCAGCCTGGTGAGCTGCAGGTGAAGGCTTCTTCCTCCTTGGACTCCTCAGCTCACCAGCATTGTGTTTCTTCCTTGTTTTCTTTATGCTGGGTAGCTTGGGCTGCATTTTTCCTCCCATGTGCGGCAGCGCTGGGAATAGTCATGTGGAGTTGATCACTGTTTTAAAGAGGTTGATGTGCAGGAACTCTGGTAGTGACTGTGTTGGCAGACGTGGTTACAGCTCCTCCCTGGCTGAAGCCTGGTGGGTGTCCAGCAGAAGCGGAGAGGAGATGGGAGAAGCGCGGAGTCCTCCCTCTCCGGCAGGTTTTGATCTGGGCTGGTGATCCAGAGCCGTCCTGGAGAGGACAACAGTGGCACAGTGAGCTTTCCCACCCTGGCTAACAGTGGTGCAGCAGGGCCGTGCGCTGCTCCAGCCTTCCTGTAACACTCTGGCTGCTCCAGAGGTTTCCTCATCACAGCTAATCCCGCTCCCAGACCGCAGCCCGGAGCACTGACTCAAAGTACAGTTTTGTAACTTGGCCAGGAACCAGATCATCGGCAGCATCCCGAAATGGAGCAATACCAGAGGCAGCTGTGTACGGATAATTGAGGGAAGGGTTTGTGGGAAAAACTGCTCCCGGAGAAACCACACAGGCAGAGTGGCTGCTTGTGGGTGCAGGGCACTGTCAGGGCTCTTCTACTTCGGATTTTGTGTCTCCTGAGAATGGTCCCAGCTGGAAGATTCTGAATCACAGTGTGGTTGGGCAGAAATTTCCAAATATAATCCTGTTAAATAGCGACACTTGGTGCAATAGAAATATGTCGAGTTGTCAGAATTGGAGACCACTGGCCTCTTGCTGGGGCAGGAGGAGGCACTGGCAGGTCACAGGTGTGGGGTTGTGGTTTGAATTGACCCCCTTAGCCGGGATGGGTTCGTGTGGTGGAGCCACGCTGGACAACCGTGGAGAAGCCGGACGATTGTGGTGCCCAGCAAGGTCATGAGCATCATCTTCATGGTGGTCCTTGGAGACCTGGGTGCACATCCACGTGCAGCCTCAGCTGCTCCACTGTGTTCTTTTCTGCGTGTCCTGAGGAACTCCAGGAAGGGGCATCTGTCACACAAAAGATTGAAATACTAACAGCTGCTGTAACTCAGTAATATTATTCAGTTCAGTTTAATTTAAGTAACTTAGGCTGCAGGATCATTATGTTTTGTTATGATGAGGGTGGGAAGGCCCAGGCACAAGTAGCCCAGAGCCCAGGCTGTGGCTGCCCCATCCCTGGAAGTGTTCAAAGCCAGGCAGGGCAGGGTTTGGAGCAACCTGATGTACCAAAGGTGTTGCTGCCTGTGGCAGGGGTGGAATGAGATGGGCTTTAAGGTCCCTTCTGTCCTAGTCTGGCATTCCATGATTCCAGTTTAGTAAGTTTGCTTGGCTGGTGTGTGAGAGAGCAGCAAGCCTTGCCCAAGCCAGTCATTGCAGGCTATCAGGAGGTCAGGATATGTGGGGTAAGGCAGAATAAATATTTTGTGAAGGTGGAAGAAAGGACTGTTAGTTGGGACCAGGCAGTGACTGAGAACAGGAAAGGAGAAGCCAAGCAAAGAGGTGAAGAAATATGTGTCATCTCTAAGAACTCCTGATAAGGACCGACATCCCCTTTCAAAAGCCAGGAACAAACAGGTAACAGGTCCCCCGGGTGAGGAAGGATGTGGAGTTGAAGGTGAGGACACGATGGAACTGTGAGAGCAGGGTGAGCCCACACTGGGTGATGGTGCTTCCCCACGGACTGCGCTCCAGGAAATACAGGCTCTCCGTTCTCCTTGGCTTGAGTTCTGGCTGTAAGAATTAGCACCTTGCACTGCTCTATCTCAGTAATGGCTAATCTTTGTGATTACCCATTGTCAGGTGCTGAGGAAACCACCTGTGTTTGCTGTGCAGGTTTGCAGGGCTCCTGCTGCTCCCAGCCGTGTGTACTCACTGTGGAAAAACGTGGACTTTGCTCTTCCGGAGCTGAGCTGGAGCACAAAGAACAATTGTCCCTTGTTCCCCAAACTGCATGTCCTTCTGGTGCTCACAGGTGGTTTTTGGGACTGATTGTGGCTGATGTTGGCCAGACAGGTGGAGGATAAGCTGGTGCAGGGCAGGTGCTGGGAACGCTTTGGTGGAGCAGCCTGAGCACACAGCAGGGCTGGGCTGAGGCTGGGGCATTGTTGAGAAGCCGTGGCTGCCTCATCCCTGGGAGTGTTGGGTAGGCCTTGGAGCAACCTGCTCCAGTGGAACGTGTCCCTGCCAGGCAGGGGGTGGAATGGGATGAGCTTTGAGGTCACTTCCAACCCAGACTATTCTGGGATTCAGTGGTTCTGTATGTAGAAAGACATCAGCTCTTGGTTTTTTTCCCTTTGCTTTCCAGAGCTGAGGGACAAGTGTCAAATTGTGGGTGTGAGTTATTAATCTAAGGCAATTTTTAAAGATTTAAGACAGCGACCTTAAAAGGAGACTGAAGTATTAAAATTTTCGTTTTTCACAGGCTTGTTCCTATTCCAACCTTTTCAGACCAAACAAACGTGCTAGATCTGTGCAAATAATGTCTGGGGCTCTAATTGCATCGGGGGGTTTGCAGGGGCAGGAGCCTCCAGCCAACTCCCTCCTATTCTGGCATTTAAAGAAGGCTCCACAATCTTTTTTACTCCAAGCTGGCGGGGTACAGGCAGGCTCCAGTGCACAGATCGTGGGCATGAGCTCATTTGTTGTGGCTTCAGATTGAATGGCAGGAGTTTGGCTGCTCTGCGGGAGGGCAGGGAAGGAGGGCTGGGACCAGGAACGGCTGTCATTCCCCTTGGAGATACATCTGGAAATGTTCTTTATTCTTTCTTGTGGGGTGGGGCGGTTGGCCAGAGGAGCTGCCTCATCCCTGGAGGTGTCTGAGGCCACGTTGGATGGGGCTTGGAGCAGCCTGGTCCAGTGGAAGGTGTCCCTGCCCACGGCACAGATACGGATGTTGGGGTGTTGCTGGTTCCATGAAGCAGGAGGGGTAGGGATGGGAAGTTTAGATGTAGGTGGGGATCCGTAGGGTTGGTTAATGAGGAGCTGCTCTCCTGTCTGGCCCAGTGTTGGTGTTGTCTGGCAGGGGCTGCAGTCTGGCCGTGGGCTTTGTCCTCGTTCTCTGTGCCTGTCCCAGTTTGCCTGTCGCCTTCACTGGGAGCCTGTCCTGGCTAATGGGTGCCACTGCTCCCACATTGCCTCCCGGCTGCCCAGATGTCCTGGGGTTCTTGAAGCCAGCGGTGCTTTCATCCTCCTCTTCCTCCTCCCTGCAAGGGCCAGATGACACCTCCTTCCCTTCCATCCCTTTTGGGACTGAAGCCTTCTGAGGTCCTTCACAGACGTGTTTGGTCTCAGTGTGTGGCTTGGACTTGGTATGCCCTGGGCAAAATGAAAACCATTTTCAACTGTTTCCTTGGCCCGTTGAGGGGACAGGAGACTGTTGTGGGTGGCTGTGCTCAGGGCTGGCTCTGCCATTCCCAGCCAGACTCATTCCACACGGCTCCAGCCCTGCTCCTGATTGTGTTCCAGAGGGTCCTGTTCCTCCGTCCTCTGGGAGGGTGCTCAGGGATGCTGTGGGGGCTCTGAACCCCATCCAGAGCAGGGTGGATCAGGAGGACCCCCAGTCCAGAGCAGGGTGACTGGGCTGAGTGTCATCCCTGCTCTTCCAGCGTTTTCCCGGCTGGCAGTACTCCATGGGCTGGGACCACCGTAGCCTTCCCTGCTGGATCCAGCCATCCTGAAACAGCAGGAGCCTCCACACCCAGGCCAGTCCATCCCAGGGCAGGCTCCCCCTCTCTTTCCCAGGGGATTGTGTGTTATCCAGCCTCTCCAGCCTCGGGGTCTGCTGTGGCCAGGCTGGGGTCTGGTGTGCACCGGCTGGCCGTGCACGCAGCCAGGGCTGGCCCCTGGCCAGGGGTAAACGGCTCCTTCATTTTCCTGGAGAAGTACGAGGGATTATATTCTGTTGAGCTCACTTGGTCTTCCACTTGGTATTGTGCAGCCACACGTAATCAGCTCCTCCGAGGAGCTGAGTTAATTGTTTGTCAAATAGGAAGGATGCTGCTTGTCTCCTGTAGGGAGGTGAGTTTGAGAGGGGCATCGTGGAAAGGGAGGGCTCATCCAGCTCCTAAATTAGGAGAGATTGAGGCCAGATTGTCGTTCTGCAGCCCTAGATTTGCCTCTCTGCAAATGCTCTGTTGCGAGCTGGGGAAGGCTCTTCCAGCCGGGAATCTGTGCCTCCCCTCTGACTCTTATTAAACGTGCTTAAAAATGAAACGAACTTATTAAACGTGCTTAAAAATGAAACGAAGGCTGCTTCGTTGTCGGTAATTGTTGTGCAAATGTGATACTCCCTGCAAGCTGTGGAACAGGCCAGGGCTGTGTTTACCCGGAGAGGCAGCCGGCTTTCCAAGTGTAATGAGTCAGCTCCGCGAACAGAAGGGGCGCAGAATTAATCTGGCATCCGTCTGGCCTTTTCTCAGTTAAACAGGTTTTGGAAGCTCCACGTGAATAGGTGCCTACCCTGGTACAAGCAGCCACAAAGGCTTGGGAGTGGGCATGAATTTTTTGGGAATTGGCAGCGAGTGGGTCGTGGGGTGCTTTGAGCAAGGCAGCGAGGTGGGGTTGGGTTGTCACTGCTGGTGGGAGCAGAGCGTGGCCCGGTCCCGCTGTCAGCAGAGGTGAAGCTGCTTGGGTTTAATATCCGTTGCAAAGTGTAAATAAATCTCCCTTGCCCGGCAGTTCATCTGAATTTCCACCTCTCGGATTTGCAGTGAATATTGAAGGGAATGTTGTCCTCTGCTCCTGCCTCCTCCCAGGCTCCTTTCTCCTGTACCTGCACCTTAATGAGCCCCTGTAAGAGAAACCGAGGGGAAATAATTCTTACATTTTCCCAGCTGGCTAATGATGCCTGGCAGAGAGAGATTCCTGGGGCTGGGAAAGGCTGGAGCTGCTCCTGCAGGGACCCAGTGGATGTGCAGCATGGAGGGGACACTGTGGGCTCTGGTGGGCTGTCCCAAAGCTCAGCTGTCCCCGTGTTGAGCAGGGGGGCACGAGGAGGTTTTTGTTTCTAAGTACGGATAACAACCTTCCCACAGCCCAGGCAGAGGAGCTGGGCTGGAGAGGAGCTGCCTTGGGAAGCACAGTCTCCTGCTGGAAACACCAGCACTGTCTGTGCCTGGTGCTTTGGTCTGGGGATTCGTGCTTCTTCAGGGCTGGGCTGGGACCTCTGAACCACCTTTAAAAACAAAACAACCCAAAATGTCCCAAGGCCTCTGAGGTGTAAATAAAACAGAATTTTTTAAGGGATTTCCAGGGAACTTCTAAATACACAACTTCTCTTTCTCCTCTCTGAGAATTCCCATCTCCCCTGGACAATTTCCTGTGGTTGTGGCTCTGCAGAGCTGCTGCTGTAAGATGTAAATGGGTGCAATTTAGAGCTGGCAGGTGACAATTACACGGGGGAAAGTTCCTGTTTGTGCCATTCCAGCCTCAGGTGGAGGAGGCCTTTGCTGTTGGGGTTGCTGGGAGTCACTCCTCACAGATCTCCTGCGCTTTCCAGCCTCTGCTGTGGGAGAGATTTTTTTTTTCACCTGAAAGGGCCTTGGCTCTAGCTGATGTTCCTGAGCCCTGCTGCAGCTCGTGCCTCGCTGTATTTCACGTGGCAGTTGTCTTTGTAGCCCTGTAGTCGGGCAACACACGAGGAGCAGGAGTTCTTTGTCCTCTCCAGACCAAGGTGTGGAGCAGTGAGGAGCCATGACAAACCACTCCAGGAACACTGAGCCCTCCGCCCTTCCTGCTCCTGCATCACGATGGCAACCTGTTCCAAAAGTGCATTTTTAAAGGAGGTTTTGTAATTTGTTTGGTTCTGCAAGTATGTGTGGGAATTCAGTGTGGCAGACTGGGGTGCAGGGCTGTCCCAGCCCGGGGTCTGTCCCCATGTCCCTGTGCTCAGGACACAGCTGCAGGAAGCCCTGTGTGTGCTTGGGGTGATGCTGGGAATGCAGAGCAGGAGAGCTGTTGCTGTTTGGTGGGACTTGATCCTTTCTAGGCTGTTCCTTGCATATGAAACAAGCTGTGTCTGCAGCTGCAGGATCCAGTTTGGAGTCAGCCTCTTCTCCCAAGAAACAGGTGATAGGATGAGAGGAAACAGCCTCAGGCTGTGCCAGGGGAGGTTCATGTTGGAAATCAGGAGGAATTTCTTCAAGGAAAGGGTTGTCAGGCATTGGAAGGGTCTGCCCAGAGAGATGGCAGAGTTCTCATCCCTGGAGGTGCCCAAGGAAGGCCTGGCCATGGCACTCAGTGCTCTGGGCTGCTGACAAGTTTGGGATTGGGCACAGGTTGGACTCGATGTTCTGGGAGGTCTTCTCCAAGCTCAGTGATTCTGTGTGATTCCATGAGTGATTCCTTGCAGCACCTCTGTTACTCTCTGGGCAGGTGGCCGGAGCCTGCTGCAGCTTTTTCCACATTTGAGTGTGCTCTGCCATCCTGGTGTTGCCATCCAGGGGTTGGGAGGGGGTTTGTCCCCGTGGGAAGTGCCTTGTCTTTCCCCCCCGACAATGGGCAGATCCTTTTGAGATGTCTGACCTCCCTTTCTCCTCTCTCCCAACAGACGGTTGATGATGAGGCGATGGCAGCATAAATGAAGATCAAGTAAGGAAGGCAGAACGATGCCCAAGGGTGGGTGTTCTAAAACACCACAGTCAGAAGATTTCTCTCTCAGCAACGACATGGTGGAGAAACAAACGGGGAAAAAGGTAACGTGTTTGGGCCACCCGCCTTCCTTTGGGGATGCTGCTCTTGGGGCCTGCAGTCTTTGAAGCCGTGGTGTTGTCTGACGTGGCAGGAGGTTGCCCTGGGCACCTTCCCGGGGATTTACATTGGTGTGTTGGTGCTCTTCCAGCTGGTGGGGTTGGGTTTATTTCCCTGTGGCTGCAGCCCTTCCCAGAAAGTGCTGCGCTCACCTGGACCCAAGTCAGCTGAGCAGCAGGGGATGCTTTGGAAGATTCTCTTTTGCAAGTTCTGTGTTTTTAGGGGTTTCTGCACTAGTCTGCGGAAGACCTAAGTGATGAGGTGATGGTGCCAAGTGTGTGCTGGGTGAGGGAGGAGCTTCTCCTCCTCTGGATGGAAATCCAGGTCCTTGTCAGCAGGGCTGGTCTGGCTTTCCCCACCAGCACAGCTGGACCAGGCTCAGCCTGGGAGTTGCTCTGCTGAAATTGCTGCTTCTGAGAGTTGATTTGAGGTGTTGTCTGTTTTTTGGCGTGGCTTAGGTGAAACTACTGAGATGAAATCTGAGTTTAAGGATAAATACCTTCACACTTCTCCTGTTCATCCCATTTTGCCCCAGGCATGAGCCCAGTCTACTCTCATTCAGCTTTTTCCCCCCTTTTCAGTATCAGTCATTTCCAGTCAGTAGCTGTGCAGAAAACTGTGCAAATGTTACCTTTAAATAAACATGAAAACCTACATCTACAGAATTCTGCTAAGGAGCAAATCTCATCCACTTCCCTTTCATCTCCTTGCTCCAGTTTCTCAGCATTCCCCTGGGAGTTTCTGCCAAGCCCGGGGAGCTGAAGCTGAGCATGGTGAGCCCCAGCTCCGTCACTTCCCCTGCAATCCCACCCCTCTGATGGCAGTAACTGCTTGAATGACTGAACCCATTCTGTTGACAAAATGAGGAAAACACAAAATACAAAAACCAACAGGAAAATCCCAGGCAAGGATTTGGTTATGGAGCACCTTGGTGGCATCTGCCACATTCCGCTTTCTGTGTCACTGCAGGCACAGGCCAGTGCAAAAGTGCTGTGGGGCTTCTAGGAGGGGGCAAAAATCTGAGCTTAGGGATGTTGGAGGGGGAGCAGCTGCCTGGTGGCACGGGGAAGATGCCAGCATTTACCCTGGCAAAGGAGGCTGTGCCCGGCAGTGCAGGATATGTAAATACAGGCTCGGGTAAGAAGCTTAATGCTGGCGCAGGTGCTTGGGGAGGGAGAGGATCAGTTGGAATATGAATCAGCTCCCATTTTATTCCATCCACTCCTGGCAGCTTAAAGGCTGCGTGTTATTTACAGAGCAGGTTTGTCGAGCGGCGCGGGGCACGCCGGGAAGCGGAGTTATCTCCTGCTGGCTAAATAACTAGGACACAATCCCTGCCTCCCATTCAGAGGCCTGCCCAGAGTGCCACTGAGAGGGGACGGGGCAGAGTTTCTGCTCTTTTAATTCTGCCTTTTTCAGCAGAGGAGAGGCTCACAGGCTGTTGTCTTCCTGGGGCTGAGCTGAGCTCCAGCCTGAGTGGCTTTTGCCCTGTTTCTGGTTAATTCTGAAGCTGAGCTGGAGCAGTGACTCAGGGGAAAAGCACTTCGACCTCCTCCCTGCAGACGCTGCTGTACCTGCCTGTCAGCAGCCGCTGCCTTGCATTTATCTTGCCTTTGTCAACACGTTCAAAGGCCTGAGCTGGGATTGGCACAGCTTCCCCGAGAGGCTGGAGATGGAGGGCAGAGCCCGGGCCGTGCACAGGGCCCTGCTGTGGGCACGGGGAGAGCCTGGCAAAGTGATGCCAACCAAGTGCTTTCCTCTTCATGTGACCTTCACATCGATGGTTGATTTGGCATTAAACAGGCTTTACATGCCTGGGCTCTGCAGCTCTGGCAGATGGAAGGGGGTCCTGGTGCTGCAGTGGGCTGAGTGCCACAGGGGACAAGAGGGCTGGCCTTCAGCTGAAGGAGGAGAGGTTTAGATGAGATCTTGGGAAGAAATTCTTCTCTTTGAGGCTGGGGAGGCCCTCGCACAGAGTGCCCAGAGAAGCTGTTTGCTGCCTCTGGATCCCTGGAAGTGTCCCAGGCCAGGTTGGACAGGGCTTGAAGCAACCTGAGCTAGTGGAAGGTGTCCCTGCCCATGCCAGGGGGTGGAACCAGATGAGTTTTGAGGTCCCTTCCCACCCAGACCATTCCAGGATTCTGTGATCAGCAACTTTTGCACCTGAGTTCTGTGCTGGATCCCATAGCAGGATCTCAGGGGATCTGGCCCGTTCCAGAGGGCTCCTGCTTGGAGGAGGAGGCTGTGAGCTGCTGCCTGGCAGCAGCAGAGCTCACCATAGGGGGAAACTCCTGGTTCTCTGCTCCCTGCCCCTCCACGGGAGGGACTTGGGAACTTGTGGGATGCAGCCCTGAGAGTGAAATGGATTAAAGAGCATGTCTGAGGGCACTGGATGCTCTGTGGTGCTGGATGAGGAGCTGTTTCTCCCGGGGTTAGTGGAGCCCTTATAAGGCTGCACAAGCCTGCCCGGGGCGGGCACTGCTCCTCCTGCTCCCTTCAGCCTGAAGGCTTTTGTAAAAATCTGCATGCCATATATGAGTAATTCTCCTTTCTGGTCTAGATCCACAGATCCCCTTAGCAGGAGGAGATTACTCATGACTTAGGCTGAGCAGTGCACCACAGCAAGGGTTATATCAGTTGTCAGAAGCATTTCCTGACGGGCCTGGCCTGGCTGCGTGGTTACACTGTGTGCTCAGCCCAGCCTTTGCCTCTTTATGGGGAAATGCTCCCTCTTGCATAGTCAAAAGTGCATTTTTGCTGCAGTCAACACCAAGCAGAGCAGCACTTAGCCTGGTTTTTGCTTGTAGGAGCTGGCAGAAGTTAAAAAAACTTGAGGTTTTTTTTCTCCTTCCCCTTCTCCCCTTTTCAGAAAAGGGAACATGGGTCTTATTTTTCGGTTCTTCATGAAATCTGTTGTGCTGCCAGGGCTTTTCACACTGGATGAGTGAGTGCTGGGCTTTGTGTCCAGCACAGAGTCACCCACGGGGTGTGAAACCTGCGGGCGTCTCTGGGTGATTGAAGAGATGACATTTCAGTGAAGTTAATCAGCCTCTGCTCGTCACTGGGTCATATTTCTTACAAACTTTGCTGCCTGAGGCTCACAGGAATGGGGCTTCAGCTCCATGCTCCACATGTTTTATTGCAGCATTGGTAAAAACACAAATTCAAACTTTGTGGAGTTTCGTGTGTGTGTATGTGTTGTACTCTGGCCTTGGGAAGGCTCCGAGATTTAGGCGAATTGTTTCGTTTTCACCACATTTACCCAGTTGCTGTCTGGGTAAAACTGCATCCATTCCTTTTTGTAACGCAGGGTGGGAACCTTCTGCCCCCTCTCCCTTCCTGCTGGCAGAGCCAGGACAGACCCACTGGTGCAGGGAAAGTCCCTGTGTGGCTGCATTTGCTTTTTGCAGCGTGGGTTGTTTGCCCACAGCAGGAGTCTGAGTGGGGCACTGCCTGGGGCACCGGCCTTGGAGCCCTCCTGGGTTTCTCCCCCCAGGCTGCCCGTGCTGGTTTTGTTCGTTGCTGCCTAATTTTTACTGACATCACAACCTGAAATGCTTGGAGCTCATTTTGGAGAACAAAGGGCTTTGGGGATTTCCATGGCTGGCAGTGCAAGTCTCTGCATAAGCACTGGGCTGCGAGTCAGGCTCTGTTGGAGTGAGGTGACGGGGCTGGGAATACGGATTTCTCTGCATGGCTTTGTAAATTGTAGAATTGTGGACTGGTTTGGGTTGGAAGGGACCTTAAAGCTCATCTCATCCCTTCCACTAGGTCTGGTTACTCAGACCCCCATCGAAGTGGCTCTGTCTTGCAGAAATTTGCATCAAAAAACCCCACAGGGTTGTTCTTGCACCGAGGACTGGCCTTTGGGCAGTTGGTGTGTCACAAGTGCCCTGAGCAGATTGTTATCAGGGTCTGTGGTGCAGATGGGAGAAGCCCTCCCATCCCCACCCTGCAGCGTCTCACTCTGGGTGGCTGCTGGGGCCAGTTCCTGGTGGGTTTGTGCTCCAACCGCAGCAGCTGAGAGGAACTTGTGATGCATCTTTTCACTTTTGCAAGAGTAGCTCAAGATGGGTTGTTACTCATACAGCAACTCCGCTGCAGGGGTAATGTGGCAGGAGGGGATTTTTTCTGCACTCACGGCTGCTGACTCCCCTTTGCCAAAGCAGCTTTTGTTAACACCTGCAAAGGGGAACTTGCTGCTGAACTCTCGACTCTTCCCCATCCCCAGACTCCTGTCCCAGCCTTGGAGAACCCCAGCTCTTGCACAGGGTTGTTCATACAAGTTTCTCTGCAATGTCAAACCCAGACTGGATGGGGCTCTGAGCAGCCTGATCTAGTGGAAGGTGTCCCTGCCCGTGGCAAAAAAAGGGTTGGGATGAGATGAGCTTTGAGGTCTCTTCCAACCCAAACCATTCCATTCCATTCCATTCCATTTCATGATTCTAATTTGGATTTGTTCCATTTGTGAAACCTGATTCCGATGAGTCTGAGCTTACTTTAAACATGAGAAGACCTAAAAATGAAACCAGGTTTTACTGGAGTAAAGGACGACGTTCTTCAGTACAGAATTGGAAATAATTAGGGAAGTAAAGCTTAAAATAAGAAAACGAAAACTTTCAGGAATTGGACTCCCCAGCTGCCTTGATGCTCCGCCCGCTGCTGCAGGCGTCCCCAGCAGGTCGCTGCTTTCCAGGGGAAAGCAAAGTCTGGATCTTCCTTGCTCCAATTAGTAGAAAAGGTTATCATTGTGCTACCGTACGAATTAATCTTCAAAGCGGTGCCGGCGCTGCCGCCCTTCCTTGGCTGCCTGGTATTTTATTTAATTGTGCTGAGCTGACTGGATCAGCAGCTCCCGGCGCTGGGGTGGATGCAAAGGGAGCTCTGCCCGAGCGTGCCCAGCGCTGGGATTCACACAGAACTGCCAGGGCCGCGCTGGGCTCACCTCTCTGAAGGGTTTCTTCATCATTCCTCTGCTCTGTCCCTCCTCCAACAGGGAGATTAGAGCAACGTGGCAATAACTGTGGCGTTAAACTGACAGAGAGGGGAGGTTTAGGTGGGATGTTGAGGAGAAATCCTGCTGTAAGGATGGTGTGGCACGGGGTGCCCAGAGAAGCTGTGGCTGCCCCTGGATCCCTGGAAGCACCCAAGGCCAGGTTGGACAGGGCTTGGAGCAGCCTGGGCTGGTGGAAGGTGTCCCTGCCCGTGGCAGGGCTTGGAACAAGAGGAGTTTTGAGGTCCCTTGCAACCCAAACCATTCCATTATTCAAACCTCTAGAATGAGCTGCATTTTTGCCTGTCCTGAGTGCACAGAGATCCCAGGCAGCATTAATCCAGCAGAAAACCTACCTGGTGTGTCTAAGAGAATCATCCAGATGCTTCTTGAACTCTGACAGCCTTGGTGCCCTGACTGCCTCACCCTGCAGGAACCTCACAGACTCCTGTCTGAAGCGTTCAGAGATGCCTTTTATTCAGGTAGATACAAGGGAAAGTTCAGGATGTGAATGGCCACTGTGGAAAAAGGTGCATTATTTATTTGGTGGCTTTTTCCCAGGAAATATACACATTTTATTTTATTGCTTTGATAGAATATTTCATAGAATCATAGAACTAGGACAGACCAGGGTACCTGCTCACAACATGACATTGCTGGCAGGTGATGGAAGCTCCCTGGCCTCAGCTGCCACCTCAGAGCAGCAGAAGTGGCATCATTTACTATTCCAAACTAGTTTTGTTCACCTCAGAAAGCATAAGTCAAAAGCTTTTCAATCTGGAGGGTTCAAAGGAAATGCTGGAGTGTTTATTTTGGCTGTGGGGGCTCTGGGGCCGGTGATCTCGAGCAGGGCTGCCCTTGCTGGGGCTCCGAGCGTGCCTTGGCTGCCTCCCACCACTGAGCCCTGTCAGGCAGGTTTGTTTCTCTTGCTTTACCAAAAAAGGGATTCCCCAACCCATTTCCTTCATCCTCGCTGGAGCACAGTGAGGGCGGCCCCGGGGCTGTCAGGCTGCAAACAAATCCCCTGGGGCGAGGCAGGGGCTTCTCCTCCTGCTCTCGCTGGGGTGTGGGCTCCAGACAGACACGGGAAGAGGAAGGAGTGACACACACGGTGACAGTGACACCTCAGTCCTGTGACTGCTGGCACTGGGGTCACCTGCCAGGGAGCTGCCAGGGCCAGACAGTGGGACTGTGCTTCTCTAAACAAGGGAATGCTCTTAGGTTGGCTCGTCTGAGCTTCCAGCCCAGCTCTGGCATGATTTAATGTACTGAGGTTCTTGTATTTAATCTCACTCTGCCTCTAAAGCGCCGAGTCTGGGTTTTGCTGGGTTGTTGAAATCAGATCTGTGACAAAGCCGCTGGTGCTGCCCTTGTTGTTCAGGCAGGGGCACAGTGGTCAGTCCAGAACTGCTCACTTAAAATAATCCTGCTCCTCACATACAAAAAACACAGGCCACCACCTCAGGCTGTGCATTCCCGGCACACTGGACTCCTGGAGTCTGAGCTGGGAACCAGCTCTCCCCAGTCATGTGAAAAATCTCACCTGTCTCTGTATCTGTAACTTTTGCTTGGGATGTTCATTCAAAATCTCTCCCTGCTTTTGAGCAGTTTGCAGCATTTCTGCTTCACGTTAAAAAATCCAAACCAGCCCAAACAAGCAGGACTTGTACAAAGCAGGAATGGATCGTTTTGGTAGTGTTGGTTGCATTTGGAAATCCTCAGGTTCCCCCATCCCAGCCTACCTTCCCTCCGTGCCTGCAGCCAGGTGCATCCTCAGCCTCACGTGAAGTGTTGGCTTAGTTTTTCACAGGAATTGGTTGGAATTTGGCACCACACAGCTGCCTTGATTGGCCTGACTCTTCTCTGGTGGTGGTAGGGCTTTATATCTTGGTGGAGGCTGTGTTGGCAAACCCTGATGCTGAAAATCCACAGCAGAAAGGGATGTTATGTGAGGCCAGTGCAGGATTTGGGGAATCAGGTGAGCGCAGTCTGGAGAAGGCTCTTGTTGACCTTGGTCTCTTTTCTTTCCAGGATAAAGATAAAGTTTCTCTAACCAAGACTCCAAAGTTGGACCGGAGTGATGGCGGCAAAGAGGTGAAAGAGCGAGCGACCAAACGCAAGCTGCCTTTCACTGTCGGAACAAATGGAGATCAAAAAGACTCGGATACAGGTACAGAAAAGCCACATTCCACCCTCAGGCCCTGGGTTGGGGCTGGTGGGGAGCACACAGGGTCCAGGGTGCAGCCAATCCACATGGAAGTGTCGTATCAAAGTCCCTGTATTTTTTGATTGAAGGAAGAGGCACGTGGACAAGGGGCTGGATAACTGGCTCTGCTCCACATGTGAACGTCTCTTCTTAGTGATGTTTTCAGGGGGACCAAGCCATGGCTCTGTGAGGAGACCCCCTTCCTTCAGATCTTGCCTGTTCTCCTTGTTTCTAACTGTACCATTCAAGGAATTGTGGCTTGGACAAGCCATGCAGCAGGGCCTGCTTGGAAGACAAGGGAATAAAGCTGAGTAGTCTTTAAAAGAAAATCAGCAAGTAGAATCTGGTCAAGCAGGTCAGGCTTGTAGCAGAGGAGTGGCTGGTGCATGAGGCTCCTGGATGGGCTGTTGGATTTATTATCAGTTGGGAAGAGTTGTCACAAAGCTTTGGCATGGAGAAAATGGTCTTGTAAGGTGCTGAGCTGTGGATTTCTGGACAGGGGTTTGTGTGGGTCCTTGCTGTACATTCCTAGGAAATCTGCATTTGGAAATAGTTCTGGTCAGGTAAAGCTCAGTGATTGTGTAAAGAGATAAAACATTGGAAATGTGCTTAAAAATGGTGCAAGGGCTGTGTTTGGTGATGCGCTGTGGTGAGCCTGGGAGGTGGCCTGATACGAGATGTGTCTCCTCTGGTTCAGGAGTCAGGAGGGGAGGTCTGGAGGGGCCAGGAGTGCCACTGCAGCAGTGAGGGCTGTTCCACAGGCAGGACATGTGACATGTCCTGGGGCAGGCCCAGTCTTTCCATGTGTTTGTGTTCCTGAGCTCTCCCTGTGTGGGGAGAAAGTTCCCAAACATTTGTTGCTCTGTTAAACGTGTTGGCCGTTTGCAAAGGTTTTGGGTTGCTTTGGTGTCACCTTTGTGGGGGTGGCTGGGGCCAGGCAGAACTGATGAGCCAGAGCTGGAGCTGCTCTTTGTCAAGGGTGTTTATGCCACGTTCAATACTGGGCTGAGAGCTGAAGCCCAAACTCGCTGCAGGGCTGTCTGACCCTCGTGACAGCAGCAACGTCACGACAGGGATCTGCTTTTCCCGGGGCTCTGGGCTCTCTCTGGCTGCAGAGATGTTGGAAATGTTTGCACTGGCAGCAACGAGGGAGAAACCAAATGCAGAGGAGAGCAGAGAGAGCTGCTGGGAGAGGCTGTGGCTGCTGGGTGGGAGCAGCAGCCCGTGAGACCCCCCCTGCTCAGGGGCTCCTCCGTTACCCTGTGCTTTCCGCAGCCGCATGACTCTTATCTCCGGACGTCTTCTCCTTCCTCTGCAGAGCTCTTCCCCTTCCTCTCCGGGGCTCATCCTTCCTGGGGAAGTGAGTGAGCTCAGGGGTAGCAGTAGCCCAGCTCCCAGAGGAGACCTGGAGGGGGTCATGGCACTCACAGACCCACTTAAAGACAAACTGGGCTCTCACAAACTCTGGGAAGGTTATGGGAGGTGCGGGCAAGTCTCAACGACCTGTTTGGTGGGGACTGGGGGGGAGTGACTCTGGGCTGGAGATCCCGGCAGGGAGCTGCAGATCAATGGGCACAGTCAGACTGGTGCTTAGCAGGAGCCTGTTTCTCTTCCCTGACATCGTTTACTCCAGGAATCAGATGCTGGAGATGGGAAAGACTTAGTGGAGATAGGAAAAGACTTCCTGGCACCTTGCTCTGCTCTTGCACCATCCCATTATGACTGTTTCAATCCTGTCTGGTCCTTGGCCAGGCTGGAGGTAGAGGCAGGTACAGACGTGTTTGTGGGTGCTCAGAAGCTGCACGTTCTGGGGATGGAGGGGTCCCCCCAAGTCTATGGTGGTGCCATCAATGGCATCAGGCTGAGGACACAGGTGTGACATGCAGGACGGGCTTTTGTCTGGAACAAAGGCTGCTCTGCACCCACCCCGTGTTCCTGCAGGAGGGGGAGGCTGCTGCTGCTTGTTCTGCTCCTCAGTTTTGCTCTCAGCCCTCGGAGAAGTGGGATTGCACCATCGCTGCTGGCTGACCCCGGGTGGTTTATGTAACGTGGTCCTGCTTCCCAGGCTGTGTCCATGGGCTGCTGTGTGTGCGTGAGGGGGTGTGCCAGGATGTTCCACAGCCATGTGGAATTCAGCTGTAGGGATGTGGGAGCTGGGAGCTAGCAGAGCTCTCTCTTTGCCTTAGTGGGGTATTTTTCTCCTCTTCAAGTGTTTAAACAATAGCGTGGATCCTCATCCTGATGTGTTGCAGTGACTCATTTTCCTTAGCACGGTGTGTGTTGCTTTTTCCCCAGATAGCTCTGGCTCAGCCTTGACGTAGGTGCTCCATATGTGGGGTGAGAAGCATCAGAGGTGGGTTTGTCTCCCGTGGAAGGGCAGCGCAACCCGCCCTGGCCAGGTGTGGGGCAGCAGCTGGTGCTGCAGGATGGTTGAGAGGCAGATGGGATGTAGGGAAGGAATTCCTTCCTGTGAAGGTGCTGAGGCCCTGGCACAGGTTGCCTGGAGAAGCTGTGGCTGCCCCATCCCTGGAAGTGTCCAAGGCCAGGTTGGATGAGGTTTGGAGCACCCTGGGATAGTGGAAGGTGTCCCCCCCCATGGCAGGGGATGGGACAGGATAAGATTTAAGGTCCCTTCCCTCCTAAACCATTCCAGGATTCTGTGGTGTGGGCTCCCAGAGGCGCTACTGGCCAGCACTGTGCTGAGCACATGCTTTGGGTAAGGTTGGTTCAGAGCTAAATCTTTTAAAATAATCTTTCTCAAAATGGTTTCTAGAGCAACAATTCTGGCTCTCGGGTTCCTCAGAGTTAACTAAATAAACTGTCTTTAGGAAAAAAAAAAAAATGGCATCGAGCCGTGAGCCTCCAGACTGTGCATGTTACAGCTCCAGCACTGTGGGAGCAGCATCTCTGTGCCTCAGACTTCTCCTCCTTCCTTCTCCTTCCCTCATGTGGCATCTCCCCACATCCACAGGCGCTGCCCAGGGCCTACGTGCTGCCAAACGAGCACAGCCAGCTTTTCTCCCAGCAATTCCAGCAGCGTGCGAGGCTCCGTGCGGCTCCTCAGCCGTGTGCCGTGCCGGGAGGGGGCTTCAAACCCCGGAATATTGGATAATTGTGGTATTAACCAACACACAGAGAGAGAGCAGCAGGGAGAAGGGAACAGTCCTGCTGGGAAGGCACCTGGCAGGAGAGGTGGGCACGGGCGCCTGGCGCAGCGGTGCCGTGGCTGCGGCGCTGAGCCACGGCTGAGTCACGGCTGACTCAACGGCACCAGACTGCCGGCGTGGGGCCGGGCACTCCCCACCTGCCCCGGGCTGTGACGGGCTGGATCCGCCCCAGCAGGTCCCTCTCTGCAGCGTGGGACAGGTAACGCTGCTGGAGAGCAGCTGCGAGGTGCAGGGAGCGCAGAATTCCGTGTGCGCGCTCCTGCTGCGGATGGTTTCCGTAGCTGGATGTCACGCTGTCACTCGAGTCCCTTGGCTGGAGGTGCAGCTGTGATTTCCAGGCCTTTAGTCATCAGCAGGGAGAGTTTGGGGCTCAATACAAATCTCTGAGCAAGCTGAGATAATTTTGGCCTCTGACAGCTCTCCCTGGGAGCTGGGAAGGCCTGAGCGAGGCTGGGTCAAAGCTGGTGGTCCCCAGCAATGCTGAGGGCCCTGCTCTCCTTGGGGTCCCACTGCCTCCCTTGGGGTCCTGCTCCCACCCTGGGTGCCCAACTCCCTCCCTGTGTGTTCCAGTTCCTCCCTGAGTGCTCTTAGAGGAATAAGGGAGAGAGAAACCCCCACCAGCTCTCCAAGCTGGTCTGTACATATCAACCTTTCCAGGCTCCGAGGGCTCTCCTGGTGCCCAGGGCTGATTCCAGGGGCTTGTGGCCGGCCCGGGAGGTGCTGTGGTGGATGAGGGCCAGTGTGAATATGGTTGGCAGGAGCTGGCCTTGGAGCTTCAAACTCCTCTGTAATCCCCCGAGGTTGTTACGTGACGCTAATTAGTAGGTTAGAAAATGCTTGATGAATCAGCTGACCCAAACCATCCTCTCCCGGAGCCGGCTGCTGCTTGCCTAATGCTGGAGTGTTGGGAGCGACACGGCATGGGAACGGGCTCGTTAGTCCCAAGTCGGCCAGGCTGGCGAGGGAATCCGTGAGAAGCAAATTGCTGGCTTATTAAAAAAGGCATCTGCATCCCACAGTGGCGTTTGTGCCGTTCCCTGTGCCTGGCTGGGCTCCGGTGTGTGCAGCTGGGGGCTCGGAGGGGCTGTGCTGCAGCGGGGCTTTCTTTGCTCCTGTCATTTCAATCCTTTTACTGAAATAGTAAGAAACTGTTCTCACCTAGCAACCAGGGAGAGAGTGAATGTCAGAGCTTCTCCCTTCCTAGCTGGGCTCCATAATGCCGGTACAGTGTGGAGAGGCTGGCACACACCAGCCTTCAGATCACCCTGAGAAACTCCCCGTGTGCAGCAGCCATCTGGGAAGGGCTGTGCAGAAAACCAGGTCGTTTTATGACGGGAGCTGCCATAAATCTCCCTCCTCCCCCCTCATCACCTCCTTAACATGCAGAGGGAGAGGTTGCAGTGTGCTGTGTCTCTGTGAACCAAAAATCTATCAATGATGGCTTTTTCCTTAATACAAGAGCTTTTATCAGCGCTGTCTGCAGAGTGTCCTGGCCCCAGCTCCGGGAGGGGAGGGCTGGCCAGAGCCTTCCTCCCCCGTCCTCCCTCCTCCAGCTCTTTCTATTTCGTGAGAAATGAACGGTCTGGACTTGAAAATTGCTCTTGTTCTGAATAATTCACTTTTAACATGGACATTGTTGTTTGTGATGAAGCCTCTGGGTTCCTTTCACAGCATGTTGGGAGCCAGTGGCCACTTTGTGAAGGAGCTGCTATTACACATCAGGGCACAGCTGTGGGGTCTGGCCTACAGTGTAGGGAGAACACCTGGATTTGGACCACAGGCTGTCGCATGGCATTAAACCTCTCCAGTCAAATTATATTTTAAAACACTGCAGCCAGTGGGGTCGAGTCTTGCAGATCCTCATCCCCAGGGAGCCCAGCTGGGCACTGGGGATGGTGGGCTCAGCTGCATACAGTGACCTGACATGGTTATAAAGGGGCTTGTTCCTCCTGCTGGCACCTTTTCTCTGCTCCTGTCTCCACCAAGGTCTCCACCATCCTTTCCAGCAGTGTGGGATGAGGCTCTGGCTCTGGTCCTCCATCCTTCAAGTGGGAATGAGCTCCCCACTCTATGGGAGCAGCTCAGGGCACCTTCTGTCAAGGCAGACCTTACTTTTCCTCATTTTCCTTTTTGGCACTGGGTTGATAAACCAGATCACCTCCTGGCTGTGCCCCTGGTCCATTGGCTCTGCAGTGTGCCCATCACATCCTGGTGCCAGTGTGTCCCCCCAGCCTGAGGCATGTTCCTCTGCATTCTGGGCTTCTCCTGCTCCCCCTCCTCTGAGCTCTTTGCCACTGAGCGTTTTGGCCTGTCCTGCTGCCCTCTCTTGTTTGCCCACCTGTGCCATGCTGCTGCTTCCCATTCCATGCCACTCCTGCCACCTTCCCACAGCCTGCTTGTCCCTCAGCTCTGGAGTGCCCCAGAGCCTTGGCATGTGCTGGGACCGTGCTGCTGTCAGCCTTTCACCTCTTGAGTCATGGGCCCACATTGCAGGTGCCCTGTGAGCCCGGGAGTGCATCCTCAGGCCACGGTGCCTGGCTGGGCCTGCTCTCCCCTGCTCTGAGCCGACATGCTCCAGAACGTTTTATGCCCTCCAAGTTCTGCAGCAGGAATGAGTCACTCTTACGCAGGCTGGGCCGGGCTGGGGGGAGCGCAGCCCGCCTGCTCTCCCGGGGGTGCAGTGCAGTCTCTGTTGCTGTCTGTGCCGCTCTAATTTATTCCTATTGATCTCCTGGCCGTGCTGGCTCGGCACAGCAGCTCGGCCAGGCCCCTCTCGCCGGTGAGCCGGCGCTCGGTGTGGCCGTGCGGCGCCGGGGTGTTCGGCACGAGCTGCCGCTTTGGAAATGGTATTTTTCCTCAGGGTTCCACCTTCCGTGCGTGTGTTGTCATGCCGAGCAGTGGGAGCAGATGCTTTCTGCATTACAGGGTGTGCTGCGTGCGTGGGGAGCGAGGAACCGTGCAGCTCCGGCGTCCCCACGACCTGCCAGCGTCTCACCGTGCGTTGGAGAAACCTCTGAGAGGTTTTCCATCGCTGCCCTGCTCTCCTCCTGCCCCTCTCGGTTTCAGCTGGGGCTGGGTTCGGCCTGTGTCTGCACGCAGAGCCAGCCCAGCTGCACTGAATCCCCTCTCAGTCTGCCCTGAGATCCCTCTGGAGCTGCCAAGGCACTTCCAGCAGCCCTGGATTTGTGCTCCCCATTGCAGCACTGCTCGGAGTCTCATGTGGGCACAGGAACCACCCTCAAGCTGATGCTCAAACCCCTTTGTGCTGGGACTCTGCTCCTGCTCAGCCTTTGCAGCCTCTTGGGCTCCGTGTGATGAGAGGCAGGAGCAGCTCCCGGCTCAGCTCCTGCTTTCCCCTTTAAGCCTGCGCACGCGGTTCCTGCTGGCGTCAGCGTGAGGGAAGAGCCGAGCAGGATCCCCGAATTAAACCAGGGCTGATGCTCGGGTGGTTTGCAGAAGGGCTGAAGCAATCAGCAAACAAGCTGCTTTAAAAATAGCTGCATGGAGGTGTGGCTCATCCCGGGCTCATGGAGCATCTGTGGGCTGCCATGGTCTTCCTCCCACTGGGATCTGTGTGCATGGTCCAGCCACTGCTGCTGCCGGCACCGAGGGCTCCCTGCCTGCACACCCCCCCGTATCTCCAGGGTTTGTGCTTGCTGAAGGGATTTTAGTGTCAAATAAGCTTTTTTTCTGTCAGCCGAGGTGGGTAATGCTGGGAGAGTTTCTCTCCCGTCGCTCCGTGTTGCTGCATGGTGTTCCAGAGGCGCGGTTAACTGGAGGCACAGGAGCAGCCTGCAGGAGCCACCGAGCTGAGATCTCTGTGCAGGGCCATCTTTAAATCTGTGCAAATCTGATTCTGAGTGAAATCCTCCGGGCTGGAATAACACACGTGCAGCTCTGTGAGCCTGGGACCAGCCAGGGCTGGGAGAGCCAGCTCAGTGCTGGGCAGGGCTCTCACCCTGCTGAGGCTCAGGATGGGAAGTGGATGATGGCAGCAGCTCTGCCTCCATCCTCTGCTGATGTTTCAGACCCAGTTAAGTATCTTGCTTATGTGCTCCTTCCACATTAGCTGAGGACTCTGCCATGCAGGGATCGGGGGGCTGCCATGCTGCCCACACAGGGGTGCCAGCCCTGGAGCCGTGGAACCACAGAATCATGTCATGGTTTGGGTTGGAAGGGAGCTTAAAGCTCATCTCCACCCCTGCCATGGGCAGGTACACCTTCCACTGGACCTTTAGGGTAGGTTGTCACACCAGGTGTCTCCAGGTCCCACGCAGCTGGCCCTGAACCCATCCCAGTGGGAAGCACGAGCCCGAGTCCTCGGCTGCCTCCCTATAGCGAGCGAGAACGCGGCAGCCGCTTTCCAATTTATTTTTATCTTGTTGATCACATGCTTTGTAATGTTAAATGTTCTGTGGAGGAGGAAATTTCTGCAACTGCAGAATGAATAGGAGTTTAGGGGGTTTCGGTTGAACTTGATAATCAATTTTTTGCAAATCCCAGGCTCGTGCTGACAACCTGCAGCAGCCAAGGGATATTAATGAAAATGTTCCCATTCTAATTGTGGCTCCGTACGTGCGGAGCAGCCCTGGGCATCGTGTACTTCAGGGACTCTGCTTGGTGGCACCAGCCGAGATGTGACCCCTCAAGCGTCTTCATGCCGGGCTTTGGGGCATGGCTGGGTGTGGGGGAAGCCAGGCCTAGCTGAGCAGGGTTTAAGCAGCTTGGAGAGTCTCAGGAGAAGCAGGAAGGTGCTGCGCACATGGATCAGGTGTCCCTGTGTCCCCTGGCAGGACACACAGCTCAGCAGTGTGGCTCCTGGAGCCACCCCGGCAAAGTTGTCTTCCCGTAAGCACGCTGGATTTAATTTTATTTTAAGCCATTAGAAAACTATCCTAGGATCTGATTTCATCTTTCAGCTCTGTTACAGCTGCCAGGATGACCAAAATGTGGTTTCAGAGTAGACTGGGATTCGCCTTCAAGGCAGACATGTTTCCAGGATTGCATTTCATAGAATTATGGGATGGTTTGGGTTGGGAAGGACCTTAAGGCTCATCTCATTCCACCTCTGCCCTGGACAGGGGCACCTTCACTAGACCAGGGTGGCCCAAGCCCTGTCCAGTGTGACCTTGGACATTTCCAAGGATCCAGGGGCAGCCACAGCTTCTCTGGGCAATGAGAAGAGGGTTTTGAAGAGGGGTGGCCATGCTCTCTGGTTGAGAGATTCCCTGGAACAGTCGTTATTTCTTACAGGAAATATGTAAATGTGCAGGATCCCAGGAGCAGGGGTGGATGGAAATCACCTGCTCCAGGTGGGCCCCGAGCAGCAGAGCTTGGCAGCTCTGTGCCCAGAAAAGGTTTCTGGAGCTGGCAGTGCCTCAGCCACGGAGCGGCAGGAACGGAACATCCCCACACGCTGCTGCCCTCGTCTGCCAGAGACCTTTCCTCAGCTGCAGTTTGGTGGGCGAAGGAAGGAATCTGTGCTGTGGTGCAGTCTGGTGGCCGAGTGTGACCCTGTCTGTTGGTGGTTCCACCTGATCCACTTTTGCACAGGCTTTGTGCACAGGCCCCGCAGGCTCCATCCCACTGGGGCATGCCCATGACCCACATGGAGTGTGACACAGGGGGCTGAGCAGAGCTGGGGGAGAGGCTGCAGGTTTGGTTCTTTTTATTACACTGAAGGTACTCAGGCACCTTCAGGTTGCCCAGAGAAGCTGTGGCTGCCTCATCCCTGGAAGTGTCCAAGGCTGGGCTGGACAGGGTTTGGAGCCATCTGGAGTGGTGGAAGGTGTCTCTGACAGTGGGACTGGATGAGCTTCAAGGTTCCTTCCCCCCCAGACCATTCCATGGTTGTGTGACTGTGGTTTGGGGGTGGTTGCTCTTGCTCTCTCAGCAGGAGCTGCCTTTGCAGCTGGATGATTTAGGAGACCAAGCATCAGGCTGGGATTTGGGATGACAAGCCAGGCACTTCTGTGGTTTCTTCCTCCCCTCTTCTTGTGTTTGTCCAGGATTATTTTAGAGGGTTGCAGAAGACCTGAGTGCAGGTGGGGTTGCTCTGGGTCAGGTGGGAGGCCAACCACTTTGTGAGGACGGGACCAACCTGGTGCTCCCCACACCTGTTTGGCTGCAGCCTCCTTGCTTTGATGGTGATGATGATGATGATGGGTGTGATGGCCACATTTGTGAGCTGTCAGCCTGTATCTTTCAGCTCTCCTTGTTGATGCTGTTCAGTGCCTCCAGCTGGGTCCATGCTGCTGATGGTGTCAGGCTCCTCCAGGCATCCTGGCATGGGATGGAGGCTCCTAAAGCAGGATGGGAGGTGCAGCATTGGCTGTGGCCCCTGGAAAGATCTGTTCCCTCTTCCCTGTGCTGCTCTTTGGTGGTGGTGGAGAATGGGAGGCTGTTGGAGGAGCAGGAGTGCGGGGAATGTTCTGGCTGCACCCTCAGCGCCGTGAGCCTGGGTGGCTGCTCCAGGTGCCACTGCAGGGATCCATCTGTCACCACAGGGCTCCATCACTCAGCACGGGGATCCATCACTCAGCACAAGCTTTTCAGAGCTGTCAGTCCCATGCTCAGGCGGGAACGTGGCTCTCAGCTCCGGTGACATTCATGGCTCGTGTCCCTGTGTCCTTGTCCCACAGAGAAGCAGGGTCCCGAGCGGAAGAGGATTAAAAAGGAGCCCGCCACCAGGAAGCCTGGCCTGCTCTTCGGCATGGGCCTCTCGGGGATCCGGGCAGGGTACCCGCTCTCCGAGCGCCAGCAAGTCGCTCTCCTCATGCAGATGACAGCAGAAGAGTCTGCAAACAGCCCAGGTGAGCCTGGGGAGGGAGTTTCTTCCGAAGGGTGGGCGGGCAGGTGGGAGGGAGCTGCAGCGAGAGGCTCCCAAACGTCCGGAATTCCCGGCTCCCGGGGTCACCAGGGGTTCGGGTACAGCAGCAGGGCTGAGCTGGCACCCCTGGCATGGTGCAGGGGGGGCTGGTTTGCTGCTCTCTGGGGTCTCACTGCTCCCACAGGGCTCTGCAGATGACTCCAGGCGTGGCACCACTGCGGTCCACACATGGCTCTGGCTGCCCTTCCTTTTTCCCCGGTCTGTTGGGTCCAGTCCAGGCCACCCCCCGGCCTGCCCTGCCTGCTCAGCTGCAGCTTTGCCTCATGGGAGCCTCCTCCACCTCAGCTCTGTGTTTCCCACTGGCCTTTCAGGCTATCTCAGTAAAGGAGGATTCTGAATAAGGACAAAATATCATCCTCTGCAGGTTTTTAATGTTTCTTCTCTTGGAAGAGGATAAGATGTGTAACCACCACAACTCTGATTTGAGGTGTGGAGCAGCTGGAATGTGTTTACCACGGATTTTGTGTTCTAGTAATTTTTATCTGTTGCAAACGTGCCTCCCCCTGGTTTTTGGGGGCTCTGTGCTATCTATGTGCTCACATCCACATCCTACACACAACGCTGCAGCTTTTAGCCAAAAAAACACCAATCTCGCTGCTTATGTTGCAATTATTTGGGAAAACTAAAAGGGAAAAAGCTGTAGAGCATTCCAGTGTTCTCCCAGGAAATGCAGTCTCCCCCCCAGGCCGTCAGACCTCACATGTGCTCGGTAAAAGGCCGCTTCCCCGGGGAATTGAGGTTTGAGGGTAAGGAGCTGCATTGTCTGCTCGCAGATCACGGGATTGCCCACAGTGTTTGCCAGGACTGCAGCTCTCCAGTGGGTCTGGCAGCCCGCGATTCCCATCTCCGTGGGACACACACAGGCTGCTCTGTTCGCATCCACTCCAGAGCTTGGGTTGCCTCTTGCTGCCTTGTGGTGAATATTTTGGGAAGAGCCGAGACGAAACGTGATGCACGAGCTCCCTCTAAGGGCTGAGGGATTCTGTGGAGTGGCAGTCCCTGACGCTGTTTCTCTCCTCCCTGCAGTTGACACAACACCAAAGCATCCCTCTCAGTCTACAGTTTGTCAGAAGGGAACTCCCAACTCTGCCTCCAAAACCAAAGATAAAGTAAATAAGAGAAACGAGCGAGGAGAGACTCGGCTGCATCGCGCTGCCATCCGCGGGGACGCCCGGCGCATCAAGGAGCTCATCATCGAGGGTGCAGATGTCAATGTGAAGGACTTTGCAGGTACACAGCACAGGAATCCCAGCTTTGGTCCCTCCTGGTTGCATGTTCCACCTCCAAGAATGAGTCCCACCAGAAAAAGTGGTTTGTTTCTAACATGGGGTTGCTGCTTGGGAAGAGGGGGTTTGCCAAGAATTGTGGGTTTGCTCTTTGAAGAGGAAAAAGTCTTTTTGCCCTTCGAGAAAAAACAGAAAAAACCAGCAACAACAAAAAGCCACATAAAAACATCCTGCCAAAGTATCAGTTTTCTTGTTGGAGTTTGGGAGCAGAATCCCCAGGTTGTGCAGTCTGCTGGAGGTGAAGCTGGGCTGGGCAGGATCCAGAGAATCCCTGGAGTTGTTGTGGCTCCACACACCAAAGCTGACCAGGCCACTCTGGACCATTTCCTTCTGCCCTTGCACGGGGTGCCATGTTGGAAGTCTGGCGGGGGATTTGCAAAGGGAGGTGGGCTGGTTTAGCTCCATTTTTACTTAAAATAGAAGGAATTATGTGCACAGAAATACTGCCGAGAGTGGGTTTGTGAAGTCATCGCTCTGCAGTTGGGGGGCTGATGCCTGTGAATTTTTGGGAGTTGTTTTTAAGGACTGAATGTGGGGGTGCTGCTGATGGGGAGGGAATGTGAAGGGCAAGGTTAGGCTCTCACCAGGCACCCAAGCTGGAGGAGTTGTTGACCATCCTGACCCTCAGCTCAGGAGCAGTACCACTGCCACCTCCTTCTCCTTCTCCTCCTTCTCCTCCTCCTCAGCAGTGCTGCCAAGCTCCTGCTCAGGTTGGTGGGATGAGATGGGAACAAGCCTGAGTCCTGCAGGGAGAAGGCAGCCATGGGATGCTGGTGGAGGGGTGATGAAGGTTCAGTGGGGCTGGATCGGCCTTTCTTCAGCACATCCTAGAGCCTGACTTTGCTCTTTGCTGTTCTCTATGCGTGATTTTGGGGCTATAAATAGATATGGCTGTTCCTCCACCCGTGTGATTAATCCCAGTGCCAGACTGAAGTATCAGTTGTGATTAATTCCGGGCACAGGTGCCCCCTCCAAAGCTCCAAGTGAAGGTAACGGAACGCGCTCCCACGGCGCTATCAGCAAAACACCGGAGCAGCCGCGCTGGGGAACTTCAAAACAGGCTCTGCTTAAAAATAGTCTGTTTGAACACGATAAAATATTTTGTTCTGAGCTCTTCAGAGATTTGTTTGAGAGCTGGAGCCGCCGTTACTGTGGAGACGCTGCTGTTTGGTTTCCCCTCAAGCCCAGGCCAGTGTTCCTGTGTTGGGAGAGCACACGGAAAATCTGTGTGGGGGCTGTTTGAGCCCTGTCTGCAGTTCCGAGCTCAGGCCTGGTCTGGGCACCAGGATTTCCCTTACAGAGGGATTGGAACCTAAAGCCAAACCTGAAGGAGCTTAAGAGGAGGCTGGAGAGGGACCTTTCACAGGACCGTGGAGTGACAGAACAAGATGGAATGGCCGTAAGCTGACACAGGGCAGGGTTAGATGGGATATTAGGAAGAAATTGTTTCCTGTGAGGGTGGTGAGGCCCTGGCACAGGTTGCTCAGAGAAGCTGTAGCTGTCCTATTGCTGGAACCACTGAAGGGCAGATGGGAGGGGACTTGGAGCAACCTGGGATAGTGGAAGGAGTCCGTCCCCATGGCTGGGCGTGGGACTGGATGAGCTTTAAGATCCCTTCCAACCTGAATTATTTCATCATGGTATAAAGGGGAACAGATTTAAGACCTGCCTTTCACATGACATCAGCAATTGTCCTTATTTCCCATCTAAAACTTTTACATTTGCAGGGGCTGTGTCAGGTCTGGCAGTTGCTCTGACTGTAGAGGGAGAAGGGGGATCAATTCTATGACTCTCTGGCAGGAGCAGCAGGGCAGAGCTGCAGGTTCCTTCCTGCTGTGCCGTGGGGGATCCGAGCAAACACGGCCAACTCAGCCACCATCAGAGCAACACGGTCCTGACCACACTGACCGTGCAGGCTGTCCCTGTGTCTCAGGGTGAGGGTGGTGTCCTGAGTGTCCCTGTCCTTCTGCAGGCTGGACGGCGCTGCACGAGGCCTGCAACCGGGGCTACTACGACGTGGCCAAGCAGCTGCTGGCGGCGGGCGCCGAGGTCAACACCAAGGGGCTGGACGATGACACCCCCCTGCACGACGCGGCCAACAATGGCCACTTCAAGGTCAGGCTGCTGGGATTCACTGCTGTGCTTTAAATGAGTCTTTCGGGAGCTTGTGCTTCGAGCAGCCCGCTGTGAAAACACAGAGGTTCTGGGGAGTTTTGTCTTGTTTCCTGTGGAGTGGGCAGGAATTTGTGTTCAAGGCCAGGTTGGATGGGGTGTGGAGCAGGCTGGAAGCTGTCCCTGCCCATGGCAGGGGATGGGCTTGAAGGTCCCTTCCAGCCTAAATTTTGTCCTGATTGTGTGAATTTCCCTGTCTTAGAGCTGCTGAGTGTTTTAGTTGGTGCTCCCCTGCACGGGGGAGCAACATAGTTCATTCTTGTGGAATTGGGACAGGAGCATGATTTTGTGCCTTGTCCTTGCCCCTTCTTTCCTGCCCAGGTTGGTTCCTAGAATCACGGGATCATTAAGGTTGGAAAAGACCTCCACAATCATCGAGCCCAGCCATTAACCTGATGCTGCCAGTGCACCACTAAGCCTTGTCCCTAAATGTTTTTTGAGCACTTTCAGGGATGGTGGTTCCACCACTTCCCTGGGAATGTTGCTGAGGCTTCTCTCTCACGTTAGTACCGCAGGGCATGTCCTCAAGACACCACTCTTCGTTATGTATGAAAGTCACACAAAAAAACCCTGGAATCAAAACATCATGAGCGTCTTCAAGCCTCAGTTTCTCTTTTCAGGTGGTGAAATTGTTGTTGCATTATGGAGGGAATCCTCATCAAAGCAACAGGAAGGGCGAGACACCTTTGAAAGTAGCGAATTCTCCCACCATGGTGAACCTGCTCCTGGGGAAGACCACGTACCCCTCCAGCGAAGAGAGCTCCACAGGTGAGACTGGCCTTTCTGTGGCCGTGGCAGTGACAGTTGTGGCATGCAGCAAACACAGAGACCTTAAGAGGACAGTGAAGTTAGGCTCTTGTCAGATGCTGCTGTGGTCAGGAGCCCACCCCTAGCTATAATCCAAATTCAGACAACAAAACCACCAGCTTTAGCTTGGGGGGCTGTTTGCCCTGGAAGCCAGCGTTGAGATTGGTTCTCTGGTGCAGTTGGGATGTAGGATTGCAAGCCAGTTGCAGGTAAATGGATGTCTTACCTTTGGAAGGTGGGTAGTTCCAGTGGAGAGGAGGAGGTTTGTGTGCCTGCTCTGTGTTCCTGTCCTTCAGCTGTCTCAGCACTGGTGTTTCAGGTTCTGCCTCCAGGCTGTCCCTGCTGGAGCCTCTTCCACCAGTGCCACTCTTGTGGGACACCCTGCAGATTTTAATTAGTGCAAATCAGAGATTGCAGTCTTTGGGGAGTCAAGACTGCTCCCAAGTTCTCATGATACACCCAGGATGTTATTTTGAGGAACACCCCATGCACGTTGGAGCTGGAGGAGCTTCCTTCCAAAGAGATCCCCCAGCCTGGCATTCTGGGCTGTTGGCTGCAGAACTTGCAAAGGCTGATTGAGACCAAAGGGCATCAGGGCTGTTTGTAGGGGTTGATGTGTGCGGGAGACCAGTGATGTTCCCTCCCCAGAACCCTTGGCAATCCTTAACACGCTGCTGTTCTCTCTCTGCAGAGACCTCAGAAGAGGAGGACGCTCCTTCCTTCGCTCCCTCCAGCTCCGTTGATGGCAATAACACAGACTCAGAATTTGAGAAGGGTTTGAAGCACAAGCCCAAGGCCCAGGAGCCCCCCAAAACCATCACCCCCGTGAAGGATGAGTATGAATTTGATGAGGACGATGAGCAGGACCGGGTCCCGCCGGTCGATGACAAACATTTGCTGAAAAAGGATTACAGGAAAGAGACTAAAGCAAACAGTTTCATTTCCATACCCAAAATGGAAGTGAAAACTTATACTAAAAATAACACAATTACACCAAAGAAAGCTGCCCACCGCATCCTGTCGGACAGCTCGGACGAGGAGGAGACCAGCGTGGCCGTGGGCACGGGGGAGAAGCTGCGCCTCTCCACCCACTCCATATTGCCCAGCAGCAAAATCCGGGAGCCCGCCAGCACCAAGGCACCCAAGGAGAAAAGCAAAGTAAAAAAGAAGCGGAAGAAGGAGACAAAAAGCAAAGAGGTTCGGTTTGGCAAAAAAAATGACAAGTTTTGTTCCTCTGAATCAGAGAGTGAAAACGTGGAGAGTGAGGAGGATGATAGAGACTCTCTACAGAGCTCTAGCTGTGTAAAGGACTCAAGGCTAGTGCTAAAGGAATCCTCCTTGTTTAACTCTCTGTCTGCCTCATCGACCTCTTCACATGGGAGTTTAGCATCCCAGAAACATAACCCCAATCTTACAGAACAGCACTCCAAGCACTGGAGGACGGACAATTGGAAAACCATATCTTCTCCAGCTTGGTCAGACGTCAGTTCCCTATCGGACTCCACCAGGACGAGGCTGACGAGCGAGTCAGACTACTCGTCCGAGGACTCGAGCTTAGAGTCACTAAAGCCAGTCAGGAAGAAACCAGAGCACAAAAAGAAAAACACCCCCCACAACACTGTTTCTGAGAAAAAGAATTCATTCCATAGCAATGTGGATGGAGCAATTCCAAAGCTGGACAAGGAGGGGAAGGTTGTTAAAAAGCATAAAACAAAACACAAACATAAAAACAAGGAGAAGGGACAGTGTCCCATCAGCCAAGACATTAAAATAATCAAAACATTTTCTTTTGAGTTTGAGGACTCTAAACAAAAGCCTGAGAAAGGCTTGTTAGTAGAGACAGAAAATCCAGTCGAAAACAAGTTGAAAGTGTTAAAGCACGATCGGGAGCATGGTAAGAAAGAGGAAAAGCTCCCCAAAGGTAAAGCAGAGGAGAAGGAGTGGTTGTTTAAAGATGAGACTGGAAAATCCTCAAAAGAGGAGAAATCGTTAAGAAAAATCAAAGATGGTAGTAAAGACCTGAGCAAATCCTTCAGAGAAGGATTGAGTAAATCAGAAAAAGAGAAACCTGTCAAGGAGAAATCTCCTAAGGAGGAGAAGCCGAGAATACACAAGGAGGAGAGAAAGAAGAAGTCAAAGGACAAGCAGTCCAAATCTGAGAAGAAGAATGAGCTGAAGGAGGAGAAGGTATCTAAACTAGAGAAAGAAAAATCCTTCAAGGAAGAGAAGGAAAAATGCAAAAAAGAAAAACTTTACAGGGACGAGTCTGGGTTTGATGAGTTTAATAACAAAACTCAATTTGCCGAAAGCGAGGACACAAAGTTCAGCCTTTCGGACGATCAGCAGGAGAGGTGGTTTTCAGACTTGTCCTCTGATTCATCCTTCGATTTCAAGGGTGAGGACAGCTGGGATTCTCCAATAACGGATTTCAGGGAGATTAAAAATGACACCGTGGCAAAACTAATCATAGAACCCGTGAAAGAGGAAATTAAAGACAAGAAAAAGGAAAATAAAATGAAAGAGAAGAAGGAATACAACGAGAAGCGGAGTGAAAAGGACACTTTCTTAAAGAAGAAGGAGAGGGATTATGTGGAGAAAAGCTCCGAGAAGAAAAAGGACCAAACAGACAGACACAAAGTTACTCCCAGTTATTTGCCTGAAAAGGATAAGAAAAGGAAGGATTCTGCAGAGACTGGCAAGGAGAGAAAAGAAAAAGACACAGGTGAAACCAACAAAGACAGAAAAGATTCCTCTGACGGCTCTAAAGAGCGAAAAGATCCCAAGACGAAGCAGGAGGAGCCCTATCGAGATGACTTCAAGGAGTATGGCTGTGAGACATTCTTCAAGGATAAGTCTGACCCTGAGTTCAGTGGGAAAACCCTGGAGAGTTGGGAGAGGCACCATTCTGGGAAGGAAAAGGATAAGAAAGATGCTCCTGATAAAGAAAAAAAAGAAAAGGTGAAGCCAGAAAAATACAAGGAAAAATCCAAAGAAGTCGACAAGGAGAAAAATGAAAAAGCTGCTCCAGAGAAAATCCTGAAGGACAAAGAACTAGAGAAGAGTTTCAAAGAGAAGAAAGAAACTAAGGAGAAGTACAAGGATCTTCACAGCAAAGACAAGGAGCGGAAGAGTTCTTTTGACCAGGTGAAGGAGAAGAAAGAGAAAAACTTTTCTGCAGACAGAGACGATTTCTCCGAGAAGAAGGATGAGAAGAAAGGCAAGGAGAAGAGCTGGTACAGCATCGCTGACATCTTCACGGATGAGAGCGAGGACGAGAGGGACGATTACAGCCTGAGTGGGTTCAAGGTGGGCGACTCGGCCGGCAGCGAGATGCATCGCCTGGACAGCCTGCAGGACAAGGACGACGGCGCGGCGGCCGAGAAGGAGCTGTACCCCGACAAGCACCGCAAGTACTCGTCCGACCGGCAGCACTCGGAGAAGCAGAAGGATAAGGAGTCCAAGGAGAAGAAAAAGGACAAAGGAACATCGGAAGGGGGAAAGGAGAAGAAGGAGAAGAGTTCCTTTGAGAAGCACAAAGAGAAGAAAGATAAAGACTCCAGTGAGAAGTACAAGGACAGGAAGGAAAGAATGTCCATAGATTCCACTCAGGAGAAAAAGAACAAGCAAAAGCTCCCAGATAAGGTTGAGAAGAAACACGCCAGTGACGACAAGGTGAAAAGCAAACATAAGGAGAAGCCTGACAAGGAGCATTCCAAAGAGAAGAAGTCTTCAAAAGGAGGGGAGTCGGAGAAGAGCCTGCTGGAGAAACTGGAGGAGGAGGCTCTGAACGACTACAGGGATGACTCCAATGACAAAATCAGCGAGATCTCCTCTGACAGCTTCACGGACAGAGGGCAAGAGCCAGGACTCACCAGCCTCTTTGAGTCTTCTAACCTCTCTCTGACCGATGCCGCTGAAGAAAAGTTCAAGGACTCTCTCCCTTTACCTTGCCTTCAGGACAAACTCAAGGAGAAGGAGAGGCACCGACACTCCTCATCTTCCTCGAAGAAAAGTCACGAGAAGGAAAAAGCAAAGAAAGAGAAGACAGAGAAAAAGGAAAAATCAGAAGAATTCAAGGACTCCAGCAGCAGAAAGGATTCCACTCATTACGAAAAGGATTTCTCTGTGGATGGGGAGGCTTTTGGCTCTTCCTACAACATGAAGGCAGACGCTGATGAGGAGCCGGAGAAGAGCATTGATTACTTATTTTCTGAAAAGAAGGATAAAAATGATTCTGAAAGAGAGCTGTCAAAGAAGGCGGAGAAAGAAAAGGCTTACGGTTCCAGCTCCATCAGCACAGCTAAAGAGAAAAAGAAGCGGGATAAACACAAGGAAAAATGGAAGGAGGAAAAGGAAAAGCATAGGGACAAACACACAGATGGTTTCTTTAAACATCACAAAGATGAGCCAAAATCAACACTCAAAGATAAGGACGGGCCTCAAGTTACCACCTTTAAAGATAAATCCAAGGAGGACAACCTCAAATTCGGTGAAACCAAGCTGAAGGAGAAGCTTAAGGAGAATCAAGACAAAGACAAGTCAGAGTCCATAAAAATAAGCAATGGGAATGAAAAAATAACCCTTTCCAAAGACAGTGGCAAGAAGGACGCCAGGCCGAGGGAGAAACTTCTGGGAGATGGTGATTTGATGATGACCAGCTTTGAGAGGATGCTGAGCCAGAAAGACCTGGAGATCGAGGAACGCCACAAAAGGCACAAGGAGAGAATGAAGCAAATGGAGAAAATGCGGCACAGGTCTGGAGATCCCAAGTTAAAGGACAAACTGAAAAGCTCGGAGGATGTGCGCAAGAGGAGCCTGGACCTGCCAACCAAGAAGCCGCTAACGCTGGACACGCAGCTCAAGGACAAGAAACTGAAGGAGTTGGGTCCCCTGACTCCTATTCTGTCACCAGAAAACAAGGCACAGCCTGCTGTGGGGACAGACTCCAAGGACTGGATCACAGGTCCTCAGCTGAAGGAGATCCTCCCAGCATCTCCCAGGCCAGATCAGAACCGGCCCACAGGCGTCCCGACCCCGGCATCCGTCGTGTCCTGCCCGAGCTACGAGGAGGTGATGCAGACGCCCAGGACTCCGTCATGCAGCAACGAGGACTACACGGACCTGATGTTTGAGTGTGCGGACTCCCAGCACTCGCTGCCCATCTCCACCATGTCCATGAACGCCTGCTCTCCTTCCTTCTTCGACAGATTCACCAATGTTTCCAGCGGGCTCCCTGAGAACCCCAGCCAGACCCCAACTCGCACCATACCCTCCTCGAACCTCTACCGTTCCATCTCAGTGGATATCAGGAGGGCGCCCGAAGAGGAATTCAGTGTTGGAGATAGGTTTTTCAGACAGCAAAGTGTCCCAGCAACATCAAATTATGACTCTCCAGTGCAGCATTTAATGGAGGAGAAAGTTCCCCTTCCCTCTGTTCCTGCTGAGAAGTTCCAGTGTTTGTCTCCTGGGTATTACTCCCCGGATTATGGGGTTTCCTCACCCAAAGTGGAAGCTTTGCACTGCGCACCGGGAGCCGTCAGCGGGGTTGCCCAGTCGCCCGAAAGTGTCTTCTCTGGTTTACAAGCAAAATCCTCCCCTTCGCACAGGGACGAGCTGCTGGCTCCTTCAGTGGAAAGTGCTCTTCCGCCTGACATTGGCATGCCCTTGGATACCACAGAGGAGCAGCAAGCCACTGCCTCCATCATGCCACCAGAATCCACCTACCTTCCGCCCATCGAAGAAAACCATTTTAGTTCGGGAATTCCCGAACAAAACAACATAGACTGGGATAACCCTCCCTCCCGAAACCCGGACACCGCCATTCCTCCCAGCCTGATGGGCAACCCCGCAGAGCACTCTGTCACCTGGTCCATGGGCTCAGAGCTTCTGATGAAATCTCCCCAGAGGTTTTCCGAGTCCCCTAAACCTCCGCTCTGTTCCCTAGAGCCGATTCATCCCGCACCAGTAGCCTTCATTCCCACAGAGACTTCCTACCCCGTTTCTCCCATCTCATACCCTCTGTCAGTGTCTGAACCGAGGCTGGAGGAAGTCAAGGAGGATGCTGAGGAAGCAGTTCCAGGAGAAATTGCAAATGCTGAGGAGCAAGCTCCGTACATGTCTCCTACTAGGTTAGACACCTTCTTCAACAACTGCAAGCCTCTTCCAGAAGAAGCACCAGAGATCCCTCCAGAGCCTCCGTGTGTGCCAGCAGAACCTCAGGCTGAAGCTGTCGCTGCACCAGAAAACAACTATTTGGAAAACAACAACGCAGCACCTGCGAATGCGGAGGAGGCGGTGACGTGGCCCGACCCCTTCACCAACACCGAGGATGAATTGGACCTTGGCCCCTTCTCGCTCCCAGAGCTGCCACTCCAGCCTAAGGACGTTGCAGAGACGGAGATGCCCGAGGCGGAAGCGGTGGAGGAGAGCCCAGCAGCAGCTTCAGAACCGAGCGCTGGGATCATCAAAGCCGGCGCGTCTGTGATAGCGCCCGGTGAGCCGGAGGAGCCGCCGGCCAGCCAGGCAGCAGCCCCCCTGCCCACGGACACAGAGCCACCAGCAGAGGAGCAGAAACCAGAAGTGGCCGCACAAGAGGCCACCTCGGAAGCGCTGAACGCGCCCGAGGAGAAGCCGGCGGAGGAGTTGGAAGCGCAGGTTTTCCAGCAGACCCCATCCGAGCCCGTGCAGGCGGAGAGCAAAGAGGTGGAGGCCGTGCACGAGGAGTTGTCATCATCTGGTGGGGTAGCAGAGGGCAGCTCCCAGCCCTGTCCCGTGCCTGTGGCTGGCTCCGAGGCCAGTGTTCCACAGGACAGTGCTGGAGCCCGTGGTGGGAGCCAGGCCCCGCCATCCCAGGCGGATGCGCCTCCTGGCAACGGTCAAGCAGAAATCGTTGAACCAGTACAAAAACCAGTAGCAGAAGCTCCCAAACCACCCAAAATAGAAGAGATTCCTCAGCGGATTACCAGGAACCGGGCTCAGATGCTCGCCAACCAAAACAAGCAGAACGCCGCCGCATCCGAGAAGGAATTTCCTCCTGTCTCTGCGCCCGTCACGCGTGCCAAAGGCCGCGTCACGGAGGAGGACGATTCCCAGGCTCAGCACCCGCGGAAGCGCCGCTTCCAGCGCTCCAACCAGCAGCTGCAGCAGCAGATCAACACGTCCACCCAGCAGACGAGGGAGATGATCCAGCAGACTCTGGCAGCTATCGTCGATGCCATCAAACTGGACGACATCGAACCTTACCACAGCGACAGGTCCAACCCCTACTTCGAGTACCTCCAGATCAGGAAGAAGATTGAGGAGAAGCGGAAAATCCTGTGCTACATTACTCCCCAAGCTCCGCAGTGCTACGCTGAGTATGTCACCTACACAGGCTCCTACCTGTTGGATGGCAAACCCCTAAGCAAGCTCCATATTCCAGTGGTGAGTCACGTTCCCTCTTTAGCCTGTCCGTAGGAACAGTCCCCCCCTCACTGCTACAGACACATCCAAGCTGTTCTCAATGCCCTGTGACCACCTTGCAATGCCACTGGGCCCCAACTCGCCTTTAGAATATGACACCAAACCTGAGCCTGGGTAAGTGCCTGGCTGTGTGGTAAATGCAGCCCCTGAGTTACTGCAGTTTTTGCAGGGAAGACCTTGGGCTGTGATGAGAGATGTGAGGTTTGGTCAGGCTTCAGAGCAAAGTTTGTAAGAGTCCACTGGATTTGAGGCTAGCAGGTAAAACTGCTCTTGCAGCAGTGTATAAGAGGAGAATAAACCTGGAACATGGGAAAAAGATGGCTCTTAACTCCTGCCATCATTTTCCCGAGCTCTGCTTCTTCACTTGGCACCGGGATCAGCATTTCACTGCTGTGCTGCAGGAGCAGCCTCGCTAATACAAATGCATCAATAAACTTGGTGCTGCAGGCGGTAAATCTGGGATCCAGGCTGGAGGAGAAGTGTGACCAGGCTCCATTCCTTGCTGCACACCCTGCCCTGCAGCACGAGGGTGGGTCAGACTCTGGTTGGTCTTGTCAAGTCCTCACCCTCACTGAGTCCGAGCGCTGGCAGGACCTTGTCCTTGGCAGAGCTTCTCCACGGTCTCCATAGGCACCCCATGGGATGTCCCTGCTCCCTCTGTGGCCAGCACACATTTCAGGGGACAGGCTGTGCCCCACAGAGGTCCTGCTCTCACCCCTGCCTGTGCCCACAGATCGCGCCGCCGCCGTCGCTCGCGGAGCCGCTCAAGGAGCTCTTCAAGCAGCAGGAGGCCGTGCGGGGGAAGCTGCGGCTGCAGCACAGCATCGAGCGGGTAAGGGGACACTCCAGCTGGGCAGCAGGGCCTGAATTTCCCCTGCTGGCGAGGCTCAGGCTGCCACACTCACTGCTCTGCTCTTCCTCAGGAGAAGCTCATCGTCTCCTGCGAGCAGGAGATCCTGAGGGTGCACTGCCGGGCAGCGAGGACCATTGCCAACCAGGCCGTGCCCTTCAGTGCCTGCACCATGCTGCTGGACTCTGAGGTGTACAACATGCCTCTGGAAAATCAGGTCAGTGCTTGGCTCAGTGGTGAGGAAGTGTCTCAGGGGCTCTGCAAGACCCTGAGGGAGATGGGTTTTTCTGGAGGGATAGAGGGAAGGATGGAGGCAGGAGATGCTAGTGCTCTCCTTGCTCAGGTCACCCACCTCGGCATACAGGTGCAGGATTTCACCTCCCCCAGAGGGCAGGGTTAGATGGAATATTGGGAAGGAATTGTTCCCTGTGAGGGTGGGGAGGCCCCAGAGAAGCTGTGGCTGCCCCTGGATCCCTGGCAGTGTCGAAGGCCAGGTTGGACAGGGCTTGGAGCAGCCTGGGAGAGTGGAAGGTGTCCATGGCATGGGGTGGAATGAGGTGGGCTCTAAGGTCCCTTCCAATCCAAACTATTCTGTGACTTGGAACATCATTTGCCTAATCTGCCTCAGTTCCCACATGTGTGCTGGGGAGGGAAATAGATCCAGGAATGTGGGACACAGGGAGTTCATGTCTGTTATAGCAGAGATGGCTCAGCTTTATCAGTGAGTCTTGGGACCCTCCATCCTTCTTGATCTGCATCATCTGCACACTGGAAAGGTTTCCTTTACTACACTCTGGGCTGTCTCTTCCTGTGGAAGGAAGGGAGGAGAAACATTACACTGCTGCATTGCAGGAGGGATCCTGGGCAGGGACAGGATCCTGGGATTTTTTAGTGAGCTGCGTATTGATGCAGGAGCTCTGATTTATCTGTCGGCGTTTCCCAGCCCAGTGTCTGCTGCTGCTATCCTGGCGTGAGTTGAAGGAGTCAGAGAGGTGCAGGTGCTGTGATGGGCTGACATGGACAGATCCCTGCAAAGCAAGGGGAAACAGGGAGTATGTGCACATGGGTGCATCCCCATCTGAGGCTGAAGCCCTGAAAAGGGCTGCAGGGGCAGCTGGCAGCAGTGATGTCCATCCTCCCTCCCTACAGGCACCGCAGTTCCGAGGAGTGTGTGCCCCAGGAGGGGCTTAAATATGGCCTGTGAGACCTGGAACTGCCTAAAGTACAAAACTAATCCTGTGTCCCCTCCCTTTGCTGTCCTGTCCTTAGGGAGACGAAAACAAATCGGTCAGAGACCGTTTCAACGCGCGACAGTTCATTTCCTGGCTGCAGGACGTGGATGACAAGTACGACCGGATGAAGGTGAGAGCTGTGGGATCCCAGTGCTCCAGGCAGGGGAATTCCAGGAGGGTTCCGCCCATGGCTGGAGCCTGGGAGCTGCCTTAGGGGTTTCCAGCACAGAGTGGGTGTCCGGAGAGTGTGAGGGCGGTGTTGCATGGGAGTGGATGCTCTGGAGGGCTGACAAGCCTTTCAAACCCAAACTTTCGGGTTCGCCTCGCTCCTGCTGGAGCTGGGCTCAGCAGACATTCCAAATCCAGCTGTTCTGTGTGTGGCATCCCTCGCTGCATTTAACACCCACCATGCCCATAGTGGCTGCCTGACCCCTGCCTTTGCCTGCCACTCAGCCCTCACATCCCCCTGTTGTTTCCCGATCCAGACGTGCCTGCTCATGCGACAGCAACACGAAGCAGCTGCCCTGAACGCGGTGCAGAGGATGGAGTGGCAGCTGAAGGTGCAGGAGCTGGACCCCGCGGGGCACAAATCCCTCTGCGTGAACGAGGTGCCCTCGTTCTATGTGCCAATGGTCGACGTGAACGATGACTTTGTGCTCTTGCCGGCATGACAGTTCCAACCCAGGAGACATCACTGAACACTGGCAAGGACGGGAGCGCTCCGAGGTCGGGCGGTCGAGCTCACATTCACCCTTAACCGCTTGCTGATGAATCCCTGGTCAGAGGAGGAGGAAGCAGCTATCGGCAGAAAACAAAACAATAAGAAAAAAATAATTGCACTTTCTTCACGACGTGTCCCTCGCTTCCGGACTGCCGCGGCTCCGCGGGGCAGCGGAACGGGCGCAGCTCCTTCCCGCCGGCGCCCGCGGCGGGGAGGCTCCGGGCAGCGCGGGCAGCGGGCGCTCAGCGGCCCCGGGACTGGCCGAGGCGCGGAGGGAGGAGGCCAAGGACACCGTGTGTGTGTTGCAGAAGCTGCTGAGCGGGGCCAGCAACCACGTGAACCATGTACTTGTGAACACCGTGATTTCCAGCTCTCTGTTTTCCACCGGGCGCGGATCTCCTCTCGGAGAAGCTGCAGTAGGAAACCATGGGGGGAGGGAGGGGGTGTTTGAGTTTCTCGTTCCATCATGGGTATGTCTAAAAAAAAACAAACAAACAGAAAAAAAATACTACAAAAAAAAATCACAAAAAAAAATTTAAAAAAAAAAGAAAAAACCAATTAGAAACAAAAGGACAGTGTCCGAGTTGGGCGGCGGCGGCTCCGGAGCGGGGACAGCTCCGGGATGTGCCGGTGGCCCTGCAGCAGCCGCTGCCACCGCTGGGGACGGGCAGAGGAGCCGCCGGGGCAGCACGGCCGGGGAGAGACGGCGATGCAGAGAAAGGACTTTGCCAACTGTGTTTTTAATGGAGTAAAATCCACGTGGTTTATATATTTTTTCCTTTAATCTTGGGCATTTCGTTTCTCTTTCTGAGAACATAACTTGAAAACACTACAGAGCCAATACTCATATAAAGAAAAATTGTATCCCATAAATGCTGTACAGTTTTTATATACATTAACAATGTACTTTTGCTGCCTTCTAGATAATTTATTTTGCAACACATTACTGCACAGTTGTAAATAACTTATGTACTGTAACATCACTTTCAGTTATGTGTAAAGAAATAAATAAATTAATTAAAATTATCTTTGTATTTATAGTTCACCCTGGGCAGCAGTTTCCCTGTCAAGGAAAGTTGTCCAGATCAGCTGCCCATGGCAGGGGATGGAACAATATGAGCTTTAAGGTCCCTTCAAACCGAACTCTTCTGGGATTTTAAACATCATTCTCTCTTTTCCGTGCCTCTTTGTGTGCAGTGGAATTGGGACCCTCCAGGGGTGGGTCATGAGGAGAGGGGACCCCACTGTGTGCTGGTGAATCCACTGCCTCCAGAGTGACTGAGCAGGAGATGCTGTTTTGGGGTTGCAGAGTCTGGACGGGGGTGGGTGGATCCAGGCAAACTCAGTCCTCATTCACCAGCTCAGGGATGCAGCTGGAGGCAGATCCCAGTGCCTTTCCAAGACCTCTTTGCCTTCCTTCCTTCCTGCTGCTGCCCAGCCTTTCCTGATGGCTCCAGCCCAGGCAGGAGTGAGAGGTGGCCCCCACGGCCCCCTGTGCCAGCTCTGGGTTCTTCAGCTTCCTCTGTTGGGTTTTCCCGGTGCTCGTGCTGGCCAAGTGTCTCAGCAGCAGCTTTGGAAAGATGTTTCAAATGCCATTTGTTCCTCTGCTGGCATATCCTGGCTGGGGGAACCAGAGGGGACCCCTGGATTCAGCCCCCAGCTCCCCCCTCACTGCTGCAGCTTTGCAGCCACTTGAGGAATTTTCCACAGTCGGGGCAGGGGGATCCTGGAGCCTTTCACTCCAACATATTGCAGCAGCTTTGGAAGAGCCAGGGGGTCCCACTGTCCCCTGCCCAACCCTCGGCCCCTGCCTTGGCACCAGGACTGGGGCTCACACAGCCACAGCAGGATGGGCAGTGCCATGTCCCAGCTGCAGCCAGAGGGATTTTCCCCCCATCCTTGTCCTGGGCTGTGGGATGAGTGTGGGGAGGCACTGGAGCAAATGCTGGGACCAAGGGCTGCTCCTGTGTCAGGGACTTCAAGAAAGCAGCCGCAGGTTAACACTTGTTCTTTGATTAATTTCCATCCCTGGTCTTTATTTTGTTAAACAGCCATAAATTTGTAGTCACAGTGAGGCCTTTCATGAGCACGTAAAGCTGGAAAGTCCCACAGGCTCATCTGACCACGGTGCTGGTGACCTTGGGAGCCTCCAGGGTCAGTTTTCCTCCTGCTGCTGTAACTCCCAGACGTGCGCGGGGGTGTGGATGGATCCCTCAGAGGGAAGCAAAAAAAATGCAAGACGGGATGTTTTTGGTGTGATTTCTCAATGTGAGTTGGCAGGTGTGATTTTTCAGTGTGATTTTCAATGTGATTTTGCAGATGGGAGTTTTTTCCACCATTGCAGGTCTGAAGCTGAGCACCCGAGTGATGCTGCTGCCCCAAGAAATCCCGTTTGTGAGTAGATTTTAAAAGGAAGAGGGAAATAAAGCCTGTTTGCAGTTTGGCTTCTCTGTTGGCTCTTCCCACGGGCTCACGTGGTGCTGGGTGCCAACACGTTCCTTTCCTACAGGGGGTGTCGCAGATTGCACTGGCCCCCTTGGAGATTTGGGGGGACCTGGGTGCATCGGTGGGTGTTCACAGATGGGTCCTGGAACCCCCGGCTGCACCCCAGGACCCTCAACACTGCCTGGGCTGGGGGGTCCCTCAGTCCTGAGAGGGGTCTGAGGCGGGGTAGGGGCAGTGAACCGGGCTGGGGGACAAGCAGGGCTGGGGGAGGATGAGCTGGGGTGAAGGGGGCTGGGAGATCCAAACTGGGGGGCTTGGGAGGGGGCAAACCAGGCTGGGGGTGCAGCGGGCTGTGGGAATTGGGTCCAGTGCTGGGGGGAGTGAACCGGGGCTGAGGGGGGGTGAACCGGGCTGGGGATCGGAACCGGGGCTGGGGTTTGTGAACCGGGCTGGGGAGACAAACCGGCCTTGAGGGGCGATGACACCGGGACTGAGCCTCGCGTTGCAGAGAGCGAACCGGGACTGGGCGGGTGTGAGGCAGAGTAGAGGAGTCCGAAGCGGGGCTGGGGGGTCAGATCCGGGGGGAGCCGTCGGGGCGGTGCCGCGGGGCGGGTCCGGCCGGTGCCGCCCCACCTGTCCGAGCGCGGCGGCGGTGGCGGGTGGCGGTGGCCGCGGCGATGGCGCTCGGGGGGTCGCGGCCGCGGGGCCGGCGGGCGGCGGGGGGGTGGGCGCCGTGCGCGGCGCTGGCGCTGGGCTGGGCGCTGGGGTGGGCGCTGGGCGCGGAGCCCCCGCACCGCTGCCGCCCCGACACCGCGCTGCTGCCGCCGCCGCTCCGCCGCCTCGGGGGCCCCGCGCTGCTCCGCGCCGCCGTCCCGCGCCTCCGCGGCGGCTGGAGCCCCTGCCAGCTGTACCGGTACCCCCACGGAGACCCCCGCCCCAACGGCACCGGGCCCTGCACCCGCGGCTGGCACTACGCCCTGCCCGCCGCCGGCCTCCGCGCCAACATCGTCACACAGGTGGGGCACGGCGGGGTGGGATTGAGAGGGGTCCCGGGGTTGGGGACAGTGGGGGACCCCCGGGCCTCTGCGGTGTTGGAGGGGGCTGAGGGGTCCCGTGGGTAAAGGAGGGGTTAACGGAGGGGCCTGGGAAGGCTGTGGGGGTGGATACCTGTGAGAGGAGTCGGGGGAACAAACTGGGGGGTCCCAGCCACCAGGGCAAGCTGGGGACTCCAGTGAGGGTCCCTTGGGAAAACCCTGGATGTGCAGGGGGGAGCAAGGGGAACGACCCCATGGAAGGGGTTTGGGGCTGGCAGGGGGAGCCCTGGGGTGAGGGTGCTGAGGGGCTGGAGGGTGTCCAGGGCTCTCACAATCACCAGTACCGCCTCCTCACTTCTGTCCCCACATTTCTGCTCGTGGGGTGGGGGCTCTCCAGAAGCCATGTGGGTAGTGTCAGGGGGTCTGCCCACCCCCCCATGCTGACACCTCCCCGCTGTGTCCCCGCAGTGGGACCTGGTGTGTGCCTCACGCTGGAAGGTGCCCCTGGAGCAGACCACGCACCTGCTGGGCTGGACACTGGGCAGTGTCACCGCCGGCCTGGCCTGTGACAGGTAATGGGGGTCCCCGGGTAGCCCCCATGGGCAGGGGGCACCGTGCCCAGCCCCTCTCACGGCCCGTCCCTGGCAGGTTCGGCCGCCGTCCCACCTTCCTGCTGTCCCTGGCGCTGGCCGTGCCCGTGGGCCTCGGCGTGGCACTGGCTGTGAACTTCCTCATGGTCCTGGTGGCACGGCTGCTCTTCGGGGCCGCGCTCGCCGGAGCCTTCCTCACCCTCTACGTGGCACGTGAGTGTGATGGGGGCACCAGAGGGGCGTGGGGGCTCAGGAGGCTGCAGGCTGTGGATGTACCAGGGTGCAGGATGGTCTGGAATGCAGGATGCTCCACGGGGCAGGATGCCTCGTGTCCTTGGTACCCACCGTGGCCCCCTCACCCCCTGTCAGGGCTGGAGCTGTGTGACCCCCCGCACCGGCTGGGGGTGACAATGGTGGCCGGATTCTTCTGGATCGCCGGGGAGCTGCTGCTGCCGGGGCTGGCCCTGCTGTGCCGGGACTGGCGGGTGCTGCAGGGCGCTGTCACCATGATCCTGGCCCTGCTGGCTGCCTGCTGGTGGTAAGGGGGCTGCATGGGGCTGGGCTGTGCCCCGGGGCTGGTGCCAAGCTCTTCCCAGCCCGGCACACCCTGCCCGGGGCCGGGGTGGGGATCAAAGGCCACCCGGGGCTCTCCAGAGGAGAGGGAACCCTCCCACCCTGAGTAAATGTTTGCTCAGGTTTGAAGCTGAGGGTTTCTGGGCAGCTTTGCTTTGAAGGCAGGTGGGAAGGTCAGTGCTGGAGCGTGGCCAGGCCCACGGGGAGCCCCGTGACCTGACACCCGTGCCCCAGGTGCCCGGCACTGCTGCTGGAGTCGCCGCGCTGGCTGCTGGCCACACTGCAACTGGAGAGGGCCAGGAAGACCCTGCAGGTGCTGGCCGAAGACAACTGCCCCCAGGACAGCCTCCTCGGGGGTGGGTGCGGAGACCCCGAGGGCGATCAGCCCCATCCCCAAGCCGTGGCTGTGGGGGTGCTGTAACAGAGCCGGCTCTATCCTGGCTTCCCTTCTCCCGGCAGAGCTGGAGGCCCTGCCCGAGGGATCCCCGCAGCCCCGGTACCACTCGGTCTGCGAGATCTGCAGCACCAGGGTCATCTGGAAGAACGGCGTCATCCTCGGCTTCGCGGCGTGAGCGCCGGGCGGTGCCGGCAGGGTGATCGTGGGGCGGGGGGTCCCGCTCGCGGCCCCCTGACCCCGCTGTCCCTTAGGTTCATCGGCTCCGGCATCCGCCACTGCTTCACCCGCAACCTGATCCCGCACCTGCCCCACTTCTTCTCCTCGCACCTGGCGCTGGTGGGCACCGAGGCGGCCGCCTGCCTGTTCGTGTGCCTGACGGCCGAGCGCTTCGGGCGCCGCGCCATCCTCCTGCTCTGCACCGTCCTCACCGGCATCTCCTCCCTCCTGCTGCTGGCCCTCACCCAGTGTAAGACCCCCGCGGGACCCCCGGGATGCAGCCCCCAGGCAGGGGGAGGGAGAGTGTCTGTAGAGGTGGGTGCAGGATTTTCCCCCTGATGTGCTTCACCCCCGCCCAGACCTGCTGGAGCTCATTGTGCTGACCCTGTCCGTGGTGGGCACGGCCGCCTCCCACGCCGTCACCATGCTCAGCATCTTCTTTGCCGGCGAGGTTCTCCCCACCGTGATCAGGTAAGGGGGAGCTGCACCCCGTCTTGTGCTACCCCGGAGCGGGGGGCGCCGGGCAGGGCCCCCTCTGACCATGTTCCTCCCGCAGGGGCGCCGGGCTGGGCCTGGTCGTGGGGGCCAATTTCGTGGGCAAGGCCGCGGCGCCCATCACCGCCATCCCCAACAGCCGCGGCTTCTTCCTGCACCACGTCGTGTTCGCCTCCTTCGCCATCCTGGCCGTGCTCAGCATCATGTTACTGCCCGAGAGCCAGGGCCGCGCCCTGCCCCAGTCCCTGCAGGACGGCGAGAGCCAGCGCCGCCCGCCCCTGTTCCGCCGCCCCCCCCGCGAGGACCACCTGCCCCTGCTGGCCCCCCACGCCATCCCCCGCGACTATTCCCGCCTGGCCGCCTCCACCAAGAGGATGCTGCGCTCCCCGGACCCCCTCCGCGAGATGTAGCCGTGCCCCCCCCGTGCTCCCCGGGGGTCTCCGTGCTGCTGGGGGGGCTGAGCAGGGTGCTGGGACCCCCGGCCAGGGATGTTCTGGGAGCAGCAGGACACTTGGGGCGGCCGGGCTGGGGGAGCCCGCGGTGGGGCCGGATCCTGCCCCAGGAGCAGCGGTGCTGGGAGGCGGGGGGCGGGGGTGAAGCCCCCCCCGGGGGTGCTGCCGGCTCCCAATAAAAGTGCCTTGTTTCTACGGGTCGCTGGTGTGGGGCGGTCACAACCCCCGCCACCAACCCCCTCTCTTTATTACGGGGGGGACCAGGGGTCTCCTCGCCCCCTCCCCAGCTGTGTGGGACTCACCCAGGCGTCCCCCCCGGGTTTGCTGAGCTGGGCTCTGCGAGGTGTCTGAGTGAGCCCCCCCTGCACGGAGGCCTCTCGTTGCACACGCGTGTGCAAAGCCGCTCCAGCCGGGCGTCCTGTGCGGGTCCATACGTGAAGCTGCTGCCCCGGGCATCTCCTCTGTGTGTTTGTGTGTGGGTCTGTGTGTGTGTGAGCTGCCCGCTGCCCCGTCCCTGCCCCAGCCCCTCCCTGGGCAGTGCCTGTCCCCTGTCCCCTGCTGCCCCCCGTCCCCGCTAGTGCCCGTAGAGGTCGGCCAGGCGGCGGAAGCGGGGCCCCCACTCGCTCAGGTAGTCGTAGTCCTGGTCCTCGTCCGTCAGGCTGGACACGATGGAGCTGAGGGGGCTAGCGACCGAGCCCGAGCCCTCGTAGTCGTAGATGAGGGCGGTGTCATAGGGGGGCACGCTGGGGTCACTGTCAGCCGCCTCCAGCCCCTGCGGGGACAGGGGGCCACCGTCAGCCCGGCGGCAATGGGGCACCGAGGGCAGGGGTGCCGGGCCCGGACCCACCTCATTGATGAAGTCCTCGATGTCGGAGGGGCTGCTGGGCAGCTTGCGGGGGGCCATGGGGGTCCCGGAGCTGAGCGGGGCGTCCCTGCGCAGGGGGGGCTTGGCCCGGGGGGTGAAGAGCTCGGGGTGCCGGAGCTGGTTGATGTCGTAGGCGTCCTGCGGGGCCGGGAGGGGTTTAGAGGTGTGGGGGTGAGCCGCGGACCCCCGGGACCCGCCCGCCGTGGGTCCTGCTCACCTGGTCCTCCTCGCCCCCGCCCTGCTCGTCGTAGTTGAGGATATTGTCGCGCATGTCGTCCCGGGAGCGCTGCAGGAGCCCCTTGCGCAGAGCCCGGCGGCGCCCGCGCACCCGCGCAGCGCCCAGCCCCGCCAGCACTGCGGGGACACGGGGACACGCGTGTGGGCATGGGGGACACAGGGACACGCGGGTGGGCATGGGGGGCACGGGGCGATGGCTGCGGTGGGATGCAGCTGGGCTGGGAGGAGGGAGAGGGGGGGAGGAAGGGATTGGGGTGGGATTGGGGTGGGATGGGCGAGGAGGGAAATGGTAACGGGGGTGTTGATTGCGGTCAGAAGGGGTTGCGGGGTAGGGAGGAGGTGCTGAGGGTCATGGGTGGGGTCGGGTGGGAGGCCAGGATGGGGCGAGGGGTGGGGGTCAAGGTGACCCAATGTGCTGGAGGGGTTCGGGAGGGCTGGCCGGGACCAGCACCGGGCTGGGGTGGCGAGGGCGGGATGGAGGAGCTGGGAAGGACGGTGGGGGTCTCACTCACCGAGGAGGAGGATGGTGCTGCCCAGGATGATCATGAGCGCCCCGAGGGTGATGCCGGCCCCGGCGGTGGCCGCGGCCAGGGCCCCGTCCAGGCAGGTGCCGTCCCGGCCGCAGTGACACACCGAGACGTTCAGCAGCTGCTGCTGCTCCCGCGGGGGCGTCCCCGAGTCCCGGAGCAGCAGCGGGAGCGAGTAGGGTCCCTCGGGCAGCTCGGCCAGCACGGCCAGCACGGCGTGGGTCACTGCGGGGTGGGCAGGGGGTGAGCGGGACCCTCTATGCAGCGTCCCCCTTCCCCGGCTGACCCTCACCATTGAAGCGGGCGATGCTCCAGTTGCGGGCGAGCTGGGGGTGCTGGGGGCTGAGCTGGAAGTGGAAGGGGGCTCCATGGGGGGGCCGGTCATCGTCGGTGGCCCCCAGGAGGAGGGTCCCGCCGCGTCCCGGCCGCCCGCAGAGCACACCGGCCGGCGGCTGCAGCTGCGGAGCGTGGTCGTTCACCTCCAGGATCTCGATGGAGAGGGTGCCGGTGGCCGAGAGCGGGGGCTCGGCTGGGGAGGGAGCAGAGGGGTCAGTGGGCGCAGCGGGAGCCGGGGGGGCGGCGGGGGCTGCTGCTCACCATCGTCGCGGGCGAGGACCAGCGCGATGTACCAGCCGCCCTGCAGGAAGGCGGACGGGTGCAGCAGCTCCCGCTTGGTCCGCACGGTGCCGGAGTGAGGGTCCAGCTGCAGCCAGTCCGCGGGGTCGTAGAGCAGCGCGTAGCTGTGGGCGAGGGGGTGCGTGAGACACCACCCCAGCCCCCGCCTCGGGTGCCGGGGGCGACGGGAGGGGAGCGCGACTCACCTGAGGGTCTGGATCTGGTGCGTGTCGGGGTCGCTGGCGGTGTAGGTGGTGATGGGGGTGCCCGGGGGTGTCCCCTCCAGGACGCTGATCCGCCGCGGGTTCTCGCGGAACTCTGGCGCCTCGTTGACGTCCCGCACCCGCACCCGCACCGTGGCCAGCGCCCGCGGGCTGGCGGGGGCCGAGGGCTCCAGCGGCCGCTCGTTCTGCACCGACACCGTCAGCTCGAAGCGGTCCCGCACCTCGTGGTCCAGCGGCTGCGGGAGGGGCCAGGGGTCAGCCGGGCCGTGGGACCCCCGGTGTCCCCCGGCCGCCCCGTGCCCACCTTGACCACGGAGAGCACGCCGTCGTTGGTGTGGGGGTCGGTCCGGATGGCGAAGGCGCCCTCGGGGTCACCTTCCAGGATGGTGAATTTGGCCAACCAGCTGGGCGAGCCCGCCAGGTCCTTGTCGTGCACAAAAACCTTGCCCACATCCACACCGGCCGCCTGCTCCTCCACCTCCATGGAGAACTGGGGGACAGCGGTGTGGGTCTGGGGTCTGTCCCTTTGGGATGCTGCAGTCCACGGGGGGGCAGCCCCCACCCCGCTGACCCCGGCACGTCCCCAAATCCCACCCGGCCGCTACCTCCTCCTTGGTGAACTCGGGGGGGTTGTCGTTGATGTCCTCCAGGTAGATGACGGCCATGGCCGTGGTGGTCAGCCCGTCCCCGGACATGTCGGCCGCCTGCACCGTCAGGTTGTACACCCCCATGGTCTGTGGGGAATGAGGGGGCAGAGCTGAGCCCCTGCAGCCCCCGGGGAGCACAGAGACCCCCAGCTGCTGCCCAACCCACCCTGTCCCCACGCCTGGGTCTGCTCATGGACGGAGCTGTGGTTTCACCATGTGGGCTGTGTGACTGCCCCGAGCCCCGGTGCCCCCCCAGCCCCATGCAGGTGACCCCATCCCGTTACCTCGCGGTCGAGGCCGGGCCGTGCGGTGCAGATCTCCCCCGTGGTGGCGTTGATGCTGAACATTCCGGCAGCACCCTGCTCCAGGATGGAATAGCGCAGGGCCGCGTTATCCGTGTCGGGGTCGTCGGCGTCGGTGGCATCCACGGTCATCACACAGGTCCCTGTGACCACAGGAGCGCCCGGTGGGTGACGGCACAGGGCTGGCTCAGTGCCCCCAGCCCAGCCTCTCCTGCTGGCCCCACCTGGCTCAGCCCCCTCCACCACACGCCCGGTGAAGACGTCCTGCCTGAAGAGCGGCCGGTTGTCGTTCTGGTCCACCACGATGATCTCCAGGTCCGTGGGGTCCTCCAGGGTGACACCGCCCAGGTCCAGTGCGAAGGCTCTCAGCTGTGGGTGCAGAGTGGGGGGGTCTGGGTCTGGCTGGGGACCCCAGGGAGGGGCTGTGGGAACGGGAACAGCCTTACCCGGTAGCGGTCGTTCTCCTCCCGGTCCAGCATGGCATTGAGGAAAACCTTCCCGCTGAACTTGTCGATGGAGAAGATGCCCAGGGGCTCCTCGTCCACCCCCGGCCCTTTGATGCTGTAGACCACCCCTCCGGGCTGCTGCTTGTCTGACTTGATCTGCCCCAGGAAAATCAGGGCTGGGGGTCCCGGGCTGGGGGTCTGTCCCCCTCTGGGGGTGCCCCTGTGTAATCCCCCTGCCCAAGATGTCCCCACTCTGTGAGCTGGAAGAACGGGTGGGGGGCTCTCACCTACCTGCACCAGGAGGTGGGGGATGCGCTTGTGGTTCTCTGAGACACTGATGGGGGGGATCACCCAGGCCCTCTTCACCCTCCGAGGGGCCTCGTGCTGCCGCCAGGCCTGGGGGGCTGCAGCGCCTGGCAGGGCTGGGCTGGCGCCCTGGGGGGGACACGGTGCTGCCAGTGACCCCAAAACTCCAGAGTGGGGTGGAACACCAGGGCAGCTGCACACGGGCTGGGTGTGCACGGCGGGGTGTGCGGTGCTGGAGTGCTCAGTGCTGGGTGCCCCTGATGGGGTTGGGTCTGGGGGAACGCAGGGGTCACCCAGCTCCTCCAGGAGCTTTGTGTCAGTGTCTCCTGCCACCCTGGGGTGATGGTGATGGGTGTCCTGCTGGGCTCACCAGGAAGGGGTGCCCCACAAATGGTCCTGGTGGTGCCCTGGGCATGGGCCGTGCCCCACAGGACCCCTGGAGGGGGTACCTTGGGCAGCAGCACCTACCATGGCCTCCCACCAATGTCACTGTCACCACAGCACCTACCATGGCCTCCCACCAATGTCCCTGTCACCACAGCACATACCATGGCCTCCCACCAATGTCACTGTCACCCCACAGATGTGGCAGCGAGGGCAGGGGGGGTGTCAGGGATCAGTTCAGGCTGTCAGTGTGACCATGGGGGACAGGGCTGGGGTGCTGGGGCGAGGCAGAAGGAGTTGGGGGCCTGGGGTGGAGCTGGGGGCTCTGAGGGGAAGATTCATGGTGGGAACATAGGGAACGGGAGTTGTGGAGGGCTGCAGTGGGGCCAGGCAGCTGTGGGGTCAAGAATGGGTCTAGGGGCTGTGCGGGACCGAGGTCAGGGATTTGGGTTGATTGTGGGGGGATCTGGAGCCATGGGGAGTGCGGGAGCTGGGGGTGGGGAGGGGACAGGGAGCTGTGCATGCAGCTGCCGACCCCCCCAGCTCCCTGCCACCCTCTTCCCGGGCCCGGGGACAAGTGCTGTCCCCTCCCCAAGGAGGGAGCACATCTGGACAGTGCCAGCCTTGTACCCACGTCTGTGCCCAGCTGTGTCTGCACCGCTGGCTGCCGGGGAGCCCTGGAGCCCCAGGGGCTGGGTGGGGGCCCTGATGGGGGTCGGGGGCAGTGGGGCTGGCTGTGCCGGGGGTCCCCGGGGATGGCGCTGTGGGAGGGGGGCTGTGTACCAGCCCCACGGGATGGGCAGGGCAAGGGGCTGGTTCCAAGGCTCAGAGGCTACATTGTGGCCTCCGGGTCTTTCTCTGCGCCCTCCTCCAGCAGGAGAAACCCCCCGCCCGTCCCTGGGGGCCGCTGGGGGGGCTCGGGGTGTGAGGGAGGGACACTGGGGGCCCTGTTTCTGTGGGGGCTGCCCTGCAGATCCCCTCTCCTTCCCCTGCCTGGAGCTGCCGGGCACAGGGTCCAGGCCAGAATCCCAACGACCCATGTGGCTGAGGCCTGAGAGCAGCATGAGGGGCTCTGGGGGGGCCTGAGTGGGCAGGGGGGTGCAGGGAGGTCTGGGACCACGGCTGAGGTGGAAAAAAGAGGAGCAGGGTGTCTTTAAGCGCCTCACCCTCCCCCAGATCCCATCTCAGCCCATCCCGGTCACAGGCGCAGGCAACGTGCCGGAGCCGCAGGCCCCCCCCTGCCACGGCCATCTGTGGGGTGGGAAATGCCTCAAGAGGGGCTCCGAGCCCCCATCACCCCCAGCCCCATCCCCGCTGCCCCCAGGGAACATCCTCCACCGGGTTTGGGGCCCGGCCGGCCCCCGGCTCTGCGTGCAGGCTCCCCATCCCAGCCAGGCCTCCTGGGGCACAGGGCTGGGGGTCCCCATCCCACCCCGTCCCCGCCCGGCCCCGCCGCCCCGGTGTCCCCGCACCCCTTACCCGAGCGCAGAGCGGGGCGAGCAGGCAGGCGAGGAGGAGCGGGGGGCCCATGGCGGAGCGGGGCACAGCCCGGCCGCCGGCCCCGAGCTAAAATAGCGGCGGGACTGGCTGAGTGACAGCACATGTGCTGCGGGCACCCGACCCCCCCGCGGGCAGCTGGCCCCGCCGCCCCCGGCCCGCAGCCCGCACCCCCTGCCCTGCCCGGCCCGGCGGGGGCCCGACGGGGGAGATGCGGGGGGCGTGGAGGGATGCAGGGGGGCGCGGGGGGGTCCCCGCCGGCCGGGCAGGGCAGGGGGAGCGGGGGCCGGGGATGAGCAGCCCCGGGCAGAGCGGGCGGAACGCGGCAGCTGCCGCCGGCCGCGCTCCGGGGATGCCGCGACGGGGCGGGCGGGAGGGGGAGACCCGGGCCCGCTGCCCCCCCGGCTGCTCCGGCGCCGGGACAAGGACCGGCATCGGCACAGGGACCGTGACAGGGACAGGGACCGAGACAAGGACTGGGACCGACATCGGCAGCGGGACAAGGACTGGCATCGGCACCGGGACAGGGAGAAGGGACAGGCAACGGGACAGGGACATGGAGAGGGACAGGGATAGCCACCGGCGCCGGCACCGAGACAGGACAGGCTCCGACACCCTCAGTGGGACAGGGGCCTGGACCTGGGCCGGCACAGGGAGAAGGACCGGAATCGGTTTTCTTCCAGCCCCGCTCGGCCGCGCCTCCCGTCGGGGCGAGCCCGTCCTTCCATTCCCGGCCGTGCCCGGCGCCGGTGCCATCGGTGTTGGCGTCGGGGCCGGTCCCAGCGCGGAGCCGGAGGGGGACCGGCAGCATCCCGCGGTCTCCTGGTCCCGGCGGGTTCCCACCGGGCGGAGAGGGCGGGGGCTGCTCCGGGAGTCCCGATAAGGCTCTCGGGCCCCGCTGTCTGTCCCGGTTCTGTCTCCCGACACCCCGGTCCCGGTGCTTCCCCCCACCCCGCTGCCGGTCCGGTGTTTCCCCCGGCCCCCGGTGCCTGTCCCGGCGCCGCCGCGTGCCGTGGCACCAGGTGGCAGCATCGTCCCGGCCACCGGGCCCGGCCCCGGCGGTCCTAGCAGCCCGGGGTGTCGCACCGGGGAGCGTCCTCCGCCCGCCGGCGCGGGGTCCCGGGGTCCCGGTGCAGCAGGGATGGAGAGCCGCGAACCCCCGGGCCAAGGGGTCGAGGGGTTCTTGCCCTCCGGGGAAACCGAGTTCTGGGCCTGGCACAGGTACCATGTGTCGGTTACACTTGGCATCACCTGGTCCTTGCTCGGCAGCTGCGGGGACCCCCGCCCGCCATTGTCCCTTCCTGGGAATAAACGCCCTCGGTGCCCTCCCGGTGCGTCACCAGCACGGGGATGGGGAACAAGGCGAGGGAAAAGGGATACAGGGGGAGGGATGCAGGATGCGTCCTGTCCATACCCAGGAGCTGAGCGGTGGTGGCCGGGCTGTCGGTGTCCCCAAGGACGTGTCATGAGCGGGTGAGCGTCGGGCACCGGTGACCCGCGGCGTGGCCGGGCCGTGGCGTGGCAGCGGCGCTCACTTGCCCGTCTGTCTGTCCGATCCCATCCGTCCGCCCCGCTGCCCTGTCACCCCGCATCAGTGTCGCGGCGAGGAGCGGCGCTGGCCGGGGGTCCTGGCGGCTGCCCCTGACCCTGACGCGCCGTGGCAGCGGGGCGGCCGAGCAGATGTTCCCTGCCACCGGCACCGCGGCGAGGGGGTGGCAGACGTGACACGCTCTGACAAGGCGCCAGCCCCGCTCGTGGGGACGGGGCTGCCGGTGGCACGGCCGCGGCTGCAGCGCGACAGGGACCCCCGGCCCCCCTGCTGTCCCTGCGCTGACACCCCCCGCCCCCGCTCCTGAAAAACCGGGCTCCCACTGCGGGGCTGCAGGGATTTGGGGTCCCACGCATGGGGTCCAAGCAGGACCAGCCCGGGACTACAACTTCCTCTGCTGCTCTGGGTGCACCCTCTGTTTTGGGGGGTTCCCAGCAGTGTCACAGCTGTTGGGAGCAGTTGTGCCCCTCCGTGTGTGTAGGGACCAGTCACGTCTCTAATGCGGGGTGCAGCAGGACCTGTCACGACCCCAGCGTGGCACCAGTCACGTCCCTCACACGCGGTGCAGTGGGACCAGCTGTGACCCCAGAGCAGTGACTGGGTTGTCAGGGCAGTGCCCAGGAGGGCAGAGGGAGCAGCTGGGAGTGCAGAGGTGCCACACGCCGGCGCAGCCCCATAAACCACCGGAGCCTGGATTTTATATGGCAATAAAAGATAATGTCAGCTATAAAGCGCTAGAGCAGGTCCTGGCGTGCCGAGCTGGGGGGGCACAGAGGGGTGGGCAGCTCCCCGGGGACACCCCAGCAGGGCAAAACCTCCTTGGGGCGAGTGGGTCCCCAGCTGCCCCAGGGTTGGGGACACCGCCAGCGCTGTCACGGGCTGAGGTTACGGTCAATGCGTTAAAGCTGCTGCTTTGGGTTGTTGTTGTTGTTGTTTTAATGGTTTTATTGGGCGATGCTGGGCCGGGCCTGGCAGGCCCTAATGAAGGAGATTGATGGCTTAATCGCCTGCAGCCATTACGGGGTAATTGAATGGTTGTGTACACATGATCCCACCGTCAATGCTGATGTGGCTGCCAAGGCAAGCGCCTGGAGCTGGGGGGACACACAGAGCCCCCCCTGCACCCCGAGGGATGCAGCATGGGGGGAGCAGAGCCCACAGCCTTGGGACCCCCATCCATCCCCGGGGTCCCGGCTGTGCTGGTGTGCCTGGAGGTCTCCAGGTTCATCCAGCAGCACTAGGACACCCCATCCCCATCCAGCTCCCAACCAGGGCGCTGTGACCAGGCGCGTTAATGAGCCTTTCAATTAACAGCTCCCACCTAGAGGGATGAACAGCAGCGTGGGAGTGGAGGTGGGAGCATGAGGGTCCAGCAGGGATGGCAGCCCCAAACTGGGGTCACCCCTCACCACCCTCCCTGCGGGAACCCCTGAGCAGCAAACCTGGCAGAGGCCCAGGCAGGTCCCTGCGCCGAGGTGTGAGTCAAACTACTCATTTTGTGGGTGACAACCAGGTGTTTTACAGTATTTGCTACCTGTGATCATCCATCAAAGCAATCGATAGCGTTCCTGCAGAGTTTTATTAATGATCTTGTCACTGGGCTGGTGCGGGGTGCCCGGGGTTGTCGAGAATGATAGATCATTAAGAGCTTTCGCTGCTATTTATTCTCCAGTGACCTTGTCTCTCTCCATTGTTGCTTGCTTAAGAGTTATGAATGCGAGACATGATAATTTGATATTGATCTATTTGGTAAGTTAAAAAATTTACTGCATCGTTGATGTTTTAACAAAGGATCCGCTCGGGCCCTCCCGCTGGTGCTGGGCTGCACACGTGTCCCTGTCCCTGGGATGGGGGACAGTGAGAGGTGGCTGCAGGCTCTGGCTGTCCCTCGTGTCCCCATCGCAATTCCTTTTGAGCCTGAAGTACGGAAATCCAGGAGATGCTGCTGTGGGCAGGGTGTGGGGATGGACAGACCCCTGTGCAGGTGGGGTGGGGTGGAGAAAATCTGTCCCCAGCCATATCCCCTTCCCCTTTTCCCAGCCCCACTCTCATCCCATCCCCTTCCTGCCCACTCTGCCCAGCACCATGTGCTCGCCATGGTCCCCTCCATGGTCCCCTCCACGTCCTTTCCACGTTCTCTACATGTCCTCCCAGATTTTTTGGGGCTCCAGTGACCCTAACAAAGGAATGCTCGTAATTACTTCTGCTCCTTGTTCCTCCTGCCCTTCCTGGTGCTTCCAGAGCCCCACCAGCAGCTGGGAAAAGCTGGAGCTCCCTGCCACCCCCTCAGCACTGGACAGGATCAGAGCAGGTAGACCCACGGGTTGGGGGCACACAAGACACGGGCACTGTCCTGTGCTGGCATTATCCAGCCCCTGGGGCTGACAGCTCATGTGTGGAGTCAAACAGGGACAAACTTCCATGTGTAAAGGTGGGATTTATCAATAGTGCACTGGGATCACTGGCTGGTGGCAGATGCACTGGATAATACAGTCAGTATTTATATGTGATTTTGAATTTATTCTTTATTTCTGTTGGGAAATCATTCCCTGTGAGGGTGGGCAGGCCCTGGCACAGGTGCCCAGAGAAGCTGTGGCTGCCCCTGGATCCCTGGCAGTGTCCAAGGCCAGGTTGGACAGGGCTTGGAGCACCCTGGGGTGGTGGAAGGTGTCCCTGCCCATGCCAGGGGGTGGGACTGGATGGGCTTTAAGGTCCCTTCCAACCCAAACTATTCCGGGATTCTGTGATTCCTGCAAAGGGCTCCCACACAAGGAAACCCTAACTGCAGCTCTGCCTCAGCTCAGCCAGGCAGGAAAAATCCTTTTATTGGACATTATTCAAGGAGTAGGCTGCAGTGAGCCGTGGATCAGGGCCAAGCCCCCCCGGGGGGGGCACTAGGCTGGGTAAAAGCGTTTCAGGAGATCCTTCTTGTTGACTTTGCCCATCTGATTGCGCGGGATCTCCTCCACCACGATCAGCTCTGTCGGGATGGTGTAGGGGGCCATGGTGTCCCTGGAACACCAAATCGCAGCTGTTACCGCAGGGCAGGGCCGGCTGAGCCTTCCCGGGAGCACTCACAGTCCCGACCGGCCCCACCGGGACCCCCACCCACACCCCAGGAGCCCATTTAAGCTCAGCTCGTCTGGAGGTGTGCGGTGGGATGTTTGTTCCCAGCTCTGCGGGGAGCAGTTTGTCCCTGGGGGCTCCTCAGCGGGGATCAGTGACCCTCCCCGAGGGCAGGGGCAGCACCGGCCGTGTCAGGAAGGCGGGGCCGCTCCTGGTGCCAGTCCCTGCGGGGACCGCAGGTGAGTCGCCTCCCCGGGAGCGTGTCGGTGACTCGCCAGCGATCGCAGCGGCCCCGAGCACCACCCCGTGTCCTTTGCGGAGCGCGCAGGGGGGGCTCTCCTGCCTTCTGCTGCCCGTGTGTCACCGACCTGGGGCCGTGCCCGGCTCCGGCAGCGCCCTGGCACTGACTCTAACGCGAGATGCCAAGTCTGCCGAGCCCCTGGAGCCCCGGCCGGCCTCCTCCCCCCGCCGCCACCAGCACCCGGCCATATGGAGCCGCTAACTCGGGATGGCGCCTGTCGCCGGGAAGCACCATCGAAGGCGAAAGCCGCAAAATGAATCACTCTGAAGAGGGACATGTGTCTCCTGCCAGGGAGTGCGAGAACAGGGGCCAAGTGAACCTAAGTGACATGAAAAATAAAGGGGAGAGACAGGGCGAGAGGGAGAGGTGGGCGCGGGGCCGGAGCCGGCGCTGGGCACGGCCGCAGCCTCCGGGGGATTCGCGTTCAAGGGCACAAGAGCAACGTCCCTGTCACAGAGCCGGGGACAGCGATGGCAAGAGACGTGCAGGGAACACTCTGGGAGGGGGGCAGGCAGGGGAGGACGGGGGGGCTGAGCAAAGCCCCTTGCCTGGTACCAGGGACCCCCAGAACAGCCTGGGGGAGCCCCAAAGCCGCAGGTGGGGACGAAGGGATCTCCTGGCTGGGTCACCAACGTCCCTGGCACGGGATTAGGGATGAGCAGCCACCTAAAGCAGAGTGAGCATCTCTCCAGTGAGGAAAAGCTGAAAGAGTTGGGAGAGTTGTTCAGATGGGAAACGAGGAGACTTTTTGATAAGACCTGGAGTGCATGGACAACGGGGAATGGCTTCAAACTGCCAGAGGGCAGGGACAGATGGAATATTGGAAAGAAGTTCTTCCCTGTGAGGGTGGGGAGGCTCTGGTACAAGTGCCCAGAGGAGCTGTGGCAGCCCCTGGATGTGTCCAAGGCCAGGCTGGATGGGGCTTGGAGCAACCTGGGCTGGTGGAAAGTGTCCCTGCCCATGGCGGGGCTGGCACGGGGTGAGCCTGAAGATCCCTTCCCGCCAAAACAATTCCACGACACTGTGATCCTGTGACACGTCCCGGATGAGGACACTGCTGGCTTTGAGCCTGCTCTCTCTGTGCCCCTCCCACGGGGTTTTACCTGGCCCATTCCTTCAGGTCCCTCACGGAGAGCATGTGGCCCTTGCGCAGCTTCACCACGGCGCTGACCCGCTGTCCCCACACCATGTCCGGGGGCCCGATCACCGCCACGTCTGCGGGGACAACAGGGACTGGCCTCAGGAACCCGAGCAGCTCCTGGGGCCCAGGGGGGCACAACAGGGGTTCAGGTGTGAGGAGGAAAATGCCACGGGGTGTCAGCATGGGAAAACACCGTGGGCTTCCGCGCTGACACAAGAACAGAGATTTTCGCCATGGAAAAGGCAGGAAGCTCCATGGCTTGAGAATTTGGAGTCATGGGGGAGGAAGATGGTGCTGGGGGCACCACTTCTGACCCCTTGGGCAGGGCAGATTTAATTACAGCCTCATTTCCAAAATCAGACAGAAGCTGCTGCTGATTCAGCTCCGCCCTGGGAGAGCAGGAACTGTGGGATTTAAACATCTCCTCGTGGGAGGGAGCTCCAGGCACCAGCCCTTGGGAGCCGCACGCACCTGCTGAGCCAGGGCTGCCCCCAGAGCAGGGTCCCCATGCTGTGTCCCCTCTGGGCAGGGAGCAGGAGAGCACAGACCTGTGATGTGGGGGTGTGTGAGGAGGTGACGCTCCACCTCCAGCGCGCTGATTTTAAACCCTCCGTTCTTGATGATGTCCACGGAGGTGCGGCCCTTGATCCAGTACACTCCATCCTTGTAGGCCGCTGTGTCTCCTGGAAAACAAACAGCTCCATCAGAGGCTGCTCCCTCGGCCCCCCTCTGCCTTTCCTGCATGTGGTGCTGCAAGGGGGAATGCCAGGCTTGGGTGGGATATTGGGAAGGAATCCTTCCCTGTCAAGGTGGGGAGGCACAGGCTGCCCAGAGAAGCTGTGGCTGCCCCATCCCTGGGGGCTGTCCAAGGCCAGGTTGGACAGGGCTTGGAGCCACCTGGGATAGCAGAACCTGGAATGAGATGAGTCCTTCCAAACAAAACCATTCTGTGATTCCACAAAAAAAGAAAAGGTGGGGAATGACACTGGAAAAATGAGCCTGTCCTGAGCAAGATGTTTGGTCCAGCCTGTCCTTCCCACAGGTGTGATCCCATAATCAGCCCAGGAACCACAGGATGTGCCAGCAGTGATGTCGTTTTCACACTCCATTTCCAGCTCACCTCTGGCACTGTGGAGTTTGCACGTGGTGCAGCAAAGGCCCAGAGATTTATGCTGTCAGGGCAAGGAAACATCAGAATCAGTCCTGAAAATCCAGGCTGTTCCCCAGAAGAGCTGTGTCCCTGCTCAGCTGGCACCTGCCAAAATCCTGAGCAGCTCAGTTCAGCCAGGGAATGATTAATTGTTCCTGCATTTGCCTGCCCCTTGGCACTCTGTGGGTGTTGAAGGCTGTCTGGAACATTCTGAAGTTGGGGGAAAGTTTGAAACTGGGGCTCTCTGGGTGTCTGGCTGTTTGGAGTGGGAGGGGAGTCGTGGCTGCTGGGATGAACTGCCTCCTGCACCTGGATCCTGTGGCATGTGACTGACACACGATGGGACAGGGGACATTAATTAAATAGTGGCATTGGGAGAGCAAGGAGCAGGAGCTGCTTATTCACACAGAGAAGACGGGGAGAGGAGAGAGAATTCAGCCCTGGTTCAGTGGCACACAGTTCCCATGTCGTTCTTTGGGATGTCAGTACAGGAAAACAGCCACATTTGCTTTTCCTCTGCCCTGATGGGGCGAATGATCAGTTCTGCTCTGCTCCCTTTCCATCCCTGTGCCCCCCACAAACGCCATCGCTGCTTCCCACACGGATCCCTCCCTTCCACTGGCAGCACGGCGCAGCGAGGGGATATGTCACATTATTATTGTGACTACTGTGAGCTCCTGGGACCAGCTCTGCAATTCCCCCCGTCTCTTCCTTTTCATCTCCTCTCCAGCATCAGGCCCTGGCTGTCACTTCCCACGCTGACAGCCCGGAGTGCTCTGGGGGATGCCATCCACTGAGGACAGCCCTGTTACCCTCTGCCCTGCACCATCTGCTTCCAGCCCAGCACATCAGGCAGCCTGTGCAGTGGCACATCCAGCATTCCCTGCTTCCCAGTGGGGAATTCCAGGACCAGTTAAAAGGATGCTGAATTTGCTCAATGCCTGTCCCCAACAGCGCTGAGTGTCACTTCCAACGTGGTGCTGCCCCGAGAGCCACAGCAAGGACTGCCTGTCGTCCCAGGGGTCACAGGTGAGTCCCTTGCCCCATGAGCCCCCCAGCCTTTGTGAGCAGCTGCTGGTGTTGTGTTCCATCCATCCCACTGCTCCATCCGGCGCGATGCAGCTCCGAACCACAACCAGCGCTCCCTGCCCTCGGCCAGCTGCACCCAGAGAGGGATTTTTGGCCGATGCCTCTGACAGCCCACCTCCTCCTCTGCCTGCCTGGGCCACTCCAGGCAGCTCCTGTCACCACACAAAGCCGTGGCAGCAGAACCTCGTGGCACGTGGCTGCTGCCGGAGCTGCGGCTGCCGAGGCCGTGGGATTATTGCTTCCCTGACAGCCGCCGTCACCGCTACCTTTGGATTTGTTTCAAGATGCTCAGTGGGCATCTGTTCTGTGAAATGTTAAAGGCTCTGCTGAGCTGCATATTGAGCAGGCTCTGCGCCGCCGCCGGCTGCCCTTTGCTGGAGTTACAGGCGGTTATAGATATATTTATCCGGTTAAAAGCACAGAATTAGGGAAAGGTTTGGGTTGGCAGGACCTTAAAACTCATCTTGTTCCACCCCTTGCCATGGGCAGGGACATCTTCCACTAGCCCAGGTTGCTCCAAGCCCTGTCCAACCTGACCTTGGACACGTGCAGGGACCCAGGGGCAGCCACAGCTTCTCTGGACATCCTGTTCCCACCCCTCACCACCCTCGCAGTGAGATGCAGAAGGAGATGTGCAATGGAGACCAACATTTCCCAACTCAAACTGCAGAGATTTCTGCCATCAGGTCCTTCAAGCTGCAAAACCCTCATGGCAAACACAAAAGGGCCCTTGGGATTCTGCTGTAGTTTGAGCACCTCCTTCACTGAGTGCTGAGACCTTGTGGGGACGGACAGGAGCTGCTTCCCAGGATGTGGAGAACAAGAGCCCCTTTGCTCCTTGAGCTGAGCTGCAGGATCAAACCCTCACCTGTGTCAACACCCTCACCCACGGGGCAGTTTGTTCCTGGCAAACACAGCACAATTCCCACATCAAAGGTACAACCAACTATTGACCAAGGGAACACTTTGGCGCAAGAAATTTAACACCGAGTGGCTTCGGGGAGCTCTGAGATAGCTGAAGTATGCATAAAAAAAAGAGCTTTTGGATACATCAGGTGACTTCAGCCTGGTCTAGATAGAGGGTGAGGAATGTTCCAGGATCTGCTGGAAAAACAGGGATAGTGGTGGCCTCACACTGGGGCTCTGCGAGTCCAAGATTTCAACCCTGCACACAGGATGAGGAGAGGGCAGCACCCCGGAGCTGCCCCCCAGGAGGAGCCCACCCCAGGCACGCCATCCCTGCTCGGGGGTGGGGACAGATGTCACTCGGAAGCCTGGGAGACTGTTTGGTAACAGGTGTCACCAGCTTGGTGGCAGCGACAGCGCGGCTGCGACGTGCGAGCCGAGATGTGGCAGCGGAGCCGCCCCGGGAGCAACGCGGTGCCGGGATGATTTGCAAACTGTCACACGGCGCTCTGCTCGTGGGAGCCGCCTCCCCTCCCCGCACCTCTTCCTTCGTGTTCAGAGCTCCAGAGGGGACTGGCCGAGGTTTCCGCAGCGAGTCTCAGTGCCACCCGAGGGAAGGGAGGAAGGACAGCGCGGACACCTGAGGATGTGCATTCCCAGGTTTGAAACCAAAGCCCCACAGCCCGATGCCACCAGCAGGGCCTGGTCCAGGAGCATCATTGCCAGGGGATTTGGCTCTTTGCAGCTGTGAAGTTCCCCCCATGCCTGTCACAGCTCCAGCAGACCAAGTGCTGCACAGCAGAAAATACCGAGAAACAGCAAATCTCCCCTTTGAAAGGCAAATGATTTTGCTGATTATTTCAGCCTCCTGCTCTGGAGGCAGTTAATGCTCCAGTCAGGAGCTCCAGGGGCCGGAGCGGCGCCGGGGATGCTGGGGGGCTCTTCCCTGCCAGCAGCAGGATGTGGTTGGAGCACTTTCAAATATTAATTAGACCTTTTTGCTGTTAATGAATCACTCCTGATTTTTGCAAACTCTTGGCTTTCAAATGCTCCATGCAGAGCTCAGGCCGGTGCTCTTCAGAATGGGGACAGAAAACAGGGAAGTCTCACAGACACTCTTCCAGGTGACACTGACCTGCAGGGACACAGAAGAGCTCCTCTGGGGACAGTCACCACGTGTCACCCACTGGCAGCCAGCAGAGCTAATCAGACCACACTGCACCTTGCTCTTTTGGGAGCCTTTATGGGTTTGTTTGTTTGTTTGTTTGTTTTTCCTAACTCCATGAGGAATTCCCTGCTGTCAGCTGTTCTCCTGCCATGATGATCCCTCATTTCCAGAAGGAAGAGCCAGAGCAGTGCACTCACCCTCCTGCATCCCTCTGGAACTGCTGCTCTCACCAAGTGAGCCATGTGGGGAGGACCAGCAAGCTCCCAGCTGGAAATCCCCCAGGAAGCTTGCAGGGAGGCAGCTGGAATAATCAGTCTTTGCCCTTCTCTGGTGCCTTCGAGCAGAGGATGTCCAAGCACACGGACCCAGAGGCTAATCAGGCAGAAAGGGAACAGCTGGCAGGACAGCAGCGGGATGCAAACGGCCTCGGTGGGATGGGGAGGAGCCGCCCCGTGGGATGAGGAGTGGCCTCACACACCTCGGAGCAGCGGGCTGGAGGTTCTGGATCTCTGCTCTACCCTGGCATCAACTCGTACCTGCCTCCCACTTCCCTGAAATCATTGTTGATGCTGCTGGTCCATCAGGCTGAGGCAGAGCTCACCCTCTGGCAGACACACCTTGCTGATTAGGATCATGATTTATTTTCCAGGTAGGATTGGTGAAACACCCGGGCAGGTGGTGAAGAGCCTGAGCCCTGATCCTGATCCTCACCACTTGGGAGAGCAGAGACAAAATATGGGGGCTCAAACTCCCATTGCCAGGTGAGGATTTTGTGGGAGCAAGTCTCCAACCTCAGCACCCACATCTGGATGGGGACAGCCAGGGGCCCGGCCAGGGCTTGTGATGGTCCCCCTGACCACTCAGAGGCAGCTGTGGGGTCTCACCTGGCTGGAAGGTCCTCCTCCATCCTCCTCCTCCTTTCTGCACAATTTTCCTGCCTGCAGATCAGCTCCAGCAGCAGACCACGGAAATGCTCCCTCACAAGCTTTGGAATCCTCCTGCAGCCACAAGCTCCATGTGCTCGTCACATTCCTCACGTACTTTCATGTTTCCCTGCTCTTTCCAGGGCAGTTCAGTGTCTCACCACTCTCCCGAACCCATGGGAATGATGTTTTGCAGGTAGCACAGGCACAGTGGGGCTGGGAAGCTGCTGAGTGTGGCACAGCAGTGACATTCCTGCGGTCACTCTGCCTCTCTTCCCACCCCTCTGGACACCAGCTCCCTGTGCAGCTCCCAAGCCCAATGCTAAAAGAAATGGTTTGTTCCCATTCCCAGAGGCTCCTGTGCTGGAGAAAAGCCACGTGGGGTGGATAAATGATCCTAAGGCAAGTGCTAGAGGCTTTTTATAGGAATTAGATAATCCATCCCCTCTGTGGCCGGGCTGTGGGATGGGCGGCCAAGCGCTGCCTCTCCGTCACGGGCATCCACCTTTCCCTCTCCCCGTGCCATGAAAACCGCATCCACAGATCCCCCATCTGCTCACATACATCACACACTTCACTCCGGTTTATTGGCTGGAATAAATCATAAATATTTCATTATATATCAACGGCGCTCGACTCCGGGAAGGCGCAATCCATCACCCCGACGTTCCCCGCGACCTGCCGCCNTAAACAAGATTGATACACTGTGCCAGGCTGGACTGGGGGATTTATTTATGGAGCACTGGGAGAGGGAGGGCACGGGCAAGTGGAGCTGCTCCTGGAGCAGCAAGAGGCAGAGTCCTCCAAGAGTGTCACAGGAATGCTGCTGGCATTAGAAGAATCATGGAATTATTTAGCCTGGAAAAGGCCCTTAAGACTGTCTATTCCACCCGCCCCCCAGCACTGCCAAGCCCAGCACTAACCCATGTCCCCAGGTGCCACATCCTTATGGCTTTTAAATCCCTGCAGAGATGGACACCCCACTGCTGCCCTGGGCAGCTGTGCCAGGGCTGGACAGCCCTTTCCATGAGGAAAACTCCCCTAATATCCAAGGCTGCTAGATATTAGGGAAGGCTGTTCACTCTTGCCCTGTTGCTTGTTCCTTAGGAGAAGACATGGGAGAAGACACCACGGCAAAGCAGGGTCCAGCTGAAGCAACATCCTGCCTCCAACAGGGACCTTCCAGACTGTGCCCAGCTCAGGAATTCCACCTCATCCTCCCAGGTGAGACCTCTTCCCAAACCACATCTCCCTGCAGGACCAACTGCACCCTCAGTGAGTCACCCTCTGGTTGAACCCTGGGCCTTGGGTGAGTTACCAACACCCGAGAGACGCTTGGGGAGGTGCAGCTCTCAGTGATCCAGAGCCTCTCTGGCACTGCTGGGATTGATGGGAGGCATCCCTGCTCCTGAAGGGATTGACGCCGCCTCGGCAGCGGTGATGTATGTGCACAGATCTCTTTAATGAAATGCTAAATGATAGGCTAAATAACTGAGCAACTTTAGCTTGATTTATTGCGTGGAAGTGAGGAATGCGTGTCCCTGCTGTCAGCCATCTTGGCTGCCAACAGAGGTCACGAGCGCTAATTGTAGCTAATTAATGTTAATTAGACTTGGGAAAGACTGAGTCTCCTTTCCCCAGTCATCCCCATCCACCCCAGCCCTTCAGCACTCACATTCCCTGGAACCAGGCTGCATTCCCAGCAGCTCAGGGTTCAGCAGTTCCTGTTGATCCCAATCCAGCTGCAATCATCAGCTGCAGCTTTCCCCCACCTTTTCCACCCTGCTCAGACCATGAGGCTGAGACCTGCCAGGCTCCCAACTCGCTGCTCCCTTTGGAGCGTGTCACAACCTCGGAGTGACTCCAGGAGATGCTGGAGTCCATCCACCCTCGCCAGGTCACCTGGACCAGCAAATGCCTTCCTCGGGCTCACAGGAGGCACTGTCCAAAAACACTGGGGCTGCTCTGAGGCTCCCTCTGCAGAGCACGGCGGGTTCGGAGAGCGCCGCGATCATGAATAAACCATCAAAGGCTCCTGAGGGGGAGAGTCTGAAACTTCCTCAAAAAACCACATGTATATTAACACCGCAGCAATAATTCATGAGGAAACCCTCTCCCCAGCAGCTCCCAGGGCCCCCACTCGCTCCCTGGGTGCAGGACAAAGCCTTTCCCAGTGCCCCTGCCCTGCCCAGCAGAGCCGCTGGCACCGGCAGAAGGGCCGGCACTGCGCTCCTGGATCCAGCTGCTGTCCTGGCACGGGCAGCCCTGGCTGGCAGCAAAACTCCAATCTGCTGCCAAAATCCTCCAGCGGGGCCCAGGGCTTGGGAGGAGAGTGGCTCAGCAGCTGCAGCCCGAGATCTGTCGCTGTGGTGGGAACAGGCAGGTGAATTCGGCGTGCAGCCGCTGCTCCCCAGGCAGGTTCCACCTGGAGACACAATGGAAGGACGTGGGGATGCTGGGGTGAGTCCACAGGAGGCCACGGGGCTGCTCCCAGGGCTGGAGCCCCTCTGCTCTGCAGCCAGGCTGGGAGAGCTGGGGGTGTTCACCTGGAGAGGAGAAGGCTCCAGGGAGAGCTCAGAGCCCCTGCCAGGACCTAAAGGGGCTCCAGGAGAGCTGGAGAGGGACTGGGGACAAGAGGTGGAGGGACAGAAGAAGGGGGAATGGCTTTAAACTGAAAGGAGGTAGGCTTATCAGGGATATCAGGGAGAAATCCTTCCCTGTGAGGGTGGGCAGGGCCTGGCACAGGTGCCCAGAGAAGCTGTGGCTGCCCCTGGATCCCTGGCACTGTCCCAGGCCAGGCTGGACGGGGTTTAGAGCAACCTGGGCTAGTGGAAGGTGTCCCTGGCCATTGCAGGGGGTGGAATGGATGAGCTTTAAGGTTCTCCCAACCCAAACCATTCTGGGATTCTGTGAAACTCCATTCCAGAACTTCCCCCAGGCCCAGAGCAGGCTCTGCTTCACCCCCTAGAAATGAAGAGCCCTTCCTGCTCTGGCCTGGAGGATCCTGCTGGGCACAGGAGGGACCATCCAAAGACACCGACACCCTGAGGATGCCACCGGCTGCTCCCACGCCTCTCCCACACCAATATCCCGGAGTAATCAGTGGCTGTCAAGCTTTGTGGGTCCCTGGCCACCGAGGCAGAGCAGGATTTGGCCACCCACGTGAAATCTGGAGGTAATTTAACAGCTCCTGAGAAAGGGAATCAATCCATTGGAAAGGAATCGCTGTTTGTTCCCGCACTTTGCCACGAACACTGCCGGGAGCAGCGGCAGCAGCAGGTGGATGTGCAGCACCATTTATTTACATAATAAAATTGCCAAGTAGATTTGTAGCTCAGGGCCATCCTCCCCTCCTCCCTGTGCTTGGCTCCCACCAGCTGAAAGGCTGTGTCAGGGCAGGTTTAGGCTGGATATCAGGAAAGATTTTTCCCCCAGAGGGTGCTGGGCACTGCCCAGGCTCCCCAGGGAATGGGCACAGCCCTGAGGCTGCCAGAGCTCCAGGAGAGTTTGGACAACACTCTCAGGCACAGGCTGGGATTGCTGGGATGTCTGGGCAGGGCCAGGATTTGTACTTTGATGATCTTAATACGCCCCTTCCAGCTGAGGATATTCCATGATTCCACGATTGATCTGGGAAAGGCACTGGGTCACCTGCAAGCTGCCTGAAGAACCCTTAAACAATGGACTCCCCACTCTCAAAGCTTCACCAGAGACTCCTGGAGCAGCCAGCACGAGAATAAAAGAAAATCAGAAATAAAAAAAAAAAAAAAGAAAACCCCAGCCTGGAATGAATTCCTGTCATGCTCTCTAACAGGGAACTTTGTATTCCAGAGGCAGCAGCGCTGAGCCTGCTGTCAGAGCCACGCTGGGAGAAAGGGCAAAACCCTGCCGAGATGAAAGAATGGGAAGCACTGGAACAGCCTCCCCTGGCATTTACACCTGGAAAAAAAATAAATCACTCAAGGGCATCTCACAAAGAGCTGTGCTAATGAGGCTCTCCTCCCCGCGCTGTGGGGCTGCGCCGGCGGAGCGGGACATGGAGCCGTGCCAGGAGTGCTGGCAGCACTCGGCTACCGGCGAGGGGAAAGGAGCAGGTAAGACAAGCCTCATCCAACCCTGGAAGGCTGAGCTGAGCTCTGCCCACGCTGCTTCCAGCCAGGGACAGAGGGACTTGGGGACCTGCCTCTGGGCAGCCCAGGAGTGCAGCTTGTCTCAGCTGATCTAGCGGAGATTCCTTCCCTTCACACGTGTGTTTTCCAAAGGCTCCTCAAGTTTACTGCACCTCTCAGGCAGGGTGAGAAGCCAGGGTGATGCCCACTGACCCTCCTGGCTTGTCTGCACATCCTGTTTCCTTCACCATCCAAATTCCCCCTCCACAACCCCGTCCTGGCTGCTGTGAGTGGGTTCATTCCACCACACGGACCTTTCCCTGCTCCCCAGGTGGGTTTTTCTCCTCTGAGCCCAGGGAAGAAGGCAGGGCAGTGTTTAGGCATTACCCCTCTGGTGTCAGTGCCCCATAGCACTGTGTCTGCCCTCAGGATCCCCCCAGGGTAGGGAACGCACCATCCACTGCATCCCTTCTCCAACCCCATCCCCTGCAAGCCAGACTTCCCACCACATCCCGCTGGGCAGCAGCTTTGGCTACCAAATGCAAAGAGCCGTGTCTGTCCTGTTGTTCTGGGGCCTCAGGGGCTGCTGCAGATGGTCCCTGCTCCAGCCTTGGCCTGGGCTGGCATTGGGCACCCTCACAAAGCCTGTGCCAGCCAAGCCCTGGGCATCCAGCCAGGAGAGGACAGCACCAAATGGAAACTCAGCCTTGGCAAAGCCTGGCAGCGCCTCGGATCCTGCCTGCCCTTGGCAGAGGTGCTGCTCCTCATTTTTATCTCATTTCTTCAGCTCAGCATGACCAGGAGCCTCTCCGAGGCCTCAGAACTGAAGGACACGAGCAGATGAACTCTCCCCAGGCTGCACATCCCGCTCCAAGGGGGCCACGCTGCTCCCATGGATAAACCAGGCAAACCTGGGAGGTTTCTGCAAACCAGGCAGCCAAGAGTTTGGAGGTTGAGTCCTCACCAGCAGGAACTCATGGGTGACTGATATGACACAAGCAGGCTGAGCAGAGAACTCCCCCCTGCTCCTCCAGCCTGAATTACTGCAGATGGGTTTGCCCAGAGGACCAGCCAGAAAAGAAAATGGGTAAGTAAAAATGAAAATCGTTTCCTTTTTTCACATTAGCACTTAAATATTTATGGAAATCCCCGCAGACAACGAGACGAGAAAGAAAACTCCCAGAGTAATAAATAAGTCAATGCTCCAAGGTAGGGCTGCGCAGCTGAACGTGGCTGGTGGAGTTTTGAAGAGTCTGGTAACAAAAAAAAATAATGGCAATAATAAAAATATTAGAGCAGATCCCTCTGCTCCCTGCAGCCACTGAGGGATGATCAAACCTTAGCAAAAGGCAGAATCACCTCTACTTCTCCACGCAGTGACTTGGGGCCTGGCCTTGGGCACTGCCAGGGATCCAGGGGCAGACACAGCTTCTCTGGGCACCCTGTGCCAGGCCCTCCCCACCCTCCCAGGGAAGGATTCCTTCCTAAATCCCCGAAACGGGGTGGAATTCAATAAGATGGGATGGGGAAGAATGATTCCCAGCAGTCAGGGGCTCGTTCCAGGCTCTCCCTGCAGGCTGTGAGGGCAGCACTGCTGTAGCAGAGCTCGAGGGGTGAAAGCAGACACAGAACAAGAGGGAAGAGCCTGGATTTTGGAGCTGCAGGTGCCTGCTGTTCCCACCGACTCTCAGCTGGGGAGCAATTGCTCCACGCCTCTGGAAATGAGCCTCAGTGCAGCAGAGGTTCTCAAAGAAGGAAAGGTTGGCATCCGAGATGTTTGATACGACGAGAGCAGAGCTTTAGAGAGTAAACAAATTCTGTGCCAAAAGCTGCTCTCATTTACAGCTACAAAAATCCCAAGTCACTCTGGAACTGTTGAAAACATCAGTTTCACCAGCAGTCAGGGAAACAGAATGAAACAGAATCACAGAATCAGGGAATCATGGAATACTTTGGGTTGGCAGGGACCTTAAAGCTCATCTCGTTCCACCCCTCCCATGTCCTGGTGACCCCAAGGCTTCCAGCTGTCAGGCAAACCTGGAAATATTGAATCCTCCAGGAGAAGGAATAAATACTCAAGCAGGAAGCAGAAAAAGGGAATTCTCTCTCCGAAGTGTTCCAAGTGTGTGTGTAAGGAACCTCTGGGGGTGATAAAGGCTGATGTATCGGAAAACATTCCATCTTTATGTTCTTAATTTCAGAAACACTTCTCAAATTAGGGCTGGGTGGAAAGGGGAGCCCAGCACATGCCTGGTCTGGCTTCTGCTCCTGCCCCTTCCCACAGCAACGTGTTTGGGGTCCACCTGGCATTTTTTTGGGGGTGTCCTTCCATGGCATTTGTGGGAAGGTGGGTCCCAGCTCTAAGCTGCTGCCATCCTGCCCCACCCCTGAGCTGATCCCTGCCAGGCTCCAAAAGAGGCTCCTCCAGGCAGGAGCCCCCGCTCCATCCGGTGGCATCACACCGGTAGCTCACATAATTTCAGCACATTACAATTAAGGAATCATTTCTTTAAAAATAGAATTTGCATTAGCTGGATTTGTGAGTAGGAAAGCCACCGCAAACAAACAGAAAACCTGCAGATTAAGATGCTAATTAGATGCGTTTCTATTTATAATCTGCCTTGATCAGCCTCAAGTATTTTCTCTTTCAGGTGTCTGTGCTCCACCCACGGATGTGAGCAATTCCCCTGGCAGGGAAACACCTGCTGGTCCCTGGGGACAGCCAAGCACCGGGAAAAGCCTGTGCCAGAGGGACGGGGCTGCATCCTGCTCCTTCTCCCAAGGGAGCAGCTCCACAAAGGAAGAGTTGTGCCTGGCCAAGGATGACCTGCCCAGGACCTCTGCTACAAACACATTTCTCTGAGCTGGAAAACTGCAGGAAGCTTTGCCTTTCCCATCCGAAGGGGTGGAAATCACAGAGTCATGGAATTAGCTGGAAAAGATCTTTAAGATCATCAAGTCTGACCATCAGCCCTGCACCACCACCGTGGTCACCACTTACCACGTCCCCAAGTGTCACAACCATGTTTTTTGAACACTTTCAGGGATGGGAACTCCACCAGTGCCCTTTCCATGAATGAATTTTCCCCCATATCCAAACTAAACCTTCTCTAAGGCCATTTCACCTCATCCTGTCCCTTGTTCCCCTCCCTGGCTGTCCTCTCCTGTCAGGGAGTTGTGCAGAGCCACAAGGTCCCCCCTGAGCCTCCTTTTCTCCAGGCTGAGCCCCCTCAGCTCCCTCAGCCCCTCCCGGGGCTCCCGGGCTGGACTCGATGCCTTTGAAAGGTCCTTCCCCACCCAAACTATTCCAGGATTCTGTGAAATCTCCAAGAGCCGGGGCTGGGAATGGCAAGGATCTGCAGCTGGTGTCAGTTGTGAACGGGGGAGCTCAGTCTGAAAATGACACAGACACATCAGGAGGCCACTGAAACCAGCCAGAGGCACTGGGACCATTCCCTTCTGGGATTCATGGCTGCAGCAAGAGCATGTTCCATTTTTGGAGCAAAATGGGAATGCAGTGCTGAGTGGGATGCTCCCAGCTAAGCCAGGGCTCGTCCTTGGTGCTTGGATTTGTAACCACATTGGAAAAACAACTTCTTTTCGTTGTTGTTCTTGGGTTTGTTTTTTTTTTTTAATTTTGTTTTGTTTTCCTTGGAGTTTCCTCTTTCACTGCACAACATCCAGAAGGAATAAAGAGACCAGGTCCACTCTGTCCTCACTCAAAACCCTTAACAACAGGATATGGTGTTTTGGGCCAAAAGATTTATTATCAATGGGGTTCAGGGGCATTTGTGACCTGTGCAAAAGGGTCCAGCAAAAATTCACTGATAAACCAAGATTTAACAACGTGAAAACCAGCTCCGAGGTTGTGGGGGGTTTTTAAAATGCAGCCCAAAGAAAGAAATTTAAAAGATATGAGTCATCATTCCGAAATGTGCATCAAACAAGTTAAATAACTCTTACTTTCTTAACGACATATTAATCAAAGTGCATTGATTCTCGAATCAGATCCTCCTCCCAACAAGCTCTCTATCTTCTCCATCCTGATGCATGCATTAAGAGAGTTTTATTCTGACAGATACAATATAGCAATCAATAAAATCTTATTATATGGAGCAGAGATACATGGATTTGTTGCAGGATTTATGCACTGCTTTCAAACCCGGTGCTATTTCATGTCTCGGCCTTAACCTGTAATTGAAAATAAATCTCCCTGCATACACCAGATTCTAATTTTCTGGATGTGTGGGCAAATGTGAATGGAAGCTGCCCTTCCCTCGGGGAGCAGGCTGCCCTGGGGTCGTGTCACTGCCCGGGGAGCACGGCTGGATTGGCAGATTCCTCTGGAGAAACCCCCTGTGCAGGGAAACGTGGGGACAGGGGCAGTGCCTGGGCACCACGGTGGGCATCCACCACACTCCCAAACCCTCCTCGTGCTTCCAAAGCCACTTGCTGCCTCCTGGGCAGGGAGAACACCACCTGACAGTGCCAGAGCCTGGCCCAGGTGGGCATGGCAAGGCTGGGAGGGATGGAGGGATGGAGGGNTAAACATCAGGATGACCACAGAAGCTGCTGTTTCTCTGCTGCTTTCCTCCAAGTTCCCAAGGTTTGATTTCGCTCATAGGACCATGGAATGGTTCGGGTTGGAAGGGACTTTAAAGACCACCCAGTGCCACTCCCTGCCATGGGCACGGACACCCTCCACTAGCCCAGGTTGCTCCAAAACCCATCCAACCTTGCCTTGGACACTTCCAGGGATCCAGGGGCAGCCACAGCTTCTCTGGGCACCCTGTGCTAGAGCCTCATCCTAAAGAATTCCTTCCCTCTTCTCTCCTCTCCTCCCCTCTCAGCAGCACGTGAGTGTTTGGAGGCTGCCTCTCACCTGGCAGGGCTGGCACAGCTGGGCAGGCTCAGCAGGGGCAGGAGCCAGATGCCCACAGGCGTTTTTCCTTTGGGCCTGGCTCGGCCGCCGAGGGCTCGGTGCCACTTGGATGTACGACAGCAGGTGGAGACCCAGCAGTCTCCCTGGAAATGGCCAGAGGGGACTTTGATCTCAGCAGCTCTGTCAACAGCGTTAATACAATAAAAATAATCAAATTCACTCGGATGGAAATGAGAGATGGAGGGATCAGCAGACAGCAGCACAAATCCCAGAGAATAAAGAGGATGGGAGCAACAGCACAGCCCCTCTGCACCGCCAGGAGTTCAGAGGCTTCTCAGAAGAGCCACAATCTTGAATTTATCAAAGCCACTGTTTTTATTCCCCTTTTTTTGGACGGGGCTTGGAGCAACCTGGGCTAGTGGAAGGTGTCCCTCTCCCTGCCAGGGGGTGGGATGGGATGAGCTTCAAGGCCTCTTCCCATCCAAACCATTCCATAATTCTGTGAAACCCCAGCCCTGAGGGACTTGGCCACCACCTGCAGGCTGTAGGTGACTGGTGGGGACACCCCCAAGGGTCGGCAGGGAGCAGAATGCTGGCACGGAGTCGGGAATGCCATCACTGGGGCTTTGGGAACACCATGTGCTGGCATTCAGCCCCACCGGTAAAACACTCACCTGGATGACCTGGAAGTGGCAGATACAGGGAATTACAGCCTGGCAGTGGCCAGGATTCACCTCTGTTGGATCCTGCCAGTGTGGTTTTGGCTCCAGGGTAACCAATTCGTGCTTAATGGGGATAATTCACCCTCCAGATCCAATCCCTGTGACAGGACACGACTCCTTTCATTCCCTCAAGGGCTTTTTGCCACCACAGGACATTTGCCACCTCTGAGTGATCTCCAGAGGCTGCTGATGAGGCTGGGGCAGGCAGGGTGAGGACGGGGCCATGGGATGGCTCCTGGCACTGCTGGATAAATGAGGCTTGGGAAAAACCCGGTCCCATCGACCTGATATCCACGAGAGACAGGCAGAGCAGGAGGCAGGAGAGGAAAGGAAGGTAAGGAAGGCAGAGTGGGGGTAGGGATGGGGAAGGGAGTTCAAGCCTCCTGCCCGAGGGAAGGGAGACATCAGGGATGTCACCCGGCTGCTTAGGGGGCTGTCCAAGCACCCCCTGACCCGCCCTGAACCCCCCAGTCCTGTCACTGCTCCCCTCCCTTGTTTCCAGCCCTGAGCTTTGCTCGGTTGGCGAAGGGGTTAAGTTTAATTTATACTGATTTCTATTTAATATCATTCTCTCCCCGTAGGAGCCGGCAGCTGTGAGCTGATTGTAGTCCCTCATTATGCAGTCTGTATCACTAATGGCCTGTGACAAAGGCATGCCATCTTCCCGGCCTTACCCCCGAGAGCCAATTAAACACACATACTCCCTTCCTGTTTGCGGCGCATTACAATGAAATTAAACCGAATTTCAAAATCATTTTCTCCTAAAGACATCTCTTTGCAATAATTAATGCACGCTATTCCTTTGCAGCTGAAATATTCATCAGGAGCGTTGACTAAAAAAATTTTTGAAGCTGATTGCCCTGCACCCCACGTGAGGGCTGGTGATGCTCCGGTCCCAGCCCGCGGTACCCGCCTGGCCTGGGGACTGGCGGTGACACTGCTGGCAGAGTGAGCTCTGCTTCGGGAGAACAATTAGAATAAATCACAGCTTCTTCAGGAACCGCCAATAAATCAGGTTACACAGAAGGCATCAGAAATCCAGCCTGACTCCTGCCACCACAGCACTGCTGTAAAGAGGGGAGTGTGGAAATCAGAGCTGTGGATATCGTGGAAGCAGAGAATCCCAGAATCACCGAGGTTGGAAAAGACCTCCAAGGTCATCAGGTTCAACCTGTGACTGATCCCTACCTTGTCACCCATCCCAGAGCACTGGGTGCTTCCTTGGACACCTCCAGGGATGGGGACTCCAGCACCTCCCTGGGCAGCCCCTGCCAATGAACAACCCTTTCCATGAAGAAATTCCTCCTGATGTCCAACCCAGCCTCCCCTGGCACAGCTTGAGGCCATTTCCTCAAATCCCTGGTCGCCTGGAAGGAGAGCCCAACCCCCTCTGCCGCACCCTCCTCTCAGGGGGTTGTAGTTAATGATTCTGTGACACAGTCCCTGTGTAAATTGAGATGAATCCCACCTTAATTCCCAGGAAAACATTACGCAGTGATATTTCATGCTTAGGAGCCAAGGACTCCGAACACCCCCCACTACTTGGTGACTCTACAGCCAACACAGGCAAAGCCCCTTCCCGAGGCAGCCTTTGGAAGCACATCCAGCCTGCACTGCCAGCCCCAGCTCCAAGGCCTGTCCAAGCCTGTGCACCAGCCCAGAGCTGCTGTCCCCCCGTGCTCTGTGCTGTGCTGGGGGAGCCCATCCCGTACCTGTTCTGAACCATCCGTCGGGCGTGAAGGCGTCCGCCGTTTCCCTGGGTCTGTTCCAGTACTCGCGGAACACGGAGGGGCCCTTGACCAGCAGCTCTCCCTCCTGTCCCTCCAGGCCCGGTGTCACCTAGGACAGACACACAGTGAGTGCATGTCCCTGTCACCCGTCCCCCAGACCACGGGAATCAGCGTGGAGGGTGACACACAGGACCCGCACCGCGGGCTCTTCCAGCCTGAGCCAGGCTCCACCACACCCTGCCCACCCGCAGGACCTCTCCCCTCGGGTGGAAAGGCTCATCCAGGTGCTGTTGATATCCCAAAGCACTGGAAATAAGCACCCGTGTTATATGAAAACAAGGATTGCCATCCTGGAACAGCAGGCCAGGGTGAGGATCCCTCCCAGCTGCTGGGAGAGAGGTCACACATGGAAACGTGCAGGAAATACTCTTGGGAAAGGGATGGTCCTTTCCTGACCCCTTCCAGGGATCCAGGGGCAGCCACAGCTTCTCTGGGCAAGCTGTGCCAGGGCCTCCCCACCCTCACAGCCAGGAATTCCTTCCCAATATCCCACCTAAACCCATTCTCTGTCAGTTTAAATCCACAACCCAGGTGTGCAAAGCCACTGCTGGGATGGAAAGGCGCTGTGGGATGTGCCTGGACAAGCTGCTCCATCCCTCCATGGAGAGCAGCTCAGTAACAGGAATTCCAAGCCACTTCCCAGCCACCTTGTACTCGAGCTGCTGCGATGGCCAGGATCCATCTGGGACCCCAAAAACCAGCAGTGCCAGAAACAGGGCCACGAGGGAAAGATGTAAGAGCAGCGCTGGAGAGCCAGGCAGCCCCAGGGCAGGGCAGGCTCTCTGCAGCCTCTGATGGAAACAAAGCTTCCCTAATGGAAAACGCTTAGAAAACTGCTTCTAAGGCATCATTTTAAAGTATTTTCTTCCTGATGTCCTGTCCTGGAGGATGGGGTGACAAGGGGATTTCTGCACACACAGCCCAGGCTTCTTCCAAAGCCCTCGCTGGGGATGAATTCCCTGCCTGGGAAGATGCTGCAGGAAAAAAAAGTCATTAATGCCAATAAGGAATTTTGCTGAGTGATGGCAAGGTGGGGATGGTGTTGGGTGAGTTCTCCCCACGGATCTGAAAGATGGAGCTGAAGCTCAGACTACCCATGAGAGAAACCTGAGGTCTGGAGGGCCTGGAGCAAAACTCCACACCTGCAGCAGCAAAGAGCACAGAAGATCCAAAAAAGGACACAAAGAGGCACAAAAAAGGGCACAAAGGGCACAAGAAGCACAAAGCCTCCATGGAAAATGTGGCAGGGACATGGTGGGTGATGCAAGAGGGACCAGCAAGGTTGATTTCAGGGCTCTTAGAGGCTGTGGGGAGTTCTATGATGGAGCTCCTTCTTCTCACTCCTTTTCCTGCTGGTCCAGCTGTGGCATCACAAAACAAGCAGCTTCCCTGAGCAGTGTCCTGGTGTTCAGGCTCCTTCCCGCTCCCCAGAAGCGCTGGGGAGGGGGGATGGCAGAGGTAGGAACCTGCAAACAGTTCCCTGAGCTTCACCTACACAGCCTGCCAGGCTCTGACAGTGCTGAACACAAGAAGAGCTGTAAATCTGCCTGCTACAAACCCCTCCAGCGCCATCCTGCCCAGGATTCCACGGTGCCAGGTACCTGCACAGCCCCAGGGATCAATCCTGCCCGGTGTTTACCTGCACAGTGCCATGTCTGGTGTGAATCAAGCCTTGAACCCGCTCCAAATTTCTTGTCGTATCGACTCGAATTTTGGCAGCGGCTCAACCCACATCTTATCTCGAGCAGAGCCCCTTGGCAGCAGGCACCTCCCTGTTGTGTAATTTAATGATGTTAGGGCTGGCTTGCAAACAGTAAAACAGAGAGGCCGTGACGTTATCTTAATAGGATTTTGCTTGCCGCACTCGGAATGTCACCGGCGCTGCTCCCCAGCGCGGCACAGGGGCACAAACCGCCCCGGCTCCCCAACAGCAGCAATTAAAATTCAAGGTTCACGGCGTTTATCTCCTCCAAGCCCTGGCGTCTGATCCCTCTGCAATCCCAGGTACAGCACGCTGGCTGGCTCTGGGAGCAGGGATGGCAGCACACGGCTGGGGCGGCTCTTTCCTTCCTCCCTCCAATGCCGGCGGCTCCCGTTGTTCCCGCACGGCTCCACAGCCCGAGCAGCTGCTGGAGGCATCACATCGCTGAGCGCACGGATCTCCCCCTCTCCCGGTGCCACATTTTAATGCATTCCAGCAAGCTCAACACCCAGGCGCAGCCTGGCCCTGAAGGCTGTTTGAGAGCTCCCTGCTCTAAACCCAGCCGAGCCGGACCAGCCGGCTCACGAGATAAGATTCCATTCGCCACGCATGGAAATAAAAGGTTGTAATAAATCCTTTGAAGGCCTAAATCTGGGTGATTAGAAAAAGCGTATTTCCCCTTTCCCCGTTCCCATTTTACCTCTTTATTAGGAGGGTGGTTTGTAAAGAGCCGGGAATCCCTGCCTGGCACTCGGCCCCGGGATTTGTTCCGAGGGGCCGTTTGTTTTCCTGCGGTCTCTGCCCCGGGCGCTCCTCCGGGAGCTGCGGCAACGAGCTGCTAATGGACTCGAACGGAATTAGGGAAGGCTCAGAGCAGCGTGTCCTTCTCCGGGAAGCAGGGAAGGCACGGCGGATTCCTAAGCAGAAACATGTGGGAGACACAGAGGGAAAGCTGGAGGGTGAGCTCTGAGGAGGTGAGAGCATGTTCTTGGCCTGGGGGTTGGTAGGAGGACAGACTTCTAGGAGAAAACCCAAATACCTTCAGGTTGCAAACAGAGCTCAGAGAGATCCACTTAAACTCTACCAGATGCCTCTTTCCCCCTTCACCCCCCAAATGCTCACAGAGTCATCAAAGTGTCTGAGTTGGAAGGATTTCAAACTTTATCCACCCCCTGCCATGGCAGGGACACCTTCCACTATCCCAGGCTGCTCCAAGCCCCAACGTCCAGCCTGGCCTTGGACACTGCCAGGGATCCAGGGGCAGCCACAGCTGCTCTGGGCACCTGTGCCAGGCCCTGCCCACCCTCACAGGGAAGGATTTCTCCCTGATATCCCTGATAAGCCTACCTCCTTTCAGTTTAAAGCCATTCCCCCTTGTCCTGTCACTCCATGCCTGTCCCCATCCCTTCCAGCTCTCCTGGAGCCCCTTCAGGCACTGACAGGAGCTGTGAGCTCTCCCTGGAGCCTTCTCCTGCACAGGGACCTGCAGCTGGTTTTGCTGAACTTCCTGGATGAGCACCAAAGGCTGTGGATCAGACCATCATGTCTCAGCAGGGACCTCAAAAGGGACCTTATAACTCCATGAAGCAAAAGCATTGTGACTTCTGGGGAGGAAAGAAATGCTTCTGCAGCCCTGCCTCCTCCCTGCCGCGCTGCTCGGCTTGGAAGTGCTTGGCGTTTTTCCCCACCTTGTAAATAAATGATTACTGTGATCAAAATAATTAAGCAACTGAGCCCTTAAGTGACTAATAGAAGACAATAATTTATGTATGTGAGGTTTATGGAAGTGACGGAGCCCTTTTACCTCTCCTGCCAGAGAAGTAACTTTTTCCTGGTGTTTGTTGGGCTTTCTTTAAATACCAGAGCACAGGAAATGATACAACAAAGCCCCAAGGACTGATCAGCTCTGTCCTGCACCCCAAGTCAGGCTGTGGAGCACAGACACCCTGCCAGGCTCCCCACTCCTCTGCTGGGCCCTTAACTGCCACCAGCACCTCCAGACTCCCCGTCCCCTCAAGCACTCCTTCAAGGCTTTGGTGGCCCAGAGCCTTGTCCCAGAATCCCAGGATCACTGGAAAACAGTTTCAGGATCATTGAGTCCAAGCTGTGCTCAATCCCCACCTTGTCACCCAGCCTGGAGCACTGAGTGCCACCTCCAGGTGTTCCTTGGACACCTCCAGGGTTGGTGAGTCCAAACCTCCCTGGGCAGCCCCTTCCAACGAAAAACCATTTCCATGACAAAATTCCTGCTGGTGTCCACCCTGAGCCTCCCCTGGCCCAGCCTGGGGCCGTTCCCTCTCCTCCTGTCCCTGTTCCCTGGGAGCAGAGCCCAACCCCCCCGGCTGTCCCCTCCTGTCAGGGAGCTGTGGAGAGGCAGAGGGTCCCCCCTGGGTCTCCTTTTCTCCAGGCTGAGCACAGCATCCAACAGCTCAGCCCCCACGGACCTGGGGAGAACAGGGCAGCTCCAGGCTTGGCCCAGATTCTGCTTTTCCAGATCCCACCACATCCAGGCCGGGTGTGGGAGGTGAGGACATGCTCACGTGCCTCCTGAAGGAAGCTGGAGATAATAACCTGCTTCCAGGGCCTTTAATCACCAACTCCCAGGGCCGCACTGGAATGGCTGTCCTAGGACTGGGAGGTTTGTTAGAGCATTGCCGAATTCCCAGGCAATCTGAACTTTCCTGCACATTCCTAATTAAAAATTCCCTGCTAAGTTGCCTGTTTCTGTAAAGGCATTATCGTTCCTTGGAGCTCCGTGTCCTGCAGCATCCACACAAGCCTGGCAGGAGGCAATTCAGACACAGAACAATTTTCCTCCTGCTGGAAAAAGGCAGATTTCTGCTCCTGGGGGACACAGCACAGAGAGAGTAAGGAAAAAAAACCCAACCTAAAAACCCCAAGCTCGGGCTGTAATCTGCGAGGCCACATTTCACATCTGTTTTTGCAATGTTAACTTTTATAAAAGGGCTGGGAATAACACAATCCACTTACTTTTCATTTTGGAGAGTTATAAATTTAAAAGCAAGGCTGGTGCACAGTGGAGCTGGAACACTGAAACTTATTTTCAAACAACCCAACCCTCTACTTACAGCAAATGTTGCTCCACTGAAAACAAAAGTGATTGTCTGTATTTTTAGGCAACACTGACTTTTTAAAGTTACCAGCCTGATCAGCTCCAGATGATCCCAAAAGCACGACAGAAAACACGCCGAGTTTGGGAAAGGTCAGTTCTCCCCACGGTTGTTCCATGGACACAGAACTTCTCGCTCTATATTAACACCATAAATTAAACGTGTAACACTATTGCAGAGATGCCAAGAGCTCTCCACGCTGCTGTTGTCATCCCTCTCATTTGCAGGCTTCCTGGGATAGCAAACGAGGCGAGATGTCAGCACATCTTCCCACCCCTCAGCTCTCCTCCTCAGGGGAAGGCTCCTGATGTGCCCTCACGCCGATTCCGGGCTCGGGGCAGGCAGAGCACCAGGCAAGGACTCAATTTGGGGCCCGTCTTGGGTTTGGCTTCCATCAGCCTCCCCTGGAAATGCACCTGGGGAGGCTGTGCTGAGCTGTGACTGCACACACGCTGCCCCACAACCCCCAACTGCTCCCTGTGCCAAGCCATCCCCTGCTCCCCTGGCTGCAAGAACCCTGGGACAGACACAGTTCCTCTGCCCTCAGCCTCTGCTTCAGCACCTCCCCAGGGCTCCTCCACCAACACCCCAAACCTTCCCTCAGCTACAAAGTGGAATATTCTAGTGGAAGGTGTCCATGAATGAGATAAGCTTCATCCTTCCCACCCAAACCAGTCTGGGCTGCTATGGAAGATTAAAACAAAAATAAAGAGATTCACAGAGATCCTGAGGGCGCTGAGACAAAGGTGAGCTCAAAGGAAACACTTGTGGAAAGAGGGTTCCTCTTGATAGATAGATTCAACTTCCACGTGCAAGGAAATAATCTCCTGGAATTGAGGCTGTCCCTGTGATGAGAAGAGTTCTCAGCTGAGAAACAAGGGGACATGATGCTGCTGCAACCTCTGCCTCCACTTTCACTACCAGGAAGAAATAAAACAGGGCTACGGCCACAAATTTAAAAAAAAAATATCAGAGGGCAGACAGAAAGAAGGAAGGAGATATAAATACATCTGAGAATGGAATCAATGCCCAAGATGAGTAAGGAACTGCATGTGATCAATGAGAAGCAGCTAAAATGTTTATACAGGAACAAAAGCAGCCTGGGCAACAGAGTGGAGACTCCTGAATTACTTGGGCAGGACAAAAAACAGGATCCTGAGGAGATGAGAGAAACATGGCCAAAAATAAAAGTGATAACTGGAACATACACAAGTGCAGTGTCCAGCACTGCAAGGGCTTTGGAAGGAGGTTTTGGAAGAAGTTGAGGCAAATGGAAAATGGGAATAAATGCCGAGTGTTTTTATCAAAGGTGGATTGTGCCAGAAATCCTGAGGGTTGGGGATGCAGAGAGAAGAAAAGCTGCAGATCTAATCCAGACTGCCTTCAACAACACATTCCCCACACTGCCTGATGGAAGAGCTGAAGAAAAGCTCCTCGTAGGAGATGGCATGGGGACGCTGGAGGAAAAGTTCACCATCAAGGTACCAACACTTGAGGATGGGATGGAGCAGGGACAAGAAAACTGGTGCAAAACTGGAGGAGAGCTGTTCTGGAAGTGCAGGAGCACTGAGGACAAAGAATGGGCTGAGGTCTGAACGGGATAGGAAAGGAACAATCCAAGTGTTCCTTTGGTTGTTCCTCTGGGACAGCCAGAGCTGGGACGCCCCGGGCCAGGTGATGACATCCTGTCCATTCCTGGCCATTCTCAGGAATTCCAGGCATGAGGGGCACATGCCCATCCCTGGAGAAGAGCTTCAGTCTCACCAACTGTTACGAGATGCCTGGATGGGTGAGAGGAATCCCCCAGGCAGATCCACACACCAAGTGCCCAGAGCCACACCAGCAGCAGACACGGGGGTGCCCAGGCCCCCAGAACAACCCCGGCAGCTCAGTGGGCACCACCCGGGGGTTCTTCAGAGATCTGGGATGAACACGAGCGAGGTGGAGCCACTTCTGGTCCCCTCCACGGCGACATCAACGCCCAAGAGCTGCAGTCACAACCACGGGTGACAGTGCCAGCTGCCCCCGGCCCCGCCGAGGCGCTGGCAACCAGCAGCGAGCTGTGAGCAGATGGCACAGACACGGGGGGCACGGGGAGGAGGGGACAGGGATGCTGGTGGCTTTCGGGGAGGGACGGCCACAGCCGGGGCGGTTCCCGGCCAGGACGACAGCTTGCATATGGATAAACAACGAGATAATTACAACCTTTGCAAGGGGAGGGGGGAAGCCCGTGGCACAGCGTCCTCCTGCTGCCAGCTCCTGCAACCCACCCGTCCCCACGCTCCCTCCGCAGCCTCGGCAGGAGGAAATCGCTCGCCATAAAAGCCCTGGCTACAGCCCTGCCTTGGCTGCAGCTGTGAAGCCATTTAGCTATTGATAGCCCCCCATTGTCAGCACTAGGGTTGGGCTTTGGTGAGAGAGAGCGATTTGGGAAAGATGAAAAAGAAGAAAAAAGAAAAAAAAAAAAAAANAAAAAAAAAAAAAAAAAAAAAAAAAAAAAAAAAAAAAAGAGAAATCCAACAAAACGACAACCCAAAAAAAAACCCAACAAACAAACAAGTAAAGAAGGAGAGAGACAATACCCGACAGCTTGCAGGGTTTCCAGGCCTCTGCCAGCTGGGAAGCTGAGCGTATGAAATATGCATTGCACTGAACAAAGCAAACTGAAACGTTCAGAGCTGGAGAGCTGTAACCCTTTCCTGGGCGCCAGAGCCACAGGGAGAGGTGCCAAAAATTCAGGGGAAAACACCCCAGGGGGAGAAGCACTCCGGGCTGTGGGTGAGGATTACTGAGCCTGAAGGGTCAGACGGGCTCAGCAGGCGGCTGCCCAAGGAAGGTGGGAAGCTGAGGAACTGCTCTGGATGCCAGGGGCTCCAGGAGCAGGATGTGGGATGACCCAAAGCAGGCAAAGCTCTGCTGTCCCTGACACCCACTTCCACACCTCTGCTCCCCAGAGATGCTGCAGGAGAAGCCCTTCTGCCAGGACTTCCAGAGCAGCACCTCTGCAGGGGACAGCTCTGCATCCCCAAACTCCCGCCGTCCTGTGGGGACAGTCAGGGGAGGCACTGTGACCCCGATGGGACTGTCACCTCCTGCCCTCCCTGCCGTGTCACAGGTGTCCCCGGGCTGCTGTGCATCCTCAGCTGGAACAGATGGAGCAGTGAGTGGCTCTGTCGGGCCGGAGCACCTCGTTTGGGTGTCGGCAGTGCCTGACCCAGCCCGAGCCCGTGTCAGCCCCGGAAACCAGCACAAGGTGCAGAGCAGCCAGAGGAAGCAGCACAGGACCGGCTGAAAACCTGAGCAAAGGAGCACAGGGCTCCTGAGATGACACTGAAGGAGCGAGGGAAAGGAATCCAGCGCTCCAATCAAGGGACGGGAGAAAATGCAGGGAAGAACAGAGATCCAGCAAACTTTCAGCTAAGTAGATTATTGATCTTCAGGGTGTGCCAGGAACCAGCTTTGCAAATTACAGCGGTCCCCTGCTGCAAGCTCAGGCAGTTACGGGATGGCAGAGCAGGAACACTCCCCAGCTCCCTGTTCCTGCCACCCACAGGCTGCCTCCTCCTCCTCCTCCTCCTCCTCAGCTCCTGTTTGGATCGCACACGCCCAAAGGGCGCCGGCACGAAAGGAAAGGGAGCGTTCGCCCCAGGCTGAGGGGAGAGGCGGTGTTAGTGGGGAAGGAAGAGCTCGGAGAACGCCCGCTGCCGTGGGAGCAGGAGGCAGGAGCTCAACGCGAGCGGGGAAGGCGCTGACCTTGCGAGGCTCCGCAGACAATTCCCTTGGCAAAGGCAGCGCTCCCTGCTCCTGTCGGGAGGGCTCTGCAGGCCGAGGTGTGAACGCCTCGCAGATTGCCCTGACAATGCCTCAGCCCCGGCACAGAGATCACCTGCTCGCAGGAGCCCGGGAAGGAGAGATGGCTCAGAGCCCAGCTCCTGCCGGGGTGCTCAGCGTCCCCCTGGATCAGCCCCATGGCTCTGGAATCATGGAATCATGGAATATCCTCAGCTGTGAGGGACCCACAGGGATCATCAATCCAACCCCTGGCCCTGCACAGACACCCCAATAATCCCAACCTGGGCATCCCTGGGAATGTTGTCCAAACTCTCCTGGAGCTTTGGCAGCCTCGGGGCCGTGCCCATTCCCTGGGGAGCCTGGGCAGTGCCCAGCACCCTCTGGGGGAAGAACCTTTCCTGATATCCAACCTAAACATCCCTGACACAGCTCCAGCCATTCCCTGGGTCCTGTCCCTGGTCACCAGAGGGAATGGACCGGTACCTGCCCCTCTGAAGACCCCTGAGGTCTCCCCTCAGTCTCCTGCAGCCCTCAACCACTGTAAGGCCCAGAGCCCTCCTGAGAGGGAGGCGAGGAAGGATTTGTTCATCTTTCTCACAGGAGGCAAGAAAAAGGCCACGGGGTTATCTGGTGGCACAGGCAGGGTGACACCAATCAGCTCTTCCATCCCTGGGCCAGCCCCCGTGCCGTGGAGGAGCTGGTTTAAACAAAGCCGGGCCTTTCCCGGCCTGCTGGAGCGTGAGGAGCACTCGGACTGTCAGATCCGCCTTGTTTTAAATAAATTCCACTGACGCTGTCTCTCCTGACATGAATTATTAACCAAGCATGATGCACACAGCGCCAGCAGCAGCGTCTGGGGCAGGCACTGAGCAGGTGAGGCTCTGCCTGGGACCGCAGGTGTGAGGCACTGGAATTCCAGCATCCCCGGGAGCAGAGGTGTTGTCACCATGGCTGCCACCTGGTCACGCCAGGGAAAGTCACACTCCATGCCCAGGGCATATAAAACCCAAACTCCTGGCATCTCCACACATCCATCTGTGCCAGCACATGCTGGGAGCGGGGACTGTTTTTCCCACCTTGTGACAGTCCCAGGGACAGAGGCAGCTGGCTCTGCTCTGCTCCTGGAAATGTTGTGGATGTCCTGGAGGTACTGAGCCAGCCACTCTCTCCTAGGGTGGCCTGAACAGATGGGATCATCGCTGTCCCTTCAGCCTGAAGAAACTCCCAGTTAAACCGGGACAAGAGGAACGGTGGGTGAGATGGGGACAGCTTCTCAGAGAGGGACCAACCCATGAGCCAATACCCAGAGGCAAATTACCACCTCCCCACACCCTCCCTGGCTGATGACTTGAGAATTCACCAGAACATCCAAAAGATCCCCAAGGGAGAGCCTGACGGAAAGTGAACCATCAGCAAGGGGCAGGGAGCCAAGGCCAGCACTGGTGGGAGCTCCTGGAAGAATTGTGAGCCGTGGGTATGGACCTCAGCCACCCACACTGGGGGCTTGGAGGGTGCAGGTGAGAAATCACCAGCATAAAGGGTAATTCCTCTCCCCCAAAATAAACCCAAGCAGCCTGAAGCCAGAGGAAAGAAAAGAGTTAAGTGAATCCCAGCTCTGTGAAGCCCTGAGGAGGTGCTTCCAGCACCAGACACAGATCATCTGAGCTCCCCTTCTCTGGTCACTCAGTGCAATGAGAAGGAAGGGGAAGGAGTATTGAGCAGAAAAAATAACATTCCATATTTTTTCCTCTCATAATTCAGTAGAACAACATCCACATTTCATCCTGGAAGGAGCTGCACTTTGGGGATTCTCGTGTCTGAGACCTAATTTGTAAAGCGCCCAGGGATCCCCGAGGGGAAAAAAGCATTATAGGATCATTATTAAAAGGGACACGTTATATTTCATGTCTCAGTTCCACACAAGTGGGAAAAAAAAGGCCAAGAGCAAACTCTGGGATCAGAGGACAAACCTGTGAAATGTAACACACATCCAGGAAGTGACAAAAACAGGACACGAGGAGTCTCCTGCTTTGCCCGCTGCTCGGCCACACCACAGCAGTGACACAGAGTAAAGGGCAGCAAAGAGGTTTTATTTTAATAAAAGCCACAATCCGTGGTCTCTCTCAGCCGTCCCCTGGGCTGTTTTACAAGTCTGGGGTGGATCCAGCTCTTACAGCATCAGAACACAGAACACAACCTGAGCACAGCCCACCCACGGGGCTGCCTGTGGTCCTGCTGGCTCCTCCACCTGCCACCAGATCATTTCGACAAAAAAAGATTCTCTTGAGCCTCTCCGTAGTGCTTACACCAGCAGTGTCTCTGCCACAGCCCGGGAAGCTCCTTTCAAACCCTCAGCATGTAGGTGGCTGGATGAGAAGCCATTTCCCAGGGGAATGAGTGAAGGAACCTATTTCAGGTTGAATCTCACGCCTGCCTGTGTCCCACCCACGCAGTGTCACTGCCGGGGTCACTTCTGCCACACACTGTGTTTATCTGCTCAGCCAAGCCCAGACATCACCAGGGATGGATCTGCCAGAGCAGCACAACACCCACACTGAGGGTGTGGAGGGGGCAGGAACGCAGACCCTGCTCAGCCACTTCTGTGGGAAGAGCCAGCCTGGACCTCGGGCTGGGGCTGCTGCTGCAGCAGAGAACACTCAGCACCCAGCACAGGTTGTGCTTCCCCATCCCAGATGTGGCACAGCAGAACTGTGTGCAGGTATCGTGTGGAGCTCAGCACTGAGCTTGACTTCCACGGAAACATGAGGAGTTTCCCCCAGTGCTGTTTCAAAGTGAGTGCAAGCCCCGAAGCCATCAGTCCTGCCCTTCCAGTCACAGAATGGTTTGGGTTGGGAGGGACCTTAAAGCTCATCTTGTGCCATAGGCAGAGACCTTCCCCTAGACCTGGTCTTCAGAGTGAAATAGAGTAGTTTTAGATTGGATATTGGCTGTGAGGGTAGGGAGGCCCTGGCACAGGTGCCCAGAGAAGCTGTGGCTGCCCCTGGATCCCTGGCAGTGTCCAAGACCAGGCTGGACAGGGCTTGGAGCACCCTGGGATAGTGGAAGGTGTCCCTGCCCAGGGCAGGGGGTGGGACTGGATAAGCTTTAAGGTCTCCTCCAACACAAGCCACTCCATGATTGTATGAACAGCACTTGTGCAGTCCATAAAGTACCAAAAAAAAAGAACAAGAAACTATATCACTGAATTCCTGGGAATAAGAGCGGTGCAAGCCTCAGTCCTTGGGGTTTCAGAGGGCTGGGAAGGAGAGAACTTTCCCGGAGTGAAGACCTTTTCCAAGAGAAGCAGTGGAGAACAGTACCTGTGTGCTGTTTTCATCCCCCTGGGCGTGGATGGTGTAGGATCGAGCGCCGTCCCTCAGGGTCTCGCTGGCGATGCGCACTTCCACGCCGGGCAGCGGGGTGCCCACCGACCCTGCGGGGGAAATCACACAATCAGCAACGCAAAAGAGCAGCTGCTCGTCTGTCAATGGCCTGTGCTGGCACTAAAGGACTTCCTAGAGCGGGGTGTCCCTTCGGGAAGGCGTCGATCCCGCCGTGCGTCTGCATGGAAATGTCGGGATGCTGCGTCGTTCGCTGAGCAGGCAGCGCTGGGAATGCCTCTGAACACAAACTCCAGCCCTGAACACTCGCTCTTGGCCACTCTTTGAGGACATTTGCACAGCTTCAGAGCTCAGGAAAGAAGCTGTTTCTCTTTTAAGAAAAAAAAAAGAGAAAGGCACCACAAAACCTACGCGAAGTTGTGAAAAGGGAGAGCACAGCGATGACTCTGCTCCTCTACAGCCGCACCTGACAGGGGAGGCAAAGGCTTAACAGCTGAGAATTGCCAGGGATTATCTCAGTTTTAGGAGACATCAATACAATGGATACAAAACATCACAGGAGAAAAGCAGGGATCAAAACCACCCCGTTCTCCCACAGGTTTCAATTTCAAAGCCAAGGAGCTGACACAGTGTCACAAGGACCACCACTGAGCTCCAAGCTGCATCTGTGACCCGGAGCTCCCTGGCCCGCAGCTTTCCCACCCCTGGTCCAGTGCCTGTTCTTCCTGGGGAGCACCTGAACGCCCAGCAGGGAGGGCAGCTCTGTCCCTGTGACCTGTGGGATGGGCAGGTCTCACTCGGCCCCTCAATGGCACGAGGTGGCTCCTGTGGCAGAATGAGGCCTGTGACCTTCACGAGCAGGGAGAGGGACAGCAGCTCACAGCAACCTGTGGCTCAGCAGGGCTGGACAGGACTGAGTTTCAGTTGCAAAAGGACCTTTCACAAGGGCCTGGAATACCAGGACAAGTGGGAATGGCTTCCCACTGCCAGAGGGAAGGGTTAGATGGGATATCAGGGAGAAATCCTTCCCTGTGAGGGTGGTGAGGCTCTGGCACAGGTGCCCAGAGCAGCTGTGGCTGCCCCTGGATCCCTGGGAGTGTCCAAGGCCAGGCTGGACAGGGCTTGGAGCACCCTGGGACAGTAGAAGGTGTCCCTGCCCAGGGAGGGGGGGATGGAACAAGATGAGCTTAAGGATCCCTTCCAAACCAAACGATTCTGTGATTCTATAAATCGGTAACTCTGCTCTTTATTTTAAAGGATGATTAATTTTTTCCCCCTGAAGTGCCTCCAGCTGATGCTTTCCAGGTCTGCCAACATCACCTTGACACTGGGAATTCCCTAGAGCAGGGACTGAAGGACCTGGAGCCCTGTCTTCCTCTCGTTCATATTTCAGGCATTCGGGTTCAAGTGGCATTTTCCCTGTCCTGGTCTCGTTCTCCTGTTGAAGCCCTGGAGATCTGCTATCCGTGACATCATGATTTTGTCTGCTACATTGGTCAGTTGCCATGGAAATGGATATGTCGTCGTAGCCCAGATTTATGGCATCCCTGCAGGATCAGCCAAGAGCAGATGGGCTATGAGGGAGTGAGATTTTATTGCAGCGAAACTACCCGAACAATTAGCAAATCTGGCTGGAAATAAACACAAAGCGACGTGGCAGCTCCGTGATCCGTGTCTGGTCCGCTCAGAATCGCCTTTGGCATTCTGGTCAGCCAGCACAGCCACGTCCTCCCCTCACCACCAGCACCCCTGGGCTGCTCCCACCTCCAGGCCAGACACTGCCAGGGCTCAGAGACTGAGGGTGGCAGCAGGGGAAGGAGGGAGCCACGAGCCAGAAGTGCCCTGAGGTACCGTGTCGAGGTATTTATGGAATCAGAGAATCACAGAAGTTGGATCCCACAAGGATCATCAAGTCCAGTTCCTGGCTCTGCACAGGACAACCCTAAAAATCACACCATATGTGTTATAAACAATCTTGCACCTGCCATGGGAGGCGCCAAGAGGCCTCAAAGCAAGTAACAAGTCACAGAAAACACCCTCAGTGTTGCAAGGAAGGTTGCTGGAGCCACCTTCTAGACTTCTGTGGGAAGGGTTTCTCCAGGGTGAAAAACACTGTGTGTGAACAGACTCCAATCTGCCCACAAAACATGGCACGTTGTGGGCAGGCACCACAAAGTCAGTCCTGGAAAGCTCACGGAGGGAGCAGAAACCAATGCAAGGAACTGCCAGGGGCTCTCACAGACTTGGAATTTTTCAAATCAAGATCAGCCAGATGCCCTCCTGGAAGATGCTTCTTCCCTGGATGCAAGCTGCTGACCTCAACATGGAAATGGGCAGTGATTCCTGGGCAGCAGGACTCCAGGATCAGTGCCCACTGCTGGTCCCAGCCCTTGGGAATGAGACACCGAAGATCAGCACAGTGCTGGCACATCTGAAGGCACACAGGAGGTGACGTGTTCCCCACACAGTGTTTCAGATCACAGTTTCTAACACAGCCCCACCAATTCCTCTCCCACTTGGCTAAAATAAAACCAGCATGTGAAACAAGTCCCTGGTGGAGAGCTGCTTCCTTATGTTTCTGTCTGGAGAAGCTTTTCTGGTATTTAGGAAAAGTGACAAACTTCGAAATCAACATCTGTAAAGGCTGAAAAAGCTCCTACCATTGACTAGAGCTCCACAAACCTGACAGGATTAATAGAATTTGTGCAAAAACAATGACTAGAGCTTCCCGGGCCCATCCACCGTGTCAAAATACACCCTGTGCCAACTCCAGCAGGTCAGCAGAAATTTGAGCCCATTCCCAAAGGAACAGCCCCGGAGGTCCTGCCTTCATCGAGCCACAACTGGGCTGATCAGAAGGGGTCAGCACTCTGCACCGGCTTCCTTTTGTCCCCAGCCACAATCCTGAGGGGAAACTGGGGAGAAATCTCTGCTCCTTCCCCTCCGCATCCCTGCGATTTGCAGACTCCTGGATGTTAAGCAATGCTGGCACCTCGCCCGCGGTGTCGCCGGGCCGCAGGCGGGAGGGGGTGACACCATTCCGCTCTCACCCGTTCTCCTCTGTTTGAAAAAGTTGTCAGCTCTTCCCAGATAAATTTAATTGGCCCCGTGCTCTGTGTCCTTCGGTATCTGGGTAGCTCGGTGCTGTTCTGTGCCGCGGTGTCCCGGGAGGATTGGAACAGGCCAACGATAAGGCACTCAAAGATCTCACTGTCAACAATACACGGAGTCCCCGCTGTAGCAGCTATTAGCTGCCTCTGATCTAAACCTCCAATTAAAGTGGTGATTAGGCCCAGTGAGGCATTCTCCGGCCATGAATTATTCATCTCCCTTCACAGTAACAGCACCAGGGGGGATTAGAATGAGAGCTGGTGAAAACAGAGGCATTTTAAGCAGGGTTTTAACCATATACAAGCAAACATTTATCTTTCAAATCTTTCATCTTTGCTGCTTCTGGAAATTAAGGCTCCCACACCTCCATCCCTGCCCCTTCAGACCCGCGCTGTGGGTGGAGAGTGGGGACACGCTGCTGGTGACATGGGCAGGATGGGCAGGGTTCAGGGACTCGACCTTTCTCCTGCCACACCAAGTGCCTGGATGAGGGCGAGGGAAGCCCCAGGATCTCCCCTCAGAGGCCCATGAGTCACAGAATGGTTTGGAAGGGACCTTAAAGCTCATCCATTCCACCCCTGCCATGGCAGGGACACCTTCCACTGTCCCAGGCTGCTCCAAGCCCCGTCCAACCTGGCCTTGGACACCTCCAGGGATCCAGGGGCTGCCACAGCTTCTCTGGAAACCCTGTGCCAGGGCCTGCCCACCCTCACAGCCAAGAATTTCTTACTAATATCTAATCTAGACCTAAAGTTAATTATGAAGCCATTCCCCCTTTTCCTGTCACTCTGAAGTCCCTTGTCCAATGTCCTTGTCCAAAGTCCCACTCCATCTTCCTTGTAGGCCCTTTCGGGAACTGGAAGGCCACAATTAGGGCACCCCAAAGCCTTCTCTTCTCCAGGCTGAACAATCCCAATTCTCTCAGCAGAGGTGCTCCATCCCTCTGATCATCCTGGAGCCTCCTCTGGGCTCACTCCGACAGGTCAAAGCAATAGGGAGAGACCCGTGCTGCTCCCCCTCCAGCAGGAACCCTCTGCTGGATGCCCCCTGTTCCCACCCCACCACCAGCTGACTCTGGGATCTCTGTGGTACCTGGTGACCTCCCACCCAATGCCTCTAACAGGGCACTGGATCAAAAGCTTTTTCACAGCTCCAGTAAATTATGCCTCAGCTTCACCCATCTGCTTCCCAGCTGACACTTCCTGAAATAAATTAATCAAGCCTATTCAATTATAGCCTCCTTTCTGTACGGTTTCTTGCTGATCCCCACCTTCGTGAGACACTTCTCTCCCCTCTCAGGGCTGCACGGGCCCTTGGATGGGGCAGGAGTGACAGTCCCCAGCCCCTCTGCTTTGGCTGCACAAGAGGATTTGTCCCCAGGTCCCCTGCAGACCCCAGGATCCATAAGGATCATGCCCCAGGAGCACAGCCACCAGCTCTGAGGCAGGAGCTGCCGTGCTACTTTCAGTCTTATTCCTTCTCTCTTTTAGTCCCCTGAGAAATCTCTGCAGTCTCCACTCATTTTCCCTCATGAAAATCAATAAAAAGCAAATATAAGCAGGCCACAGGGACAGTGAAATGATCCCTGCCCTGTCACCCTGGGCTGCGGGGCTCACACAGAGCTCGAGCTCCTGCAGATGGGAGTCTTGTTTTTCCTGCCTGCTTCCCTCTCCTGCCTGCAGGGATGGGGCTGCTGGAGGAAGATAAAACTGGCTGAAGTGGGGTGAGGGAACGACAGTTACCCTGCAAAAGTAAAACAGAGTTTGTGTTTCAAGCTGTTCTCAGGCTGAGGAGTCAACGAGGGGGAGTTTTGGCTTCTCCTCTCCCTGTGCGACCCCTGCGGGACCCAGCTCCTGCATCCCATGGGATTGGGGTGCTGTGGGAAGCTGTGACACCCAGGACCCCCCCTGGGGTAACACCAGTTCCCCAGGAGGCTGCATATGGTGCCATGCCTGCAGAGACAGCCTGTGGGGAGGCAGGTGGCACAGGGTGGGCACACAGATGGCCACGCTCCAACCACAGGGAGAGTGGGGGCATTTTATATTTGCAACGTCTCAGATCGATTTATTTCTAGGTTCCAGAAAGTACAGCTATGGGGAGGAATCACAAAGTGTAGCTCAGAGGAGGGGGGAGAAGACAAGGAGAGAACGGGCCCAGAGCAAACAGCGAGGTGTGACAATTTTGAATTCCTGAAGAGGCAAGAAACAGGCACTAAAATAAGAGTGAGCAGACGTCCTATTTTAAGTGTTCAGCACTGATGGGTTGGACAAGCACTGCTGTGTGGAGAATCCTGGGTGACACCACCCAGAAATACAACTCCAAGCAGCAGGGGCTGAAGAAACACTCCTTCAATTCACTAAGATTTTGGAAGTAAGAAAGCATCAGTCTGGTCAGGCCAGTGGGCACCACTGCCAGCTCTGCACGCACAGTTTGATCCCTGGGAAACCCAGCAGCCACATCCCACACATCCATGCCCTGCCTTCCCAGGGCCAAATCCCAGCATCCTCCTTCCTACCATGGCCTGTCCTCACTCCTGTGCAGAGAACACCCCAGAACAGTTCCCAGCAAATGCCTCCAAAGAGGGGCAGCCTCTGGAGACTCCTACCTGGGACACGGACTCCATGCAAAGGGTTAGAAAGCGCCATGCCAATCTCAGTCATCCCGTACCTCTCCAGCAAGGTGTGCCCCGTGATGCTCTTCCACTTCTCCAGGACAGGCACAGGCAGGGCTGCTGAGCCTGACACCATTAACCTGCACAGGGAAAGCCCAGGTAAGAGAGGATCCAAGAGCACCTTTGCTCCAGGGAATTTGCAGTCGGATAAAAGGGCACAAAAAGCTCTGTGAAAAACCTGCAGGCCCAAAACCTTTTTAACCAGTATCAAAGATATCCCTCACCTTCTCGGCATGATATGGGGTTTAAGTTAACCAGGACAGCCTCTTAAAAGAGATCCTGTAGTACAAGCCTGGGCTGCAGGACAAAGTCCTCAGCCATGTGTTACACAGGGTGACACACAACGAGCCCCTTCTGGGTTTCCCATGCAAGAGCGGCTCATAATTAAATAATGTCACCCTTGTTCCTGTCACAGAGACACCAAAGCACAACAGCCAGCACCGAAAGAGCTGATGCTGAAAGGAAAACCTGGAGCATCCACTGAGCCAGCAGCAGCCCCTGCCCACAGCTCACCCACCTGATGTTCTCCTGGCAAAAGGCACGCACAAAATCCTGCACTTGGGGCTGGGTGAAATGCTCGTCGTAATATTCCATCAGCTTGGCATAGATGGTGGGCACTGCCATGAACACGCTGACACGGGGGGCTTCAGAGCTCAGGAGCTTCTTCCACACCTAGGAAGGCAGGGAGCACACATGGGTGAAACTGCACTCTTGCTATCTAAGATTTCTTAGACGTACAGCTGGAAGCTGTTGTGTGCCCCTCATCCCTGTCCAAAACAAGCTCCCAGCTTTCATCACGCCCTTGTTTCTCAAGGCACAACGTTCATCTCTCATCCCACCAGTGGATCCCCCACCCACCATCACTCACGAGATGATGCAAATGGCAATTTTTTAGTCCTGGCATGTTTCAGCCAAGAATTTGCTCATGGAGATTGTGGCAGAATCAGCTCATTCCCTTATCATGCACAGCTCTTCAAAGGCTGCACAAAGCCACCAGTTTTCCAAAGCATGGCAGCTCTTCTTTGGAAAGACACGGCCCACACCTGACACACAATAGCTTGGAGCCCTTCAACGTCTGAAGCAAAGCTGGGAAGAGGGAGATCAGGCACTGGGAGTGAGAATTCATGAGCATGGTGAGGTGCAGAGAGCCGTGTCCCCGGCGAGCTCAGAGGAGCCATCAGAACCCATCGGTAAAGCAGCGGCAGCAGGAGACAGTGGCTTTTCAGGAGAGCCACTACCCCAACCACTGTCCTCCTGAGAGGAATGCTCCCTGTGGGAATAATGTTCCTCAGCTGCAAGAAGAAACTTGGGAACTATGAATGGGGACAAATTCCAGCAGCCAGCTCTGCTGGGATGCGGACAATGACACCTCTGGGAGCCATAAATGTCACACCCGAGGCCATTCCTCCCACACCTCACCACTCTCCCCGCCAGGTGAGCTCTTCCCAAGGCAGGAGCGATCCAAAGCCATGAATAAATCAGAGCCCCGCTGACGGCGCCTCTGTCCCGGCGCTCCAGCCCCTGCCCCGCCGGTGACAAATGTTTTCCCTAACAGCTCCTGACACCCAGCGCTGCCTCCCCGCGCACGCTCAGCTGCACACGAGCGAGGCGAGGCAGGGATTGATGGAAGGTGAGCCAGGGATTCTCCTTCATGCTGTCACTCTGCCCCTTCCCTGCGTTCTGCTCGCTCGGGCTCCGTTTCATCCCTTTCTCCTTGGCTGCGCCGGCGCCACCTCCCCCCGCATCTCGCACTCCGCTGCTCCACAACAATCAGCTCCTAAAAAAACCCTCCCGGCACAGGGTGGTTGTTGTGAACAGGGCAGGACACGTCCACTGAGGCACCGTCCCACCCAACAGGAGGGAGCTCACGCTGCCTCCCAGCCCAGGGATGGCCCTCGGCGGGGAGAGATGAATGCACGAGGTGCAAATCCACCGGACAGCCTGGGAGGCAGGGCATGAGCACTGCAAGATCCCCTGGGAAAGGAAAGCAGAACTGGAATGTGGCTTTCTGCACTGATGGGTGACACATCCCGAGAGGGAACATTTCACTCCATGCAGAAATCCACCTACCAGCAAGATCCCTACCAGCCAGATTAGGTAAAATTGCATTTAGAGGGGTCTAACCTCCCCCATGCTCCTCCCAGCCCCTTTTTCCCCCCAGTATCTTCCCCACTCTAGGCAGCAGGGTGGAGAAGAATCACTCCAAAGCCAGGGCTGAATGGATCTGGTCTCCTCAGCCTGGTGCTCCTAAGGGCAGGGAAGGATGTGTGATGGCAAGCAGGGATCAGGACTGTGCCGAGGGATTGAAGGGAAACAGATGCTCAGGGGTTGTTCAATCCTTGCTGTGTGATTTTGTTTTGCCTTCCCAAGTCCCCAGCAGCTGTGGGAGCGCAGGCAGACTTCCAGTCTGGCCACGCAGCAGAGTTTTCGTCACATGACTTTGGATCTGAAAAACCCCAATCCCACCGAAACAGAGCAAGTCTGTCCTGCACCCCGGAGTCCCCTGTCCCCACGTGCCAGCCCAACTCCCGCCTTAGACAAAACCCTCCCTCCTGCACTGCAGCCACGGGAGCAGGTTTTTTCCATGTCAGTCCAGCTCACCCAGCAACAGCCCCTTCCTGAGGATAAGCAGCTGCCTTTGGATTTGTGCCACCAGCTGCTGGGGTGATCTGCTGACAGCCAAACCTCTCCACCTGCTCTGCTCCCGCTCAGCCAAATCTGGATCCTTCCCATGTGTTTTAGCAGGACTAAGCCGTGGTACAAAGCTGGCAGCTCCCAGCCCTCCGCGGAGCCCAAGCTGGCCAGAGGGCCTGGCACTGCCCAGCCAGCTGGAACAGCTATTCCTGGCTCCTAGCTGTAACTCCACGCCTTGAGAGAAGGATGTGGGAAAGCCTCGTTACCTGGGACTAATCAATCAACCCCGTGCAAAGCTTTGTCCTTGCAGCACCCAGCATCCTCCGACAGCGCCAGGCTCGGAGCAGCACAGTCCACCTCCCCTGGGTTATCCCACTGTCACTGTCACCACGTTAATTCCCTGGGCACAGGGCAGTGGCAGCCCAGCTTTCTGTTTTGTTTTGCTCACCTGATACCTCCAAGTGCTTTTAAAAAGCCATGGATTTGGGGAGCAAACATGGCACCCCGCGGTGCCAGGGCTGCCAGGCTCTGCAAAGAAGGGAAGCACCACCCTTCCCATGGAATATGCTCAGGAGGTGGATCAAGATTCCTTTTAAGACAACCAAGGGCTAGAAACAAAAAGTTTCTCACTGCAAGAAAGCAAGAGTGGGAACAGCTTCCCACCAGCAATAATGGCAGCAAATGCTTCGGGTCAGGGCTGCCTGTGCCAGCAGAGAAGTGGGAGACCTAATGTTCCCAAGAGCCTTCCTGTCAGCATGACATTCCTGATTTTCCTCCCCTCCCACTGCTCAAAAGCATGTCATGAGCTGGCCAGTGGGATTTTGCCATCATTAAAGAAAAAAAAAAAAAAAGGAGAAAATGACACCAGTGGGTACAAAACAAGCACAGCAAGGCACAGCTGGGAGATTTTTCCCACGTATTTTTCCCAGCACGCAGATGGTGAATGAGGATGGAGGAACATACAAGCTGCTCCAAGGGGTGGTCAGTCCATATCAACCTTCCCACCCAACCTCCAGACCTGCTAAGATCGCCTGAAGGAAGGGATGTGAGCACAGAGGAGAAAAGGGACTAAGTTTTCCCTTTAGAGATGTGCAATGCCATGAACCAGCCAGAATCCAAATCAAATACCTGGGCATCTTCTCATGCAAAAGAAGAAATGGTGGCAAACCCGGTTATGTGCCAAACCATGTAAGATATTGGCTGATGGAAGATTCCCAAAACCAGCCAGAAGAACGACAGGCTGTAAAGGAAGCAAATATCAGCAGGGATTTTTCCATCAGCCCACAAACGGATCACAGCCAGCCCGTGGTGCAGCCTCTATCGACAGACACAACAGCTCCTCTCTTCTATAAAATTATTGCATCATTTTCAGTTGTAATTTAATCTTTCCAAACCTTTTCAAAAATAACAATGCCTCTAATGCAAGGTTAACTCAGCCCTTTAGTTCCCTCTTGCCTGGGGAGACAGTCTGTGTTTAGCACTGACTTCTGCCATGTGGGAAGCACCATCGAGGAAAAGGGATGCCGGTGATTTTTGGAAAGTCTGTGGGAGCAACAGGGCTGTGGCCAAAGCAGCTGCTTCTTGGGTGAGATCCTGTGCCAAACACGAGGGTGGGAAGCTCCTGTAACTCAACAGCAGCAGTGAAGGGGCTGCAGGACCATGCACACACATCCAGCACCAAATAATCCCAAACAAGCAGACGGGCACGTGAGACAGGGGAGCACCGAGGGGAGCTCTGCTCCCTCCCAGGTACTGAGCCTCCAACACTTCACAACCAATATGCAAAGAGAGGGAAACATTCTTCTCTTCAAAGAGAAATCAGGCCCTCGGTGGCTTCGTCTCATGTTTGTTATAACCCCAAACTGTTTGTGCTCTGTGCGACTCTGGTTTTAATCATTTATTCATCAGCACAGTTTGATGGCCCCTCTGCATTCCAGGCTGAAGCTTTTAAACCCTTCCTATGCTGGAGGCATACTGAAAGGAGCAAGTGCTTTCCCTGGGACCTGGAAATATAAGTAAATATGACAGGCTCTGGTTCCATTTTTTATATTTCCCCACACACATCAAAAGCCATTACTTGGGAACAGATGCTGAGGACAGACGGCAGATCAGGGGAGATGGCAAAGAAAACCTCCAACTTTTTAAAGCCAGGTCTGTGAGAAGTGATCAAACATAATCCATTCACTAGTGACCTGCTCCTCCCTCCACCGACTCCTCTTTGAGTCTGAAATAAAATTACTCCTCTGAAGCCTCCCATTAACAGATGAAAAGACTTTCAGCCTCTCTCCAGCTGAAACTGGATGGGGGCCGTGATCCCCAGCGTGCCTGGATATTGGAGCTCAGGCTCCTCGGCTTGGATTTGCTTTTCTTTTAAAAATAAACCAAAAGAGCTGCCCAGAGTGATGTTTGCAGAAGTGACAGATCCAGGGGAGAGGCTCAGTGCAGTGCAGGCTTCTCCTTCCCGGAGGCAACAGCGGCTGCTGAGCCCTGGATCTCCCCGTGCAGCCCAGCCAAGGTAGACAGCCCCAGCACCCAGCCCAGCCCGGCTCACACAGACAGCACCAGTGACAAGGACAAAGTTTGCTCCCAGACACAGAACTGGCTTTCCTGGCCTTCAGGAATTCAGGGCTGTGAGCACACGATGCAGCAGCACCCCAGAGCAACACCTCCCACTCATCCTGTGCCAGGTCTGCAGCTCCCTCCTACCACGGGGAAAAGGTGCCACGGGGGACAGAACATCAGGGAAAGCTCGTCCCGAATCACACATCACCTCTGGGCACACAGCATTCCTATTTCCCTAGAAAGAAGAGTCCAAACAAGATGATTTTGATGGCTTTGAGTGTGACATTGTAAAACGGGGCATGGTTTTTAGAGAGCTTGATCCTCGGAGCACCTTAAGTCAGACATGCAGCGAGGCTGGCACTGAAACAGCAGCTCCTGGAACTGCAGGGCAGGAAATCTGCATCTTGGCATATTTGTCATGGAAGGGGTTGCAGGGCACAGCCAGGGCTGTCACTGCACAGGCAGCACATCACAGCTCAAACCTGCCCAGCAGAGCCGAGCGGGCAGCACACGCCACAGCTGGGTCACCCCGAGTGGAGATTTCCATCGGCTTCTCCCATCACTCAGCAGAGCAAGTTCCTTCCTTCAGGTTTTTCAGTACTCTTATTTCCCACTCTGCACAAGAGCCTGGAAGACCTCCCAGGATCTGCTCTCGTGTTTATCAATGCAGAGAGCTGACAGGGACCCTTTTGCCATTAGAACATCTTCCTCTCAAGGCAAGATCAGGGGTGGCCAAGGCAAAGACAAGCTCTTCCTGTTGTTCAAGCCCAAAATGGATCCTCTTTGTCCAAAAACCACAGAGGATCCTGTAAACCAGACACTGACCTCACAATTTGTTCCAAAACGGTCCTGTCCAAGGAGTGCCTGGTTTGGAATGGGGACATCAGTGTGACTGTCACAGCAGGCACAGGGGACACTCGGCTGCCCTGGGTCTGTCCCTCCAGACTCACTGACATTTCCACAGAGCTGTCACACCACAGGCTGTGCCTGGACTGATGCAGGGAGGGGGGCACTGGGAATGGATGCTCCAGAGGGTGCTTGGAGCAAACCCTGACGCTCAGAGACTTCCAAGAGCACCTGGCCAGGAGGAGAAGGCTCACCCTGCACTCCCTGCTTAACAGAGACATTCACCTCTTCTCCTCTGGCCACCACAGTGCACAAAATTTGTACAAACACAGCACCTTTGAAATCCCTGCTCCTGGACAAGAAACTCCCATTCCAGCATCTGGAACAGGTCAGCAGCAGCTGAGAAATGCAAAGAGGAACAGAGCAGCTGGAAGAGTAAACTCGGCTTGGGAGCAGGTTATGGAGGGAGGATGGTACAGGGATGCTGAGGCTGCAGCTTGCTCCGGCTCCAGAGGAGGCTGCTGCCCTCCCACTTCTCACCCTTGAAAACCAATAAAACAATGAACCAGGAACATCACAGCCAGCCATGCCCCACACAGCTGCTGGCAGAACACCCCTCGGGCTCACTGCTCTTCTCCTGCCTGCTCCACGCCCACCTGTGCTGAAAAGTCTCCCCCCACAGCCAGCCCTGCCATTCCCAATCCCAGCAGCACACCCAGGAGCACTGGGTGCTGCTCCCATGGGCTCCCTGGGAAGACACTGCACCCCAAGGAACACAAGCACCAGAGGACTCAGTACCTCACATACGAGTCAACTAATTCTGGAAACTAAGGGTCCGTTTATAAACCCTTTATTAATAAATGATTAATAGATGCAGCCATATTTTTTAATAACTTGCAATAAAAAAATGCTACGAAAAGCTTAAGCAAGACAGTCTTAACAGATGGTGCTATAAAGTGAATTATAACATGTACAGTAGCTAGTGCAGAGTAATGGATGTCCTCATTTAATAAAAAGAATCTGATTTTATGCAGCAACTTTCACGCTTGAGGCACCTCAGCACACTTTAATGAGTCCTCGTGGCCTCAGCAGCAGCCACAGACATCAGATGCTGTTTTAGTGAGAGGAAGGATGTTGGTCAGGACACCAGGGCTACTCCACAGTCCTGATTTCTAACCTTTCCTTGGACAGCTCCCAAAAACAGACGTAAAGGTCTGAGAGCTGCCACCTCCTACCCCTGCACGGCAGGGAACGACAAGCGAGCCGTGGTCTGGGGCTGGGAATGTCTTCCCAGGAAAATTAAAAAAAAAAGAAAAAAAAGAGCATTATTCCCACCACCAAAACCAGACTGCCATCTGTATCCACGACTATAAGGCACGCCACAAATTATGTAATTTAATAAACACTGTAATAATAAAGTATTTATTTTGTATAATGAAGTGTTAGTGATTAGAAACCAAACACACATCGGGCGTGCTGCTGCGGTTTCTCTTGAACCTTTGCCAGTATCACTCAAGGCTAAATATGTCTGCAGCAGGTTGAGAGTAAGTTCCTCGCCTTGTTTTGATCAGCCTGTCAAGTGTTTTAGCTGCCAGTCGAGTTTCTTTATATCACACTATAATTGGCTGCTTTCTCAAGGTGCAGCCAAGGAAAAAAAGCACACGACAAAACTCGGGCTCCTTTGGCAAAATCCTCCACTGCTGCTTTGCTGCAAGCTGATTTCAGTAGCAAAGGGCACTTTGTAAACAGCTGGTGAAAATAGAGTGGAACTGAAAGGCAGCTTGCAATAAACTCCACGAGAAAGCCTTATTTACCCTCCCGTGCTGGCTTTGGAGTGTCGATCAAACCAGCCGCAGCTCCCAGGGGAGGCCCTCGGAAAAATAACGGGAATAAAAGAAACCGGAGGAGCGAACGCCGCCCTTCAGAGCCCCCCGTGCACCTGAGAGCCCCGCCCGGCGCCCGCCGCCCTCGCCAGCCGCTCCCCCTGCCCAAGTTCAGCTCCAGGGTCAAGCGGCCGCCCCCGGCGCTGTCCCCGCGCGTCCCCGGTGTCACATCTGGGGACAGCTCTGATCGCAGCCGGCGGGTGGGGGGGTCCGCTCCCCCGATCCCGACCCCATCCCTCAACGTCGGCTCATCGATCTGCAGATGTCGGGGGAGAGCAGAGGGAAAACGCGAGGGCACGGGGGAGCATCAATCACCGGCGGCGCAGGACGTGGAGCACCGCGCCCTCCAGAGGCTCCGCTCCCGCCGCTCAGCGCCCGCCCCGCCGCTCACCGGCACCTCCAGCCCGGCCCCGCCGCACCCCGAGCCTTTGGGGTCACCCTAAAATCGGGGAGGGCAATTTGGCATCAATCCCTGGGGTGAAAAGCACAGGCTATGGCAGCCAGGGACCTTTCTGATTTCTACAGCAGCATCCTACCAATTTACTCTGGAAGTGCGGAGCTGCCCCGCTGGGATTCCGGGGCTGTGCCCCCAAAAAGGATCGGTGCTCAGGTGTCACAGCCATCCTGACAGAAAAAGGAAGCGTGCATTTTCTGTGGCTGCTGCTCTGAGAAGCGGAAACGAGCCATGAAGAATCAGCCGGCCCTGCAGCGGCTCCGGGGGGAGCAGGGCCCGCCCTCACCCGGCAGCAGCACAGCCCGAGGCTTCCAGGTGAATCCCACACCTGTGCGCTTTGTCCTTGCCATGGGACAGGCCTTCCCGGCACGTGGAGAAGCACAGACAGGGAAGAGCAGCCTGGGCACAGGTTGTTACTCAGCACAAGCTCCTTTGGCTTTCCCAGGGAATTCTGCAGTGACAACACACTCCTGTTTCCTTTCTGCACCTGAAAACCCAACTGTCCCTCAACAGGGACACTGCAGACACCACCCAGCACACTGGGAGATGTGGATGGATGGTGCTGCAGCCCAGGGGTTGGGAAATGCAGAACCTGTTCCACCCTCACTGCTGCCTGTCCCTTTCCTTCCTCTCTTTCCATGGTGAGCCACTGCCACAGGGACAAAGGAGAAGCAGAACACTGGCACTGGTGTTTCCTGCCTCAGGTGGAAAAGAACATTTCAAGAGCATCATTCCAGTAGGGTTTCCCTCCTGCCACTTTTCCTAAAAGCTGCAAGAAGGTCTGGATCTGCAAACTCTCTCTCACACCACTGAGTCCAACCTGACAGCTCTGTTAACTCTTGTTTCTCCATAGAGGAAGAGTCACCTTTCCATGTAAGTGAGGAAAACCAGGATTTCTCTTACCTGGGCAGCAAAAAACCCAAAAGGCTGTGTTCTGTCATGTAATGCAATACAAAACACTAAGGATGCAGGACTGGAAGGGGAAAATTTGGAAGGGAGGTGGTGAACCTCTGTCCCTGGAGATGTCCAAGGAATGACTGGACATGGCACTCAGTGCTCCAATCTGGGGATTGGTCACAGGGTTGAATTGGTGACTCTGAAGGTCTTTTCCAGCCTCTGTGTTTGGGGATTCTGGGAAATGCAAGTCACTAAAAAACTCAGCAAGCAGCACACCACTGACACACGTGAGAAATTCCAGTATGTGCACCTTTCCTGGTACTCAAATCCACAACCCTAATTCTAGATGGAAATGCTTTCAGTGGGCACACAGAAGGGTCCACCCACCCCCAGGCAGAGCCCAGCCCAGGGCTGGCAGTGCAGGATTCCCATTCCAACATCACACACAAGCTGCACCCTCTGGAAGAGCACATTTACCCCGGGCTGAGCACCCAACCAACACACTTTGCTGTGAACCACACACAGCCAGTGGCTAAAGGGGCTGGAATCCTTCAGGAATTCCTTCCCAGAGCTGCTCTGAGTGCAATGCTCGGGGTCCTGCTGCTGGATTCCCCCCGGGCTCACCGTCTGCGGGCTGAATTCCGGGAACATGACGCACGTGGCTCCCACCCACAGCGGGCACAGCAGCTTATTGATCACCCCGTGGACGTGGTGCAGAGGCAGCACGTGCAGGATCACATCCTCCTTCCTCCACTCCCACTTCTCAACCAGCCCCGTGGTCTGCAGGAGAAAACACACAGCGTGGCATTAGGGCAGGAGAAAAGATTCCCCCGAGGTACTCCCGAGGTATTCCCGAGGTATTCCCGAGATATTCAGGCCCCAAATTCCCTGGCAGGAATGCCAAGCCTGCCTGGGTACAAAATCTTCCCTTTAGGATCAGTGGGAGAAAAAATTCCCACCAAAACAGCAGCACACAAGAGGAACACCTTCAGCATCCTGTCAGGACGGGCCTTTAAACCAGCAAAGCCCTTTCCTTGTTACTGAGAAATATCAACAGTGATTTTAAACAGGACATACAAAAATATTAACCTGCTGCTGCACGTGCAGATTTGGCAGAAACAGTAATCAAAAAGCTCATTTTCCCAGAATTCTGTTGCCATAGTTAGGACACTGATGACATCAGGCTTTTAGCACCTGTAAGGGATAATCAGTAGGAGCAGGAAATCGCTGATAAACAGAAAGTAGGTTTCGTGTTAGTAAAAATTGTGGGAGTCTCAAGCTCCCCAAACACTCTGCTCTGAAGGGATAATTATCTGAAGGGATAATTATCAGGTTTCTGGGTCAACAATGCCCTTCAGAGCCCAGTGCTGGCAACTGCAAAGCTTATTTCTAGCCACCTAAAAATAAGAGAAGCATCTGAACGGTGGAATTTGGTCGTGTCTCTCACAACCCTCTTCCACAGAGCAGCTTTTAGGCCTCCTGCAGGACAGCACAAAGGACGAGGACTGCTCAGGCCACCCCCCAAATAACCAGCATATTTGTAAGGAAACAGATTCTTTGCCCAATATAGCCAAGCCCTGGCTCCATCCATCAAGGCTTTCATTCCTGCTGGGATACTGCAGGATCTGAGCACCCAGAGCAGCGGCAGCTCTCCCAGGCATCCCTGCATTCCCTGCCCTCCTTCTCTAATGGCAGCAGCCTGGCAGTTGCAGGCACTGATAACCAAGTGGTGAGATAGTCAGCAGGCTTATTCAAACTTTTAATTCCTTTTGGCTCCGAGAGCTAATGGATTTTTTTGCCTTGGGGATACAGAGCTGAATAATGCACAGGCTTCACACAGCACTGGGCTGGGCTAAGATATTTTCCAATTAGGAGCAAAGATTCTCCCCTAGTCAGAGGGTAGAAAAGTAAACTGCAAAGAAACCAGGTTTTTTACAACAGGTTTCATCCCTTCTGCTTTCCAGGAAAGCAAGGAGGAGAATCCACCTGCCTCGGGATGCAGCTGCAGCATGAACAGGCCAAGGTTCAGAGCCTCACACGCTGCTGTGTGTTCACCTCCCGAGCCTGGAGGATTCCAGAGCTGCAGCCCCACAGCTCTCTGCAGGAATGTGGCAGTGGAAAGGTGTTTGCAACTCCAAACCCCCTCCAGATTCCAAGACTTCGCCCCTCGGGGGGAGCCTGGCAGAGGGGCAGCAGCACTCACCACAGCCTGCACGTTCCCGTGGGTGCTGAGGACACCCTTGGGCCTCCCCGTTGTCCCGCTGGTGTAGATGATCATGGCCCCTCTGTCCTTCCACGAGGAACAGCTTGGCAAGGTCTCCTCCTCCGTGGCGGCAGGGCTCGTGGGTCCATCACCACCAGACCCGGGAATGGGCAGCACTGGGACTCCCAGTTTCTCGGCGCTGGGGGTGATTTTCCCCACCAGTTCCTGGGCGGCGATGAGCAGCGCGCTCTGGGAATCCTGGATCACGTATTCCAGCTCGGGCACCGGGTGCTTCCTGTACAGGGGCACCGCTATGGCCCCGCTCATCCACGCAGCCCACTGGGCCACCACGTAGGAGGCATCATTGGGGCACAGGAACGAGATCCTCTCTTCCTTCAGGTCCCTGCTGGGGCACTCCAGGAGCCTGCAGATCTCCCGGGATAAGCGGAGGCTCCGGCTGAGCAGGTCCCTGTACGTGTGCTCCCCGTTCTGGTCAACGATGGCCACTTTGTCCCCAAAAGCCAGAGCCCTGGTGAACACAGGGGTGATGTCACTGCTGCAGGTGGCCCAGGCCGTGTGCAGAGCCCTGTGGGGACAGCCAGCCCTCTGCCCATCCCATCTGCAGCGGGACAGGTCCCGGAGGAGGCAGCGGAGGGGCCGGCACACCTGGGGGAAGAGCAGGGGGAGCAGCATCCTGCCAGCACTGCCAGGCCGAAGCAAATCTGCAGAAAGCAATGGTGGGAGCAGATCAGTGCAGGCAGGGATTACCCAGGGGGTTATTCCCACCCAGGGAAAGTGGCAGCCCTCATTTGAATAATATCTACTCTATTATTTATGTCCCTGCCTCAGAGTGCCACATCCTGGGCAGCCTGAGCATCCCTGGGCCCTGCCACGACGAAACAGGAGGCAGAGACCCTTCCCTGCACAGCCTCCAATCCCTAAAATCCAGCTAATTTACATGATGAACCAGATTTCACAGAATCCCAGAGTGGTTTGTGTTCGAAGGGACCTCAAAGCTCATCCAGTTCCACCCCCTGCCATGGGCAGAGACACCTCCCAGTGTCCCAGGCTGCCGGCAGGCAGGGGCTGGAACGAGATGGGCTTTAAGGTCCTTTCCAGCTGAACCATTCCAGGATTCCGTGCAGAATCCTAAACCCCTCTGCACAGCCTGGAGCACCCTCTCCACAGAGCAACAGCGAGCAGAGAGGAGAGCACAGGGCTGTGGCAGGAGAGAGAGGGGTTTGCTGCACAGAATCCAACCAGCACCAAAACATCCCCGGAGAGGTTCCACGACAAAAGGAGGCAGCCAAAGGATGACAAGCTCTCACTCTCCGAGAGGATCCGTGACACTTCCTTGACGCCGGCAATAACAACCTGATTTTTACCTCTTTTTTTTGATAAATGCCTATTAGTGGAGCAGCTCAGCTCCAAGAGCCTCCCAGCCCAGCTTCCCACTGTGAGGAGGAGCTGGAACAAAGGGGATCCAGCCCAGCAGCTCCCCAGGAAGAGCTGCCCAGGGCTGCCCCCAGCTCAGGCTGCACCAGAGTTTATTTTCCGTGAGCCCTGCGGTCTCTCCCCTCCGCCTTCGGAGCATTTCCCCACCCTGACACTGGCCCTGCTCAGATTTTCTTTTGCAAATCAACCTCAGTTTCTGCTTCTGCAAAACAAGCTTGTGATTTAGGGTGGAAACATCTGGGGGAGCAGAGAGGCTTCAGCCCCAGAGCGGGCCGACCGTGGGAACTCCTGACATTTGCCACCAGCATGGAAAAAAAACAAAGCAGCTCAAGGCAGAGCTCGTGTGACGTCTCTGCATTGCTCTGGAGAGACTAAAATGTAAAAACCCAACCTAAATCACACCCTAAACTAAGCCCATGGCCATGGCAAGGTGTTAATGCCCCAGGCATTAAGAGGGGCATGAACTGGAAGCTGGTTTTGCACAGGCTCAGCGTGGCTGATGCTCTCAGTGCTCTCAGTGTTCCTCCAGCTCCTTCCAAAAATCAAATTACCCCATTCCCACCAATCCGTGCTTAATGGAGCAATTAACAGCAGCACCTTGAGCCAGGCCTGGGAACGTTTCAGAGAGCTGGGGGTGATGGTGTGTGCAGACACTCAGGGCACAGGGAAGTAAATCCAGGGGCTGTTTTCCCTCCCATTGCTCAGGGATAAGTGGTGCCACAAAGTCTGGCACAGCGCACCTGGAAACAAAGTTCATCCCCAGAGCCCACGGGAGGGTGGTGGCAGTGCAGAGATGTGGCTCTGCTGCCTCGGAAGGGAAGGTTCAAATCCCCCTGGAGAGGAAAACACAAGTCCTCCCCTTCCTCCTGAGGCTGGAGATTTCAAAGCAGCTGGAGGGCTCTCCCCAGCTCCCAGCACAACAAAACCAGTGCAGACTGGGAGCTGACCCACTGCACAGCCCTGTGCACTCTGTGAGCAAAAAGGGCATAAAATGCATTCCCTGGAGTAAAATGATCCTTGGAGTTACTCTGAGCCGTTCCAAAGTGAGTTATTACAGGAATAATCATCGCTCCAGCTGCGACCGTGTAAGTGCCAGTGCAAGCCTGAGCTGCAGGATTCCACCCTTTCCTCATTTACAGGCATGGGAATACAAAGGGATTCCCGGCTGTTTCTACAGAAGAGATTTAAAAAAAAAACTTTATAATTAGAAAATAATAAAAAATACTTTATTCTTAGAAAATGAAATAGTAACTAAGGGAAAGAGACTTAGAAAAGGCATCAAATAATGCCCGAGATGCTGACTGTTCTGCCCTTCTCACAAAACAAAAAATAGGGAAAAGTTTGGGTTTGACAGCACCTTAAAGCCCATCCAGTCCCACTTTCCACTGCTCCAAGCCCCGTCCAGCCTGGCATTGGACACTTCCAGGGATCCAGGGGCAGCCACAGCTTCTCTGAGCACCCTGTGTCAGACCCTCTCTACTCTTTATTCTTCTCTCATTCTGGGGCGGATTCCCACCCTCCAGCTCTCTGCCTGCAGCCCGCTCAGGGCACATCCCAGAGCAGGAAAAGGAAAAAAATCGCCCCGCGATTCCCGAGGTACGGCGGGCAAGGACGCGGCGCCGCCGCAGGCCCCGCAGGCAGCGGGTCCCGCCGGGAAGGAGAGCCGGGTCCGAACGCACCGAGCTGAGGGCAACAGGCTCCGGCTCGCCCCGGCTTTGGCACATCCCGGGGCCGTCCCGGGGCCGTCCCGGGGCCATCCCGGCCCCGCCGCCTCCGCAGCCCCGCGGGGCCTCACCTGCCGTCGGGGAACCGGTCCGGTCGCGAACAGCTCCGGCGGCGACGCGGCGGCGCGACCCGGACGTTCCGCGCATGAATGTTCCGCCACCCCGCATCTGATTCCTGGGGATTTGGCCCCAAAACGCCCGCAGGGGACGGGGATCGAGCACGGCGGGGCTCGCTGTCCCTGCAGCCCCCTGGAGTATCACCAGCGTCCACACCACGGGTGTCACGGCGGGGTGTGTGACATCATGGAGCGCCATCTCTGCCCCGCGGGTCTTGGGGCCGTGGGCCTCGTCTGCAGGGTTTTGGGGTTTGGGCAGGGTCCAGGGACGGCCTGGGCTCGTGGAGCCTTCACCCGTGGGCATCCAGGGGATGCACAGAGATCCCAGAGATGCACAGACACCCTGGGGACACACAGACACCCTGGGGACACAGAGGCATGCCGGGGATGCACAGAGGTGCCCGTGATGGCACACGGCGCGCCATGCCCAGGCCCTGCTCCCGCACTGGAGCCGTGTTTCTGTGGCCGTGTGTGGCGGGCCGTGAAGCGGCACGGCCGGGGTGACCCCCACCCACCTCCCCAGGTGTCTTTCCACCGGGGCTGTGGCTGCAGCCCGCGAGGTGCAGCGGGCTGGGAGCGGAAACGGGGCCGGGATCCCAGTGAGAGCACCCAACGCTCCTGCACAGCCCCGCTGCCAGAGCGCCATGGCACGGCTCCTTCCTCATGGCACGGCTCCTTCCTCATGGCACAGCTCCCTTTTCATGGCACAGCTCCCTCCTCATGGCACAGCTCCTTCCTCATGGCACAGCTTCCTCCTCATGGCACAGATGCCTCCTCACGGCACAGCTCTCCATGGCATAGCTCTCCATAACACAGGTTCCCATGGCACAGCTCTCCATGACACAGGTTCCCATGGCACCAATCCCTCTGTGTCTCTCAGCTGTGGCACAGCCCTGTCCCCATTTCCTCCCCACTGCCCACTTCCCCATCCCACAGCCCCTTCCCCAGTTCCTCCCCATCCCACAGCTGCGTCCCCATTGTGCAGCTCTCACACCCTTCCCATTTCACACCCCATTCACTCTCCCCACCTCCCTCCTGTCCCTGGGCCGCTGCAGGAGGCTCCCAACACTCACTGAGGCCCCAGTGCCAGCGGGTGCCACCTCCCTGCAGGTGTCCCCAGCACCCAGCCCGGCCCTGCGGCCGCCAGCGTCACTCTCCACACTCCCCATCTGTCACCAGCCTCCCCCTGTCCCCTGCAGGGATGAACCCCCTCCCCAGGGTGTGTGCCCGTGGGGGGATCTCTGGCTCCGGCAGGGTGCCAACACCCCCGTGGCGGTGCAGGGACTGGCAGGGACAGCGTGGTGGTGGGGACAGAGCTGGGACATCCAAAGATGTGCCAGGGGCGGCCCCTGCAGTGCCCGCCCCGTGGGGGTGACAGGGCCGTGCTCCCCCCGATGGTGGCAGGCAGGCGGCGGGGCCAGCTGGCCGCGTGCACAGCAGATGTCACCCCCAGCCACCCTCTGTCGCTCCGGCCCCCGGCACCTGGTGCCCACCGGCCATCTGGAGCCGGCCACATCCCCGGAGACGATGCTCATCCGTGGTCACTGCTCCTCCCCGGGGCTGCGGGGCCGCACGCTGCTCCCCGGGGCCGGGAGGGGGGAAGGAAGGAGCTGCTCCCCATCTGCATCGGGGAGGGCTCAGCCCAGATGTGCCCTCACAGCTGGGAGTGCAAACCGAGACCCGGGTGCAGCACAGCCCTGCCCGCCCGCAGACCCCCGGCCTCGGCTGCTGCCACGGTCCCCAGGGCTGTCCCCAAGCTGCCACCACGGGTTCTCAGGTCCCTCCCAGCTGGGTGTGAGCCCCGGGTTGAGGGGCTGCCTGCCCTCCCCGCCTTTCTCAGCTCGGTGATTAATTATGGATCCAGCAGAAAGCTTTTATTGCGCTGGAGTTTACTTGTGGCACATCCGTATTTATTAAAGGAAAAAAAAAAGGAAAGTAATGACTGGGCTGGTGTAAACACCACAAACACTGCGGGGCCGTGGGAATGCTCAGAGTGACGGCGAGTTCATCCCGGTGCTCTGGGGTGGGATGGGGTGGGGTGGGATGGGGTGGGATGGGGTGTGGGGGGCACTGGCAGCTTCCACTGTGACACTGCTTGGAGTGAGGACGCAGCACAGCAAGGTGGGAGCCTGTCCATCCCCGCCGGGACACCCCAAAAACCATGGGAAGTGTGTCCCTATCCCCAGCCCGCCCCAGTCCAAGGAGGGACAGAGCCAGAGCAGTGCTGGGGTCTGGGGTGGCTGCTCAGGAGGGTGCTGTAAACAAGGGGCAGTGAAATGTTTCATCTCCACCCCTCTGCTGGCCCCTAATCCCCCACCCGAGGCCTTTGTGCCTCACCACTTCCCAGCCTCCCTAAGCTGCTCCCTGCCGGGCAGGGAAGGTCAGCAGGGGCTGCTGGCCCTGTCCCCTGCCACACCCACGACATCGGCCCCACCACGACGCTGCCAGGGCTGCCAGGGCCCTATGGTGGCAGAAAGCAGATTGGGTGTCCTCATTTCGGGGTTTAACCCTGAGCTGCTGCTCCCGCGGCGGGATGGCACAAAGCAGGGGCAAGGTCTCGCTGTGTTTTCTTTTGTGTTTTCCCCTTTCCTGCATCACTCCCAGAAGGAGCATCTGCCGCTGCAGCCACTGCCCGCAGCCGGCAGGGCTGGTCTGTCCCCAGGGGCCTGCAGGGGACACGATTGCCATGGGGACTCCCCGGGGACGGGAGCAGCTCGGAGCTGCTCGGCGTGAAGTGGAGCCGTAAGTGGAGCCTGCGTCACGTGGCGAGGATAAGTGCAAAATGGCCCTATTATGATAATTGCCCGGAATTATGATTGATGGAGATTAGCTGCTTATTTGAGGAAATGGCAGACGCACGTGTGACACGGGCAGGCCGGGGACAGCCACCGGGGCATGGGAGCAAGGGGCACGTCGGGATGGCTCCAGGAGTGGCACAAAGAGTCACGGCCACATCCCTGGGCTGGGATGCGCCACCACCCAGGGACACCGGGTGAGGCGTGGCAGGAGGATGGGATGGGCCAGTGTGACCCACTCACACCCCATCCTGCCCCATGGGGGGCTCCTGGCACCTCCTGCCAACTCCATTAAAGGCATCCCTGAAGAAGGGGTAGAGCTGCTAACCAGGAATGGCTGCTGGTCTCTCTGTGCTGCTGGTGCCTGCCCCAGCGCCCCTGTGCCTCCCAGTGAATGTGGTTCCCAGTAAATGATTATTTTGGGAGAAACTGAGCAGGAGCTGGGCTGTTCCCCGTCTCCTGCCTGGCAATTCCCATCCGCATCCCTTGGCCTTAGGGGCCCTCTAAAGGCGTTGGCACCGGGAGCATCCACGCTATGGTGGAGGCACAAGCCACACACCCACTTCTACCTTCAAAAAGACACCCAAACCAGGAGTTTTGGGAAGAAAAGCCAGAAAAACAGGGTTGGCTGCTACGCTGGTGGCTGGCCAGGATGTAGTCATGGCACGACTGAACTACCGTGGCTGGGATTTTGGCACGAGTTGGGGATGCTCCGTCGCGCGAGGCTGAGACGGCTGTGCCGGGCGACACACGGCCAGAGGGCACCCCAAAACCCCCACCCATCACCAGAAGTCCCTCCTCCGCTCTCCCCTTCCCAATTTCCCGGGCCCCCCTGTGCAGCAGACGGATGCTGGGTAAGAGGTGTGTCTGTGGGAGCCGTCCTCGCCTCGCAGCATCGCCGGTCTGCGGCAGCGCTTGCCATCCCTGGGATGGGCTTTCCCGACTGGGCTGGGGGCACAACTTGGGACAGACGGGGCTGAGCCTCTCCACGTGACGCCGGCACCGTGGACAGGCTCCGGAGCCTCCGCCGCGGGACAAGGACGTGGCCCAGCTGGCCTTGGCGAAGGGAAGGGGTCCCTGGTGGGTCCTCGCCACCGGGCACGGCGAAGCCAACTCCTTTCTCTGCCTTCTCCCCTTTTCCTCCCCCCATTTGGCATTTGGCAGCGGAGCCGTGGCGGCGGCTGGGGCGCGCGGTGCCGGGGAAGGGCTGCCAAGCCCCGGCAGCCCCCCGCGGCCCCCCGGCCCCCCGTGCCAAGGCTGGTGGCTGGCAGAAGGGCTGCCTGCGCCTGGCAGGGCTCCGTCAGCTGCGGGAGGATCCCTGTGCCGCGCTCGCTGCCAATTTCCCTGCGAGCTGGCACCGCAGGCGGCTCCGGAGACACCGGCAGAGAAGGCTGGGGAGGACGGATTGTGAAAGGGAGAGAGGGGGAAAAAAAAAAAAAAAATAATGGACACATGCCATCGCTGGAGCGGCGAGGCTGCCAAAACGCCAGCAGGCAGCGGGGGCCAAAACCCACCGGCGGAGGAGAGGAGGGTCTGGCAGCGCATCCCGGCGTGGGCACATGGAGGACGGGCAGCGTGGAGGAGGCACGGCGTGGCCGAGGCAGGACGGGCAGCAGCCGGAGGAGCCGGAGAGGAGAGAGGTATTTGCCTTCGTTCTGCAGGGTGTGCGTGTGCGTGCATGTGTCTGTGCCAGGCTCTGCATCCCGGCCGGCTCCGCTCCGTGCGGGCTGCCGCGGCCTCCCTGCCCGTCCCTCCAGCTCCTGCCTGGCCTGTCCCGCCGTCTCCTGCCTGGCCTGTCCCACAGCCCTTCCCTGCCTGCCTGGCACAGGCAGTCCCAGCTCCAGGCGCTGGCCGGGCTCGCCCTGGGGCTGCACGGATGCTCTGCCGCACGCGGGGCCGGCCAGCGAGGTTGTGGCTTTGTGTGGTTGGGCTTTGTCTGCCGGCGGCGGAGGGGCCGAGGCCGGCGGGGCTGCAGGAAGGGAGGTGTGAGCCAAAATCCTGCCGCCAGCAACGCTGGCACGTGGGAAATGCGCCCTGCTCCCAGCCCGGGGCCGGCCCGGAGCACAGCCTGGTGGCTGGGTGAGAAGGAGAAAGGGAGCGTGGGCAGGGAGCTCCCACATCCATCACCGTGCTGGGGAGGAGGAGGGAAGGGCAGGATTGCAGGACACCAGGAAGCTCCTGGTCCCATGGCCACGACTCGCACGATGCCGGGGTTGTGGCCACGGGGTGCTGGGTGAAGGAGATGGGGGGTGAGTGGTGTTTGTGTGGGGCGTGGAGGGGAATGTGGAGCCCCGGGGAGGGGGTTGAGGGTGCAGGGCAGAGGTCTGGTGCTGCTGTGGGCCCTCCTGCCTGCCCGGGGTGCCGGAGCAATGCTGGAGCCATTCCCAAGGCAGGAAGAGTGTGGCATCACCGCTCCATTGGCACTGTGTGATGTGGCTGCAAAAGGATCCCCAAGCACCAAACCTGGCCCGTGCCAGGGGAAGGAGCTGGCACTGAGGGGAAACAGGGATGCTGGCAATCCCAAATCTCACAGCACTGCAATTCCTGCTGCTCTGCACCCCTGAAGAACCTCAGCTGTGCCCAACAGCACCCTGTGCCTGGGGATGTCCACTCTGCACCAGTCCCAGCAGGACAAACCTCCCTCAGTGCCCGTCCCCTGCAGGAGCCGGGGCAGGGATGTCAGCATCCAGCTTCGAGAGCATCAGCATCTCCCTGGGAGTGATGTGGAGTGAGGCACAAGGTGTCCCATCCCATCCCGTCCCATCCCNTGTCCAGGGAAGGATCCTCCCCCTGGATGGCAGCACCGCAGCCTTTCCAGCTCCCCTCATTCCCCAGAGGATGAAGCCCCGCGCTGCTCAGTGCAGGGCCAAGAGGGCAGGAACGCTCCGGTGTCACGGGATGATCCCCCCATCTCCCCCTCTCCCTCGTTTTCCTCCGTATTTCACAGTTCCTGCTTCCTGCACAAGGCAGGGGTCTCCAGGGACTCCAGCCAGATGTTCTCTGCAGCACACCACATTGCTTTCCTAATGAAATATTCATGGAGCCTCTCCGCCTCTTGCCATGAAAGCCTTCTGCAGCTCCCAGCCATGGAAACGCTGCGCAGGCAGCATTCCTGCAAAGCTCCCGGCCCCCTGCTTCCCGCTCGGCACCTCCACCTTCCTCTTCCTCCTCCCACCAGCAGTGCCGGAGCGGGGGCTTTGTCCCTGCTCGCCTTGCAGGTGAGGCAACACCCAGGGCACAGCCAGAGCCACGTGTGGGGACACCGGTGTCCCCACACGGCTGTCACCTACCCCGAGGAAGGAGGCTGGGAGAAGGGGGCAGGTGGATGCAGTGATGTGGGGCACGGAGGGGTCTCACCAACCCCCTGCCCACCCCTGTTCCCGGTGCTCCCGGTGCTCCCGGTGCTCCCGGTGCTCCCCTCTCCCGCCGGCTCCCAGCCAGCCCGCGGCATTAGCAATGCTGTGCACTATAATCCAATTAGGTTGTTTATGCAAACAATCAGGTTTTATGTTTTGGTAAAACGCTTAAATAACCTTAATCAAAGGGAAAGACCTGAAACTGTCGCTGGCGGGGGCTGCGGGTTGGTGGGTGGTGGCAGGACCCTGTGCCTGGCTGGTGACACCCTGCCTGGCTGGTGACACCCTGCCGGGTTGGTGACACTCTGCCCAGCTCACACCCCCACCAGCAGCCCCGGGGCTCAGCACCAAGGGCCACGTGGGAGCTGCTCTGCTCCATCCCAGAGCTGCTGCCAGGGGGTCTGAGCTGTTCTGCTGCTGCTGGGGGCTCCTGGTTCCCTTCTCTGACACACCCAGCAAGCCCCAGCCTGCTCCGGACATCCAGGGACATCTTGTCACCTCTGTCCCTAAATACAGGAGCACTGAGAGTGGCATCACACCGGGGAGATGCTGGAGATCCCAGGCAGTGACTGACCCAGCACAGTGCCACCATCTCCCCTCACATCACCATCTCTGGGTGTTCCAACAGCACCACAGCATCACGACACTGGGAGAAAATCCCTGCAGCTCCACCTCGGGTCAGTGCGGGGTGGCACAAGGGACTGTGCTGTGTCCCTGTGCCCTTCCAGGGATGGGCACAGCGGGCTGGGGAGCAGGGCTGGCTCTGGAGGGCCGTGCCCATGGCGCTGCCTCCCGCACACCCCGAGTTTCTGGAGGAGTAATAAGCTATGCATGCAGTGTAGAAATAAAACATGTTCTGCAGAACAAATGATGTTAATTTGCTGAGAGGCTCTGAAGCCGAGTATTAGCGAAATGCCTTGAGGGAGAGAGCGGCAGCTGTGCTGGAATTAATGGCAACGTGCCGAATTAGCACCGCTATGCATCATAGTCAGAGGGAAAAATTACCCAAGAGATGAGGAAAACAACCCCCTCCGTGTGCCAGCCCCGACCCCGGGGCACGCTGCCGAGCGCGGCCGGTGCGGCGGGTCCCGGTGCCCGTGGGGGGCCCCTGGGATGCCCTGGACCCGGCCCTGCCCGGGCACGGCACAGCTCACTCCAAGCCCAACAGCCTCCCCTGTCAGGGTGTGTGTCCTCAGGACTGCTCAGCATCCTCCTGGAGTTCGACATCGCTCCTGGAGCTCCACATCCCCCTGGGCCAAACCGTGCCACTCCATCCCACCCTACTCCCGGGGATCATCTCCTCCAGGATCTGTATCCCTCTGGACCAAACCATGCCATTCCATCCCACCCCGCCCCCAGGGATCATCTCCTCCAGGATCTGTATCCCCCTGGACCAAACCGTGCCACTCCATCCCACCCTGCTCCCGGGGATCGTCTCCTCCAGGATCTGTATCCCTGCTGCTCCCCCATTCCTTCCCCTCCTTTCCGGGGTGTTATTCATCTCCTTGTCTGTTTATTCCTTCTCTTCATTCCCAGTGGTTGAGTGCCTAAAGTCTGTAGCTCCTCACTGATTCCTAACAGTGCATCTGGTTTAGGGCTCTGCAGCCTCCTCCGGAGCCTCCGTCTCCCTCCCCCGCCGCCTTCCGCCCACCCCGGCATGGCCCGGCTGCAGGAGCACGCTGTGGATCAAGCATTACCTCCTAATGGATGCTTCCAGTAAATTCCACACCTCTGATGAATATTTAACACCGACATCCATCTCTGCTGGTCCCACGGTGCTGCTGCGTCTCGTGGGAAGTTTGGTTTAGCCCTTGGGTGGCTGCATCCGAGGCTGTGCAGATGGCAGGGAGCAGTTATCCCAGCGGAGACTGGGGCTGGTGGCATCCTGAGCCAGTATTCCCATGAATTCCTCATCATCCCCCGTGCCCGTTGCAGCTGCTGGCTGCTCATCCTCAGCCTAACGCATCCCCCAAAATAAAACATCTCCCCGCTTGTCTTGTCACCCTCAACTTCTTCTCCCGCTTTTCCTCTGCAGGTTTCAGGCCCGTAGGAGCTGCCCCAGCCTGGCCCTGGATGCCACTGTGCCACACCTCACGCTGTGGGACAATCCTGGGGCTGTGGCTCACGTGATGTGATGGATGTGGATGTGCCACCAGCCTGGTCCTTGCTGGGATGTGCCAACAACGGCTGAGCACCAAATCCACTGGGATGTGGCAATGGGAATGGGATTTCCCCTGTGACCCTCCTGCAGCCACCAGGATTCAGCATCCCTGGGAGGTGAAGAAGGTTCATTCATCCAGAGGTTTATCCATGCAAACCCGGGTGGAGCTTTACCAACATGCCCAGGCCCTTTGGGCTGCCTTGGGGGCCAGGATTCTGCCTGGGAAGGAGGAATGTGCTCCCAGCCCTGCTCCAGACCATGGGAGCACAGGGGCTGATGTCAGCAGCACCCAGGGGACCTGCGTGGACACTCCGAGGGCTGTGCCAGGACCTGCTTTGCTCCCCCGGAGCACCATCAGTGCTGATCCCAACCCTTCTCCGTGTGCTGGGGCTGCTCTGGGTGTCTGCCCCACACCAGGAGCTCTGGGTGCACAGAGCCATCCCACCCTTCTATCCCCGAGGAGCTGGGCTGGGAAATCCTGTAAAAGGGGTTGGTTTTGGGGTGGGATGGGGGAGCTGGAGGAGGTTCTGGGGGCGCTGGGTGCTGCCGGTGCCCGGGTGCAGGCGGGAGCTGCCGGTCACTGCCAGGTTACATCTGCCGGGGCATGCAAGAGTGACTCCAGATGCATTAGAAGTGCCGTGCTCCAATTTCAATTTCATCGTCTCACAATCATTTTCAGGCTCCTCTTAGTGCCACATTAACGAAGCCTGCTCGTTTGAATGCATAATTAGCCCAAGCATTCTACCTCGCTAATTTCGAAGCAAGGGGGGGGGGAGGGAAGGGGGGGAATTTGCATATTAATTTAGCAGAGGGAGAGAAAAACTGTTTACCACTTGCTTCTTGCTGTTGATCACAGCGGACTTAACTCTTTCCCGGGTGCCATCTGGAGCTGCGGAGCCGGCGCCCAGCCGGCACGTGGGACGGGCTGCAAAGGTTACACACAGCAATTAAATCCTCCCGACCACCCGGGCTGCCCTCGGAGCTCCCTGGGAACGCTGAGGTTGCGGCTCCTGGCAGCACAGGGCAGATGAAGGGTGGCTGAGGGGGAGGTGGCAGCTCCAAGGTGCCCCCCAGCCCTCCTCCCTGTGAGGTTCCAGGCTGAAAAGTCACTCGTTGTCACCCCCTCAGGGGTGGCAGGGGCCCAGCCCAGATCTGTCCCTGCCACCCTTGGCAAAGCCAGGAGGGATTTGGTGTCATCCCTCCTGCAAAGAGAGCCTGGGTCCATTCTGTCATCCTCAGTGTGTCCCCTGCAAAGGGACGCATTTGCCCTCGTGTCTCTCTGGTTTTTAACGTCACCCACTCATAATATGATGTTGGATGAGCGTGTGCCTTCCCCAAAACCCTTTTTGGAGCAGAAGTGTCCCATGGGATCAGTGCACACAGGATCCCCACAGATGCTGCACACAAAGGGCACCCGAGGACCAGGGTGGGCAGCCTGGCTGGGCACTGACAGCTCACTGCAGCCCCCCAAACACTGTGTCCCTTTGTCTGGGAGTCTGTGGGCGCCTTGAGCCGAGGTGGGAGGTAATTTGTCTGTCTCCTGCAGCGGGCTGTCATCTCGCATCTGTGAGCCAGTTCCATTTGCACCGCCATTAAAAAAATCTCAGGTCTGACAGGTAGTAAAGAAAAAAAAAATTAAAAAAATAGCAACAGGATGTTGGGAATATCACAGGCTCACCGCAGCTGGATCACCCTCCCTATCCAGGTATTGCTGGATTTGAGGGTGGTCGCAGTGGCAGCAAGCCCTGTTTTGGCTTTGGACGTGTGTCCCCAGGGATATCCCCTTTGCACCTCCATCCCAGCTCCCCAAAATGCCTTCCTCCCCCCCGGAGACCCGCCGCCCCATCATCCACGCTGTCTCACTGGCTCGGAGCCATCCCAGCGCGTCACAGCGATTTGGGGACACCTCCATCCCCGGCATCCCTGTCTGACTCCCGCATCCCAGGCGCACGGAGCGATGCCCACAGGGGGTTTATCCTGCCCCCTGCTCCGGGAGCGCGGGGCGGCGGGGAAGGGGCACATCCCAAATGTGCCCTGGGGTCTCCGGAGTGGCCGGAGCGGTGCCGGCGCTGCGGAGGAGCGCGGGGCTGGCTCGGAAGGGGTTAACAGTTGATTACAGCCTTTGTCTCCGCATCAGTGTACATAATGCGCCCGCATTTGCATACTGCAGTGTGCGCTCAATTAAAATGAACTTTTAATTTCTTCTAAGTAAATTACTTCTTCCCGCTACGTGACGCGCACAAAATGTCAGAATAATGGGAGAGCCTTAATGAGCTGGGAATGAGGGGCAGGGAGGGGAATGCTGGGGGCTCCGGCTCCCCTCTGGGCCACTCCTGCCGGGGGAAAGGATGGATCGCGCTCTCTTCTGCCTTCCCTGCTGGGCCACGGGGCGTCCCTGCTGCCAGGATGTCCCCTGGGCAGGGCAGGGGTCGTCACCTCCTGCCCGTCGCCTCCTCCTGCCCGCGTTGCTGCAAGGAACTGAGCTCTCCGGGTCCTGCGCTCATCCCGGCACCCAGGGGTGTGTGGGGACACGGGAACAACATCCCTGCACGGGTTTGGGCTCTCCGGGCACTGCCCTCATCCCGGCATCCAGGGATTTGTGGGGACACAGGAACATCCCCGCACAGGTTTGGGCTCTCCGGGTCCTGCCCTCATCGTGGCATCCAGGGATTTGTGGGGACACAGGAATATCCCCGCACGGGTTTGGGCTCTCCGGGCGCTGCCCTCATCCCGGCACCCAGGGATTTGTGGGGCACAGGGCCGTCCCTGCCTGGAGCTGAGTTCTCCAGGTCCTGCCCGCATCCTCCCAAAAACGCTTCCTGGGGCATCTCCTTCCCCGGCGGCCTCGCAGCAGCCCGGGGAGGCACAGCCGGCTCTGCCCTTCCCGCGGGGGATGCCCGGGGAGGGACACGGAGCCCCCCGGCCCGACCCTCCCGCCGCTCCCTCCCGCCGGGGCGGCCGCGTGTCCGCGGGGGCCAGATGGCAGGCGAGATTACTGGAATTTGATTTTCAGATAAATCACAAACCTGGATGAGCGAGTGCTGCTCCAGATGCATTATCCGTAATCCCCTGGAAGGGAACCTTTCGGAGGAGACGGTCCCGGTGCCAGCTCGGCAGCAGCTGGGTAATCCCGGCCGGCGGCACGGCCCGCACAGCCCGGGGGGATCAGCTGCCGCCCGCCCGCTCCGCGCTGTGTCACCCGTGCTCGCCACGACCCACATTCGGTCCCGCCGAGCCCGGGCGGGAGCAGATGGAGCCAGATGGAATCAGACCAGGAGCACACGGGCACCGGGACGAGCCCGTGCCCGCGGTGCCCGTGCCGGGCTGTCACACCCGCCCTGCTCAGCGCCGCGGGAGGAGGGTGAGGGGCGCAGGGGGTCTCTGCTGGGCTCCCCACATCCCGCCTCTCCCAGTAAGTGATGCCCAGAGCGTCCCAGTGCTGCCCAGGGCTGCTGGTGACCCCCTCTCCTCTCACCCCGCCACGCCTGTCCACACCAACAGCATCGCCAAATCCTAAGGATGCGCCTCCACTTATTCCACAGATCCACTGGGATGTGGGAAAGACTCCCAAGCTGCAGGGCCAGCCCTGGTGAAGCTGCTGTGGAGGATGAGAAGGGACAGCCAGGGCCTGGCACCCACAGGGGCTGCTCGTGCCCCTCCCTGGGTGCTTTGGGCTGCCCAGGGGAACTGGCACCACGGAGCTGGGAAGAGGAGAGAGTTGCAAGGCCCAGAATTTCTAGGGGTGCTCAGGGCCGTGCTGGGGGCTCTCCCATGGTCTGGGGGCATGTTTTGGGGGGCACATCGAGTTTTGGAGGTTCTGAGTTGGACACATCCTCCTTGGCCTCAGGTTTGACCCATCCTCACCTGCCTCCTGCAGCTCCTCCTCTCCTTCAGCAGCGCAAATTCAGGATCCCCCAGAATAAATGTCACCTGCAAGAGGTGGGGACACAAGGCCCAGCACAAAGCCCCCTCTCCCCACTCTGCCCAGCCAAGCACAGTCGTGGGCCCTGGGGCTGACCCCGATTTCCCAGGTGGTGGTGGCAGGTTGTGCCCACCTGACACGGGACATCCCTCACCCTCCAGGGATGGCAGAGCCAGCCCGGCACGGCTGGAGGATGTGCTGATCAACGGGCGCTTAAACCTGAGCCTGCACCTCCTCCCCGGGGGCAGGGGAGGCTGGGGAGGGGCAGGGAAAGGTGACAGATATTAATTCCTCTTCACCTCCCAAAGGAAAAGGGGATAGGAAAAGCCGAGTAGGGAAAGCAAAGCTTTGTCTGGCTCCAGCGTGGTCTGGGAATGTCACCACGGTGTACGAGGATGGTCCTGGCACACCTCAAGGTGTGTCCCCCAAAGGATGATCCCAACAGTGTCCCCCCAAAAGGGAAGGGGGCCCAGGCCGTTTGTGACACTGAGTATATTAACAAATATATATTTATGGGGGTAAACAGAAACTCCAGACCACGGCCATTGCTGGACCCTGCTTTTTACTTTTCCTGCCCATCGGAGGGAATGGCCGTTCATCTCCCCGGGGTGGCGGCCCAGCTCCCCGGGCTGCTGCTCCCTCTCCTTGGGCTGGTGATCCATCTCCTCTGGCCTGCTCCATTTCCTTGGGCTGGTCACCTCCTCCCCAGGTTGTTGCCCACCTCTGCATTGTGACAGAGCTGGGCTGCAGCGCTGCCAGGCCCCCTCCTCACCGAGGGCAGGCATTGCCCACCCCTCATCCCCCTCGCCGGGCTCGGTGCTCCCCCCGACCCCCGGCGGGTCCCAGTGGCAGCCCGGGGGCACGCGCCAGCTTTCCCCCCAACGCCAAAATTTACATTGAACCACAAATTAATTTCATAATTTTTTCCTCTCTAATTATGCCAACATCTGCTGCGAGGCCCAAGCTGTGCGCATGCATTTTAATACATCCCTCCCCCCCGCCTCTCTCAGCACTGAACTTTTCCGTAATTATCACCAGGAGAAGGGCTCCTTTCCACGGGAGGGAGAGGAGAGGGCTGGCAGCAGGCAGAGAGCTCCGAGCGAGGTGCAGGCAGGGGCTGTGCCCGGCCTGTGGGCTGGCATCACCCTCTGCTGAGCTCTAGGGCCTTAATTTCCAGGAAAAACGGGAAGGACAAGGGATGAGGCTGCTCCAGAGGCAGCCTGGGGGAGCAAAGGGGCAGCAGGGACCCTCCATGTCCAGGGAGCTGCAGCCTGTGCTGGGATGGGGCTCCCAGGACCAGCTCTGCCCCAGGGTTGCTCCCTCCCAGGCCACGGACACCTCGGTCCTGTTTTCACCTTGGCCTTGTCCCCGTCACCCTTTGGGGTGAAGCTGCTGGCGTGTCAGCCCTGTCACATTCCCACTGCGCGGCTGCTCCCACACAGGGACACGTTTCACGGCCTCGCTGGAGGATGCAAAAGGTCATTTGGCTGGCAAGTAATTAAACCCGGCAATTATCAATGTAGAGCGGCGAGCTCCCGGCTTGGCGGGTGCTCCAGGGGTGCCACGTTGAGCTGTGGGATGCAGCGGAGGGGCAGAAATGGGGCAGTGGGACAACGCACATCCCCCGTGCTGGGACCTCCCCTCCTGCACAGGCGGCACCCCCGGAGAGCCCACGGGGCTGCCACGCTCTCATTAGAAAGTTCATCAAGTGTTTTAATTAAAAGGTGAGGGGATGAAGGTGTTGCCTGGATACGGGATGAGCTTGGCTGCCGCGCTCCAAGGAGGAACATCCCGCTCTGGGCGTGGATTCGCGGCCCAGCCCCAGATCTCAGAGCTGCCTCGGGATCGGGAAGGGCCCGACCCTGCCCGGGGCTGCGCGCCGGGTGTGCCACAACCCGGGGAACCCCTGGCATGACCCGGGCCGTGCAATCTCTTCTCCCTTTTCTTCCCTCGGGGCACCCGCCCCGCGGAGCGTCACCGCGGGGGACATCGGCGGGGACATCCCGCACCCTGCCCGGCTGCCCGGGGTGCCACCCCCGCGCGGGGCCGGCTCCGGTGGCGGCCCAGGTGTGACAGCAGGAGCGGGGCCGCGCAGCCCCGTTAGGCTGCTGCCGCCCGCCCGCCGCGCAGCCGGAGCAGATGGCAGGCGACAGAAGCTGCCGATGAATAATACACGTCTAATGAGCGCCGCTCCCGCCGCCGCTGCCCCGCACACCCATCTGCGCCCGCCACCTCCGCGGGTGGTGGCCCTGCCGTGTGCCTGGCACCCGGGGGTCCTGCCCCACACCCTGCCGTGTGCCTGGCACCCGGGGGTCCTGCCCCACACCCTGCCGTGTGCCTGGCACCCGGGGGTCCTGCCCCACACCCTGCCGTGTGCCTGGCACCCGGGGGTCCTGCCCCACACCCTGCCGTGTGCCTGGCACCCGGGGGTCCTGCCCCACACCCTGCCGTGTGCCTGGCACCCGGGGGTCCTGCCCCACACCCTGCCGTGTGCCTGGCACCCGGGGGTCCTGCCCCACACCCTGCCGTGTGCCTGGCACCCGGGGGTCCTGCCCCACACCCTGCCGTGTGCCTGGCACCCGGGGGTCCTGCCCCACACCCTGCCGTGTGCCTGGCACCCGGGGGTCCTGCCCCACACCCTGCCGTGTGCCTGGCACCCGGGGGTCCTGCCCCACACCCTGCCGTGTGCCTGGCACCCGGGGGTCCTGCCCCACACCCTGCCGTGTGCCTGGCACCCGGGGGTCCTGCCCCACACCCTGCCGTGTGCCTGGCACCCGGGGGTCCTGCCCCACACCCTGCCGTGTGCCTGGCACCCGGGGGTCCTGCCCCACACCCTGACACATGCCTGGCACCCAGGGGTCCTGCCCCACACCCTGCCATGTGCCTGGCACCCAGGGGTCCTGCCCCATAGCCTGGTATGCACGTGGAACCCAGGGGTCCTGCCCCACACCCTGATACGTGCCGGGCACACAGGGGTCCTGCCCCACACTCTGTCGTGTGCCTGGCACCCATCATCCCTGCCCCACACTCTGCCATGTGCCTGGCACCCATGGATCCATTCCCACACTGGAGTTTCACTGCCATGCCACTGGTCCTGCCCCACACAGGGATGTCCCTGCCGTGTGCCCGGCACCCAGGGGTCCTGCCCTGGCACACACAGGGATTCATCCCCACACCGTGGTGGCCCTGCCGTGCACTCCTGAATCCAGAGCTGCTCCCACCACCCTGTGGATGCTGAGCAGGGCAGAGAGCTGGGGGCCAGGCAGTGTCCCTGGCCCGGGGCTGGCAGGGAAGGAGCAGGTGGGTGCCACAACATGTGGCAGCCCAGGTCCATGCTGCCAGCAGCAGAGGGGTCAGGATGGGGATCAGCGTCCCAAGCACCTGCTGGATGCCTGTCCATCCCTCCGGGGCTCCAGGAGGGGCTGAGTCCCTGCCTGGGCACCTGGGAGCCCTGAGTTTCTCCTGGTGAGGAGCACACGGGTGAATTTCCCATCACCTGGACATGAGGGTTCTGGCTCTCCAGTCCTGGGATGCTCCACTCGCCATCTCCAAGGGGTTTGTGCCTCCATGGCCCGGGCTGAGCTCCCACCCATCATCATCATCATCATCATCATCATCATCATCATCATCATCATCATCATCATCATCATCCTTCAGCCACGCTCCCACCTCAGTTCCCCCCTCGGCTCCTCTTTCCCAGCCCAGGGCAGCGCAGGTCAGTGGGCACCCAGAGCCAACACGTCGGGAAGGGGAGGAGGAGGGTGGAAAACAAAACGCTGATGGATTGTAAAGCTATTGAAGTGCCGGCGAGTAAACTCCATATTTTTAACGGCATTTAAATGCCTCCGAGCAGATTAATAAGGTCTAGGTAATAGCAGCACCAGTCTATATTTATTCTATCTTAAACGCCAGTTTGTCAGGCTGTATTAATATTGATGGTAAGGCTTGGATTGAGGACAGGAAACGCTGGGACTTCACTTTATCTCTCCCAAACAGGCTGCTCAGCCCCTTTATCAGGGCTGCGGCTGCGGCAGCAGCTGCCTCTTCAAGGGCTCAGCGCATCCCCTCTCCCCCCCCCACACTCCCTCTTTTTAATCAGAGGAGGAGAAGTTGCTGGCTTGATCGTTCCATTTTTATCTCTTTTATTTACTCCATTTTCATGTCTTTCAGCGCATATTTTATTCCCATCAAGGCAGGACCATTGATAGCTTAAGCTGTATCCCCCCTCCCCGGGGCTCCCTCCGTGAGCCTGGCTGGGAAGGACGAGGGGTAATTACCAGGAAAGAGCCCTCCCCGCCCTCCCCTCCTGCCCCACGGCAGCCACACACAGAGTGGCCCCCCAGGAGGGGCTGAGCTGCCATTTGGGGGGTCTGGGGGGAGCACCCACTCCTGACCCAGCCTTGGGGGACCCCCCCAGCTCCTCAAACGTCTCCTACTGCTGCCAGTGCTGCTGCAGAGGCACTGTGCCCGCTGCCAGCAACCCCTCATTCCACCCCATCCTGCCCCACTGGGCATCCCAAAAACTCCTGAAACAGCCGCCGGGGTTGTGCCATGGGGTTGTCCCTGGGGCTGTGCCACGTGGGGAGAAACCCACTGGAGTTTCCACCCCGGAACCCGCTGTGGGCCGAGGCCAGGCTGAGGACGAACCCCTTTTTCCTTCCTGAATATTCCCCAAAGCCCAGATTCCTGCCTGGCTCTTCCCTGCCAGCATTTGAAATGCAAAGAGCTCTGGGTCTTGATTAATGCTACAAATCATCCAGCTGGGGAGCAGCCGGGGCCACGTGGCCGGGCCGCGGGACCGGCTCCGGCGTTCCCCGAGCCCGGAATATTCACGGCAAACCGTGTGCAGCCCTTCCCCTGCCAGGGTGGGAAAAGTGATGCAGAGGGAATTTGCACACGATTTCAGATGGGGTAGAGCGCTGTGCTCGGCGGGTAATGAATGCAAAATAATCGTAATAAATGCTAATTGAGGGAGGAGGGAGGCAGCCTGGCACGGGGTTTGGAGAGAGTCTGGAAAAATCCATGTGGAGAGCGGGACAGGCTGGACGGATGTGGGATGGCCACGGCCTGGGGGTGCTGGGTGCCCCAGGGACGTCTGAGGATGCCGAGTGTCCATGGGATGCTGGGGGATGCCTGGACACCACAGGAACACTGGGTGCTGTGCCCATGTCGGCACAGCCAGACTCCCACCCTGCATGGCCACGAGTCCTTGTTCTCACACAACCCGAGTGGGATGTGCTGGGAAAATCCCTGTCCTCTCTCCGCAGGGCTTTGGGCACCGTGACTGGAGCAGCCCCTGCTCCCCATCACCCTCCAGCACTGGCAAAGCGAATAAGCTGAATTTAACAGCCATTAGTCCTGGAGACATCAAAGGGCTCCTCTGCCGGAAAATGAAAATCCTCATTAACTAATAAAAAGCCCATCGCTCACTCTGCCTTTAATATAATTAACACCAGCCAAGACTTCAATTAAGGTTTTATCCAAACTTCAAAATGCCACACTCTCTCTCTCTCTCTCTCTCTCTCTCTGTCTGTCTCCCCCCCACCACCATAATTATGGCAGGCACAGCAGCTCCAGCCTTCCCTGGGATTCTCCAACCTTCCCTGGGATTCTCCAGCATTCCCTGGGATTCTCTGGCCGGGACAGCGTCACGGCCGAGGCTGTGGCATGAACATCCCAAATAGGAAATGTTTGTGCTTGGCAGGAGCCGGGGGTTCTGCCGGGTGCCTCTGACTTCAGCAGGGAAAAATGCTTCCCGGAGGGAGCGGGATGCCGGGCGCTGGGAACGGGCCGGTTCTCACCACTCCCCTCCCCGCGGGGGCCGGGCCGGCAGCGCCCGTCTGGCCCCGGGGATGGGGAGGTCAAGGCATGGCAAAGCCTCGAGTTGCGCTCACGGGGATGTGTCATCCTGTCCCCTCGGCAGGATCCCGCGGGGTGTGCAGGTGGCCGAGCCAGGACACGTCCGGGGGACGCCGGAATTCCCCAGGGATGCAGGAATGCTGAGTGCCCCGGGGATGTGCAGGGATGCTGAGAGTCCCGGGGATGTGCAGGGATGCTGGGTGCACTGGGATGCAGGGATGCAATGGTGCTGGGTATCCAGGGATGCAGGGATGCTGGGATGCTGGGTACCCCATGGATGCAGGGATGCTGGGTTCCCAGGGATGCAGGGATGCTGTATTCCCGGGGATCCTGGGCTCCCAGGGATGCTGTATTCCCGGGGATCCTGGGTTCCCAGGGATGCAGGGATGCTGTATTCCCGGGGATCCTGGGCTCCCAGGGATGCTGTATGCTGTGTTCCCGGGGATCCTGGGTTCCCAGGAATGCAGGGATGCTGTATTCCCGGGGATCCTGGGTTCCCAGGAATGCTGGGTGCTGTGCTCATTGCAGGGCTGCACTTTGGCCCCCCCGGGATGGCCACGAGCCCTTGTTTGCCCCATGATCCTGGTGGGGATGGGGCAGGAGCTCCAGCCTCGGTGGGGGCAGCGGCTCAGTGCTGCCGTCCCCGGAGCCAGCAGGGACACGGGAGAGCCCGGCCGGACCTGCTGGGGCAGCAGAGGAGACGGACACACAGATGGCTTCTTCTCTCTGGGAGAGACGGGACCCTAATCCTCCCCATGGGTCCCATTATCATCCCTGGCTGGTGAAAAAACTCTCATCCTGGATGTGTCTAATCCTAATCACTCCCTATCGCCCAGGACCACTTCAGACGGGCCAGACGGGCAGACGAGGCCTCTCCTGCCCGGAATATCTGCACAGGCAGCCCCGGGGGGGACACGGGGGGGGGACAGGCCACCCCTTCGCTCCTAATCCCTCGGCGAGCCCTTCATTTAAAAGGGGATTTGCTGTTTATTCCCTCCGCAGGCTCCACGAGCATCACAGGGGTCAACATCTGAGCTGGGAGAGCCTTGTTAAAACCGAAGAGTGGTGTGTTAATTGGGGGGCGATGGGTGGGGGGCCGGGAAAGGCACTGGATGCTTTCCAAACCCCACAGCATCCCTTGGGCCCAGTGCCTGCAATGAAAGGCTCTCCGTGGCTGGGGACGCTCCCAAAAATCCTTTGACCTTCCTAAAACAACCAGAGGTGGTGAAATCCATCCTGGGGGAGGGCGGCTGGGACACCAAGCCCTCCCCCAGGCATTTCCTTGGTGGGGGGGCTGAGATTTGGGCACCCCATGACCCCTCTTGAGCATTTAATTCCCCCTTCTCCTGCTCCCACATCCATATTTATGGCAGGGACGGGCGTGGGTCGGGAAGGTCATCACTTGAGGGGGGGTCTCCTTCTGCCCACCCAGCCCCGGGGGGCGCCTGGGGCTGCTGGGGGGATGGGGATTAAATCCAGAAGGGAAAATATCCTGCAGCAGGTGCAGCTTGCGACAGGTCTGAACGGCTGCCAGCCGGCTCGGAAATCCCAAACACATCTGTGCTCATCAGTTGGACACCAGATGGGCCCCGGGTTGGTATTTTGGGCTGGGGTTGTGTGGGGGGGTTGGGCAAGGCTGCAGGGGGGGCTGGCTGCTCCAGCCCGGGATGCTCACACCCCGCCTGCATTCCCTCATATTTATCCTGGTATTTTTAGCGTGTTTTATCAGCTGGAGGTCAGGCCCCTCTTGGGATGAGGGGCAGCCTGGGGCCACACCAGAGCTCACAGCCGGGCAGCACGGCTCTCTGAGTCCTGGCTCTGTGCCCAGCTTCTCCCCCAAATCCCCCAGGGACGCCCGTCTGTCTCCTCGCACCCATCAGACAGGAGCTGCCCAGCCCTGCCTGCGTTAGAGGTGCCAAACACTATCAACTCTCATTATCCTTATCCACAGCTGCACATCTCATTCCCCAGTGCACTGGGACCATCCCAGCACCAAGAGCATCTCGTCTCCATCCCGGTGCCCTCCTGTCCCTGGCATCAGGCTGGATCATGGTTCCGAACCCTCCTCAAGCCAAATTGTGCTGGGGCCAGTCCTGTGTGCCCCAGCCCTGTTCACCCCAGATCCATCCATCCATCCCAGCTCCATCCATCCATCCCAGCTCCATCCATCCATCCCAGCTCCGTGCACCCCAGCCCCAAGGGATGAGCTCTGAGTCTGCTCCCTGTGGCAGCAGATGCAGCTCTGCAGCCTCGCAGCTCCTGGCTATTTTTAGGAGCGTGTCTGTGGCTAAATCTGGTGCCGTGTGGGCTCCAGGCTTGCCGGCCGCGTGGCTGCTGCCCTGTGAGGCTCTTTGGGGTTCTGTGGGAGTTGGGGGCATGGTGGGCACACTCAGGGCGGTGCTCCCTGGCCGGAGTGTGCTGAGAGTGGGATGTGCAGGACGGGAAAACCATCCCGGAGCAGGGATGGCTGCGTCAGGAGGACAGATTTGCATTCCCGAGTGAATGTGGGGGACGAGGTGAGCGACACCGGCACCCCCTGCCGCTATTTAACAACTCCTGAGTGTCAGGAGAGAGGGAAAAGCCCTGACCCCAAGCACAGTGATCAACAGCCCGTGAGGATCCCTGGTGGCTTCACGTGGTCTAAGCTACAGGCGGGGTGATGCCACCACCCAGCCCTTCCTTCCTTCCCAGAGGGTCATCAGGGCTCCTCTTCCCTCCCTGCCTCTCCCTGGGCCCTGTGGCTCAGCTGAGCTGGGAGCTCACGGTCACTTTGATAAGAGGAGAAAGCTGTTGAATACAGAAATGTGATTGTGGGAAGTGGAGCCAGCAGAGCCTGGCGTGCCCAGGAGAAGGAGGAGGAGGAGGATGTGCCTTCTTCCAGTCCGGCCTCTGCCCAGCCAGGGCTGAAGCAGAGTGTTGGGAGGGGTTGTTCTTCTTTCCCCTATGTCTTGCCCCCAATTCCACTGCTCCTCTGCATGTACAGACCCATCCCCTGTCCCTTCCTCATCTCTGTCCTCATCTCGGTGTCTGTCTCCATCCCCATCCCTGTCCCCAACTTTATCGCTATCCCTGTCACTGCATCATCCCGATATCTGTTCTTATTCTCATCTTGGTCCCATCCCCATCCCCATTCCCATCCCCTTCCCTTCCCATNGCCCAGCTCCCCGTCAGGGCCCGGCTGCACATCCCCGCCGCTGCCGGCGGCCGCTGCTCTCCCCTCTCCCCCTCCCCTCTCTCTCCCTTTCTGAAAATTGATAATTAACCTTTTGTCCGTGGGGCTGTTGTGTTTATTTGGCGCAGGCGGCTGCAGGGCGCTGATATGGAAATCGCAGCCGGCAGCCAGCTCCCGTCCCCCCGCAATCTGCAGCCGCGCACAGCCGCTGGGCAGAGATAAGCAGGTGCTTATTCACAGCCCCGCAGCTGCCGCCGAGGGCAGCCCTACCTGATCACTCCAATCTCAGTGAAAAACTACTTGAGGTTGGGCTCCCGCGATGGAGAGAGGCGATAGGGACGCGCCAGACAGCTCCCCCGGCTCCCGCTTCGCCTCCCCGCGCCGCCTGCCTCCCTCTGCCCGCGTCCTCTCCGCTCCCTCCGTCTCCCTGCTCTGTCTTCCCTCTTATCTCCCTCTCCACATCCCTTTGATTTCTTCTTTTTTTTTTCTTNTTTTTTTTTCTTAAAGAATTTGTCTTTGTGTTCCCTGTGAACTCTCGGCAGCTCCCATTTCCCTGGCTTGGCCGTGGCTCTTCTTCCCATTCCCAGCTCCTGCCTTTGCTCCTGCATCCCCATTTCCCTGGGCTGGAAGAGGCAGATGTATAAAATCCCCATCCCAACCCCAGGCTGGGGCCGTGTCCCCATCCCAGCCCGTTTTTGGAGGTGATGGTCTCGGTTTGGTTCCGGCAGCTGCCGGTGATGTTTTGCTCACCGGTTGTTGCTGCCGTTTCCTTTTCCCCCTTGTTCCCCCACCCATCGCTTTCGAATGGAAAGGGGAAGGCAGTGGGGCACTGCAGGCAGTGGGGCACATGAGCACGGGGCATTTCCAGTGCTGGGGAAGCGTGCCATGCCATCCAGTGCCATCCTGTGCCATGCCGTGCCATCCTGTGCCGTGCCATGGCGTGTCCCGCTGAACACAGGGCTGGCACAGCCCCGGTACGTGTGAAGGTGGCAAGACCTCGACCACCCCCGGGGCTCTCTGCCCTCCTTCCCCCACCTCGCAGTGAGTGTGGGGGCGGTGGGAGCCCGGCCAGCTTCTCCTTTAGCAGGGGGAAGTTCCCGCTCGGCAGCAAGAGCAGCTCTGACTCAGAGAGAAACCGGCCGGGAGCACCGGAGGGCTCCCGGAGCGTGGGCGGGAGGGGTCACCTGTGACGGGGCAGACCCCGCGGCCCAGGGGTTCCCCCGTGCCAGGGTGGACCCTCTACGCCCAGGGGTTCCTCTCTGTGTTGGCAGGGCTCGGGCGTTTCCCCTCACCGAGCCCGACCCCGGGATCGCAGGGGTTCCCCTCCCTCAGTGAGTCAGAACTCTGCATCCTGGGGGTTCCCCCCTCTGCCCAGCCAGACCCCGGGACCCCGGGGGTTCCCTGCTCTGGGGCAGAGCTCAGGGGTCTCCCCCACGCTGGGGCATTCCCCGGCAGCCCGGTGCCTGCAGCTGCCCGGGCAGGTGCTCTCTGTGTCTCTGTTTCCTGGCGCAGAAAAGCCTCCCGCGCGGGTGACACGGGGACACGGGGCCGCAGCTGGGTGGGATTTTCCTGGCCGGCCCTGAAACCCTCTTGTTTTGACTCGCTGCCCTGGGACACTCCCCAGAAGTGGCCACTCTCCTCGTCCCCTGACGAGCCCGGCCCTGGCCAAGGGGCAGTTTGGCAAAACCCCGAGCGATGACATAGCCCCCACCTGGGGTGACCAGAAAGAAAAGGGGAAGAAGCCAGAGCGTGAAACACAGCTGGAAACTCTGCTGAAACCTCTGCCGGCCTTCAGTCCACACTCAGGCTGCTGTGCCTGTGCTGGTGGGGCATCTCCAGGGTGGGCAGAATGGAGCTGGGGTGTCCCATCATTGCTGGGATGATGGATGCGGGGTCAGAGGGGAACTGTGCTGGGGACAGCTGTGGCATCTTTCCCCAAACGCGCAGTCCTGGAAGGGTCAGGCTGTGGTTTGTAGCTTGTGGCCCTTTCCCCAGCACATCAGCCCCGTGCTGGGGCTTCCCCTCATCTCCCTCTGCAGCACCCAGACTGTGCTTGGTGTCCCCTGGGGCTCAGGGCTGCGCCCAGAGGGCAGAGACCCTGCTGGTGACACCCCGCTTTGCCCCCACAGCCCAGCACCCCCGCACCCCATACTCCGGTACCTTCCTCCCCACTTCCACCCGTCCCTTCCTGGCCCCCCCGAGCCCAGGGCGGGGGGCACAAAGCGGGGAGCCCCGGGTACCATCTGCGGGAGCCCAGGTGGCCGCCGAGACACGCCATCTGCTCAGCCACCTTCGGGGACCGTGCAGGCGCTGCTGTATTTTTAGGACACGTTTCCTCCCTCCCACCTGCAGCCCAGAGCCGCCTTTCGGGTTTCTAACAAGTTGTTTCTCTCTCGCTGACAGCTCTTGGGGAGCCCAAACGCTGAGGGGCCTGGCCGGGGGGTGCAGGGATGGCTGCACAGGGGGGTCACCCCGAGTGCTGAAAGGTCGGGGTGACGCTGCAGCTGCAGATCAGGGCACGGGGAAAACCTCATGCCATGGATGATCCCAGGCAAAGGGGCTGCAGCAAGGGGGGCGAGCCCCGTGTTTGTGCCAGGCTGCAAACGGACAGCCACGCCATGCCCTGCCATGCTGGTTGTGCCGTGCCCCAAGGTCCACCAGGACAGCCGTGCTGGGCCGTGCTGGGCCGTGCCGGTCCTGCCGTGCCGGTCCTGCCGTGCCACGCCAGCCCCTCGCAGTGAGGAAGTGAGGCCGGCGCGAAGGGGAAGTTGTTGGAAAGTCAGACCGGAATGGCTGATAGGGAAGGCAGAGCTGGGCTTGGTCACAGATGGTTCCTGTTGGGGAAGGACACGGGCGCAGCTGCCCGGCCACCCCCACCCGCCGCATTATCACTGCCCGGCAGCTGTTCACCTTCCCCTCGCCATGGGACGCGGCTCCGCTGCCACCGCGGCCCCGGCCGTCACATGAGCGGCCCCGGCGGCCGGGCAGGCGCCGAGCGGGCAGGACACCCCGCGCCCCTCCGGAGCTCGGCATCCCCGGCCCCGCCACAGCTCCTGCCCACACGGGGGACCGGCCCGGCGGCACCAGCCTCGGCGGGGCTTGCGGAGTTGGGGTGCTGCCAGCATCCCCTCGGGACCCCCCAGAGCGGACAGGGACCCTCCTTGGACAGGACCAGCCAAGGTGAGAGGCAGCGGCGGGAGGGAGGTGGCGGTGGCGGTGCCTTCTACTGTGGCACGGGTGACTCACCCCAGTGCCAAATGCAGCCTTGGGCAGGCAGGTGCTCCCCGAGGGTGGCACGTGGCTGGCACCAGTCAGTGCATCCCCTTGGGGACCAGCCAGCGGGAATGGGGAGCTGGGATGTGACCGATGCACCATGGAGCTCCATGGGCTCACTGTCATGGGGACCCGTTCCGAGCCCACTCTGCAACTAAACCTTTCCATAAGGAGTAATCAGCCCCGAGGATGTTTTATTTCCAGCATTTCAATCCTGTTTGCCGGGTGTTTGTGTTCGTTCTGGGATCAGCAGCTCACATCTGACCCCACGGGCTCTCCAGGTGCTGCTGAGGGTTTGCACAGAGGCTCCGTGGGGATGGAGCATCCTACATCCCGGTGCTGGAGCATCCCTGGGCATCGAGGCCGAGGGGCTGTGACAGCTCTGGGGGGCTCTGCTGGGCCTGTGCCCGGTGTGGGCAGGAAAGCAGAGCGGGCTGAGTCACCGGTGTGAACAATGCTGGCCCTGTTCCCCACTTCCCCTCACTCCCCACCCCGCTCCCCCGGCACCGCGCTGCGGCCGCAGCCCCCTGCCCACCCCGGCACCTGCCCGTGGGCCAGGGGCACAGCTGGGACAGCACCAGGCAGGCTTTGGGCGCACCGTGGGTGCTGCACCTGTTGTGCTGGCTCTCCATGGGTGGGGGAGCCGTGCTGGGGTCCCCGTCCCCAGAGCTGGCACATCCAGGCACGGGCACACGGGGCTCGGCGGGCACGGCGCTCCGGAAAGCTGCAGCCAGGGAGCCGTGCAGATTGCTGCGGGCTGGCGGGCCTGCCCGTTAGGCTTTTGGCAGGAGAAATGTTTGTTTTGTTGGCCAAATATCTCTGCAAACTTCCTGATTTCCTTGCGGCCGGCGAGGCGGCGATAGGGCTGGCGAGGCCGTTGCCGGCCCCGCTCTCCAGCTCCGGCACCGAGAGCTGTTATCTCTGCTGCACAGCGGGCAGGGAAGAGGTGGAGAAAGGGAAATGAAATACAACAGAGGTGGCACATTTTTTGCTCTTGATAACAAGCCCTGCTTTTAGCCTGGGAACTTGGAAACGATGCAGGTGGCCAGGGACAGCCACAACGTCCTCTGCTGCCGTGGCTCATCTGGACCTGGTAACAAACCCCAGACCTCACCCGGCATGAGGCTGGGGCTCCCCGTGGCATGGCCTGGCACGGCACAGATCAGCACCAGCCTCCACACAGCCAGAGCCCCAGGCTGGAGGATTTTGGCCCTGGGAAGGTTCTGAAAGCAGCCCCAGGGCTTGGATCTCCATCCAAGCCGTGTGCTGGAATGAAGGCAGGCTCACGCCAGCTCCTGCTAGCTCCCATTGATTTTTGCAGGGATGCGAGGTGTTGGAAGTGCAATGGCTGCTAATTGAATTCCCATCGTTGTTGGGAACGTCGCAGGCAGCGCGGCCTGTGGGATGGGGAGGGCCAGGAAGGAGCCTGGTCCCCAAGGTTAGGGTGGGAGAAGGGGAATGTGAACTCGTTGTGAACCCAAGGGCAGGTCAGGGAATTTTGTTCAGCAGCTCCTGGTGAATTCCTGCTGGCCAAGGATGAGACTGGCAGGACTTCCCATGGAGGTGCCAGCAGCTTCCCCATGCACCCCAAAACACCAACTCCTGGAGTCAAGGCAGCACGTGGTCGTCTTTGCTTTGCAATTCAAACACTTCCCAGGCTCTCCATGGCAAAGAAAAGCTGGAAACTTGGTTCCTAGCAGCCCCAAGACCTTGAAGCGCCCGGAGGAACAGTACTGTATCCTAAAGTCTCCCATTTTTGAAGGCAAGCCGGTGATTTTCCAGGGCCAGCAGCGCAGGGCAAGCGGGATGATAAGCAGTAGGGGGTGGTTTCCCTTTGAATGCCACAAAGCAGGAACAAATCTGTCAGCAAGGAAAACAGGATTTTACTTTTTTTTTTCTTTTAATGGGAGACGCACTTCTTTTCCCTTCTCTATGTGGAAGTTGTGGGAAAGCCACAAAGCCGCTGGATTTGCTTCAACAACCATTGGGGCTGCTCCTTCCAGCCCGATGGCTGCGGGGTGGCTGTGCCCGAGTCTGAGGACCCCCAGGAGTGTTCACGGAGGGAAGCCAGGCACCACCGAAGCCCCTTCCCTGGGAAAGGCTGGCGCAGGGCCCTTCCTGCCGAGCAGATGTCCCCGGGCGGATGCAGCTGCGGAGGGCGATAGCCGGCGGGCAGGCGAGCGTCTTCCCCGCTGGCTCCCCACCAGCCCCTTATCTCCCTGCTGCATTCCCCGATGGATTAACGTGCAGGAAAATCCAGCGCCAGGGCTCCTGCTGCAAGCGAAATGCCAAGGGAAGAGCGCCGGGGGCCGCAGCCTGCCTGCCGGTGCTCGGTGCTCGCGCCGGGATGGATTTAGGCGCTGAGATTTGGGCCGCCACATCCGTGCGGGCAGCCGGGGCGATGGGGCTGTCCACGGTCACACCGACCCTTCCCGGCCCAGCAGCCCCCTGTCCCTGCAGGGATGCTCCAAGTAAATTGGGATTGGAGACCCCGCAGGGCTTTGCATCCCTGCAGCTTGGGGGCATTCGGCCACACGTTGTCACCAAACTCTGCTCATAGGACACTGCTGGCAGTGCCACGTCTGGAGAGGACTCAGAGGGGTACCCAGGGACGCTCCGGTCCCCGAGAGGGAAAGGATAGAGGTTGAGAAACCCAGACGGACCGACAGAGCCGCTGGGGATGGCACAGGAAACCTGTGGCACGCCAGGGCTGAGCCGGCACGGCTCGGCGCCTTTGCCTGCAGATACCGACCCGTGAGAGGGGGCGGAGGCAGGACCCGGCACAGGGAGGGACAGGCCTGAGCCACCGGCCTGGAGAGGGGCAAGGTGGGAGGAACCAGCGCCGTGGGCTGCTTTAGAAAGCCCGAGGCTTGTGGAGAGGGGATGCAGCCGGAATAGCAATCAGCTTGTCCCGGCACACTGAGCCAGAGCTCCGGGACAGCCGGGAGAAGGGGACAGTGGGAGGCACGGGGGGAGCACTGGGTCACCACTGATGGATGGGCACACACAAGGTGTGAAAACATCCCCAACGCTGCAGTGGCTGCAGAGCCAAGAGGGGGCATCTAAGGGCGCCTTGGTGGCACCATGAGCCCAGCAACACCCACCACGTTGTCCCTGCCCACGTGCGTGGCCCCGATAGCGGGCAGGGGTCACGTGTAGGGGCAGATATGGGGCACGGGTGGCACATGGTGGTGACCATTTCCTGTGAGGTTTTGGTGCCAGTTGCCTTCATCTGGCCTCAGCCAGCACTTTATCTCCTGGCAGGCACCATGCCAAGGCCTCAGTGCTCGCCTTCTCCCCCAGGCTGTGCCTTGGGGTGGCCCTTCCCCTGGGACAGGTCCTTGGCACCCTCCAAACCACTCTGCACACCCAGCAGGGATGGAGGGCATCACCCAGCACAAGTGACAGGTGATGGTGACACCCTCCCGTGGCACTGAGGCACCTGCGGGGTGGGCAGGCACGGACGGGCCCTGGGCAGGACCCACAGCAGTGGGAGATGCCACCTCCCCACGACAAAGGGAGCGTGGATCACCACAGCGTGTGGGTTCATCCCCCCCCGGGCTCACCACGCCATCAATCCCACACCGAGTCAGGACAGGCGTTTCCACCCTCTCCCACGGGCGGGAACCCACTGGGGCCCCATCCTGCCCCGGCTCCAGATTTGCCGGGGGAAGGATTGCCGGCCCGGGGCTGGGATGGATCCAGCCGGCTATCGGGCTCTGGCAGCCGCTTATCTCCGCTCCAGCCGTTAATTTCCCACCGCAGCGGAGCGGGGCCACCGGCTCTGCCGGGGCGGGGCGGGTCCCATCGCCTGTCCCCAGGCACCCAGGGAGCCCCAACAGCACAGACCCCAGGGAGCTGAGGGATGGGGGAACGTTTTCCCGAAGGAATGCCTGACTCCCCTTTTATCTCACCCTGGCGTGCGGTGGATGGGTGGTCATGGAGCTCACAGCAGTCCCGGGCTGGGAGCGGGTTTGGGGCAGGAAAGGGTTAACCCGGGGAAGTTTGCTCCCTCTCAGCAATGATTTAAACCAGACAGAAAGGTTCTGTCATCCATCACGCTAACAGCTAGATCATTGTGTTTTAAAGTGTCTGTAATTGCAGCAATACAGAGACCGGGAGGAAGATAAAGGCTGGGAAGATGCAAATGCCGAGGGGAAGCACCAGCCCCTGGAACCCAGCGGGGACAGATCTGGGGACAACCCTGGGGACAGCCCTGGGGACAGCCGGGGGTGGGGGGCTCCTGCGTGGCGATGGCACGCGGTGGGTGTCTCTGATGTGGTGGAGCATCCGCAAGGCAGCACAAAGGCACAAACCCAGTGACAGGGATGGGTAGGGAAGGGTCTGAGTAGGTGCCGGACTCTAAATATTGTCTAAAAATTGCGTTTATCTTCCTCATTATCCCTGGATTAGTACAAAGTGGCTCTTCTTTCCCCATCTCCTTCGGGATGCAGGGGATCCTGTGGATAGGGTACAAAGGAGGGTGAGAACTCGCCCAAAGCCTGAGGAGGTGGCCACGGCCACAGCCAGGGTGCCCGGGCTTTGTCCCTGCGTCCCAGGCCACGTGCAAAGCCGCCGGCGGGGAATTATTAACATTCAGCCGAATAAAGCGAGCTAACACAAATGTTTATTTTCACAGTAGTGAATTATGACTTCAATAGACCAAAATTACAGGCTGCGTGCGTGGAATAGGAAGGCGGCAGCCCCTGCCACCCAAACGCTCCCAGGGGGGACACGGTGGCTCTGCCCCCCTGCTGTCCTGTGGGGTGACAATGCCACCTGCCCGTCCTGACAGTGCCTGAGTGGCTCCTGGGCCACGAGGTGCCAGGGCAGGGGGTGTTTGATGGGATCCTTCAGCTGCACCCTGAATTAAGGAGAGGTGGTGACAGTTCCTGGCAGGTCCCTGTGACATGGTCGTGGCAGGGGGCGGGCAGGTCAGAGGGGACAGGTTTGGTCATTGCCAGGCTCATGGCACAGCACCAGCGGGGCAAACAGGAGGGTTTTGTGGTGTGTTCGAGGTTTGCACGTGGGTGTGTGACACAGGTGGCTGGGCTGAGAGCGGGGTCACCCCCATGGGCAGGGCCCTGCCCTCCCAGCGAGTGGCCTGATCCCAAAGGAGCTCTGTCCTGGCAGCCCAGAACTCTGGGAACGCTCTAGGGCTGCCTCTCTGAGGCTGGGGGTCCACAACCTCGACCTGTGCTGGGGACCACCACGTGTCCAAGTGCGTGTCCAAGTGCCCGTGTCCCCAAGCACACGTGGTGCTGGCATTTGCATGCGCCAGCCAGTGCCACCCATGCAAAGCCGGGGTGTGGCGAGGTGGGAGTGCAGCTGCGGGCTGGAGTTTCCTCTGGTGCTCCTGTGCCAGTGGGGCCATGGCACCTGCACCAGGCTCCCGGGGAAAGGTCCCTGTGGGAATGAGGGCAGCAGGACCGGGAGAACCACAGTCCCCCTGGGAGCCCTTTGGGAGCAGGGGATGGAAACCTGGAGCTGAGGCTGGAAGGGCTGGGTCAGGATTCTGCTGTGACCCCATCAGCAGGGAGAGCTGGGCTGTGCAGTGACCATGCAGTGACCATGCAGTGGTCATTTGGGGACTGCGTGGTGGCCCCACACTGGCCATGTGATGGCCATTTGGTGGCCACAGAGTGGTCACTTAGTGGCCTTGTGATGACCATTTACTACCTAGAGAAAGGTCACTCAGTGGCCATGGAATGACCATTTACTCGCCATGCAGTGGTCACTCAGTGGCCATGCAATGGCCATTTACTGCCCATGAAATGGTCACACAGAGGCCATGCAATGACCATTTACTGGCCATGCAGTGGTCACACAGTGGCCATGCAATGACCATTTACTGCCCATGCACTGGTCACACAGTGGCCATGCAATGACCATTTACTGCCCATGCAGTGGTCACACAGAGGCCATGCAATGACCATTTACTGCCCATGCACTGGTCACACAGTGGCCATGCAATGACCATTTACTGCCCATGCAGTGGTCACACAGAGGCCATGCAGCACTTGTGCAGTGGCCATGCCAGGGCCGTGCAGTGCCCACACAGTGTCCATCCCTCAGCCACGCCAGGGTCACACTCTGGCTGTCCAGTTGTGTGCCCCAAGCCCGGCTGTGCAGCAGCCGTGCCGGGTGACTCTGCCTGGCAGAGCTGCCACTCTCCCAATCCCCGGGAAGAGGATGAGTAATACGCCGGGCACAGGGCAGTCGCAGAGGGAAGCAGCTGCCAGGCACAGTAATTACACACACACACAGGCAGGGCCGGGGCTGGCAGGGAAATTTGCAGGGAAATTCACGGGGATTGTGTTCCCGGTGCACGGGCAAGCAGCAGCGTTGTGGTAGGACTTGGGGAGGGAAAATTTGAATGCTGTCCCCCAGCTGGCATGGGGCGGGCAGCCAGATGTGCACCGCTGCCCCGCACTGCTGTCGGGGCGGGTCCCACCGGCATTCCCAGCCTTTCCCAGCACTGCCCTCGGAGCTCCACCGAGGCCCGGCAGGGTGGGGGCACTCCAAGGCCAGGCTGGGATGGGCATGTGGCACTCTGAGGGCTGTGCCTGTGGTCTTGTGGCTGCTCCAGTACAACCCCAGCCCTTGGGCCCCTGGAGAGGGAAGCTGAGCAACCACAGCTCCATTCCCCCACAGCCCCCCAGCCCCTTGCAGACACTCCCACCCTGCTCCAACCCCTTGACTCTTCCCATGGCCCCAAACAAGTCCTGGCCCGTTCCCTCGCAGTCCCTCCACCTTCCCCAAAACAACTCCCAGCTCCTTGCAGCTCCCCAAAGCATGATACCCCGCCCCCCATGCAGCCCCCTACTCTCAGCTTTGCGACCTTCGATCTTTAGCACCCCCAACTCGGACGATTTTGCAGACCCCAACCCCTGCAGCCCCCAAGCCCCGTACACTGCTCTGCATGGCCTCCCAGCCCCCAGAGCGTCACCAGGTTCCATGCACCCCCTAAAGCCCTGGGCAGCGCCATGTCCCTGTGCAGACCGCCGGTGTCACTCAGCCCTGCGTCCCACTCAGTCCCCCGGTGCCGAGCAACCCCTCGGTTGCGTCCAGAATCCCCGGTGCCGCACGGCCCCGTATCCCGGTCCATCCCATCCCGTTCCCCTCCCGGTGTCGCCCATTCCCTGTCCCGGTCCATCCCATCCCGTTCCCCTCCCGGTGCTCATCCCGGGGGTCCCGCTCCGGTGGCGGCGGCGGCGGGGCGCCCCCTGGCGGGCGCGGCGGGCCCCGGTCTAAGGCAGCGGCGCGGGCGGGCCCCGCTCACTCCGGGCCGGGCGGGCGGCGCGGCGGCAGCGGCGGCGCGGCGGGGGCCCGGCCGGGCACGGAGCGCGGCTGCGGGCGCCCCAGGGCCGCGGCGCGGCGCCGGGAGGATGCGCCGCCGGGCAGCGCGCAGGGGGTGAGGCGGCCCCGCGGATTTACCGCGGCTTCTCCGCCCTCCCCCGCTTCTCCGGTGCCCCCCCTCCGGGGGGAGGGGAAGCGCCCCGAAGCCCGGAGCTGGCGGCGAGCGGCGGCCCCGGGCGCGGCGAGCGGCGGCGGGCAGGTGCCGGGGGCAGCCGCCGCCGCGGGGCCGCGCTCCGCCAGCGCCGGCCTTAAGCGGGCCGGGGCCGCCGCCGCCGCCGGGGGCCGCTGCCGGCTCTGCCCGCTCCTGCCGGCCCCGCCGGCCCCTGCCTTGGGACTTACCTCACGCCTCCGCCACACCTCAGGACGGTAAGTGCCGTCCGCCAACGGGGACGGGGACGGGGAGGCTGCCGCTGCCCGCGGAGGCTCCCGTGAAAGCGGAGCTTGGAATTCTCCCGGTGTTCGGGGGATGCTCTCGGTGCACAGCGGAACCGGAGGCTCCCGATGCCCTGGGAGGCTCGTAGGGCAGAGGAGCTGAGGGTACTGCCGGTGTTCGGGGGATGCTCCCGGTGCGTCGGGGAATCGGAGGCTCCCGATGCCCGCGGAGGCTCCCGTGGAAAAGAGGCTGGAAATGCTCCTGATGCTCGGGAGATGCTCCCGGAGCGAAGGAGTCGGGGAGGCTCCCGGTGCCCGGGAGACGCTCCGGTTGTGCAAGGGTCCGAGATGCTCTCGGTAGCCGGGGCAGGCTCCCGGTGTCGGGGAAGCTGCCGGTGCGCCGGGCAGTAAGAGGCTCCCGGAGCCCGGGGAACGCTCCCGGTACGCCGGGGACTCGGAGGCTCCCGGTGCCCGGAGGACGCTCCCGGTGTCGGAGCAGCCGCCGGTGCGCAGGGGACGGGGATGCTCCGTGTGCCGGAGCCAGCGCGGTCCCGGGCAGGGCGAGCGGGGGCACGGCCGGGGCCGGCGGGCGCGGCGCTCGGAGCGGCTCCGCGGCCGAGGCAGCTCGGGAGCGGATCGCCGCGCCCGTGGGCCCCGCTCCCACGCACCGCCCTGCCGCGGGGGCGGCGGGGTGCAGACCCCTCTTCCCTGCGCTGCCGGGGCGCTTCCTGCTCTCCCCTCCGTGTCCCCCGCCGCCGTTTCCCGAGCGCCGGGGCGGCGTGGGGCGGCACAGCGTCCCCGGGAACCCACGCGAGTTTGTGCCCACCCCCAGCAGACCCCCCCCGCGGTCGTGGCTCCCGACTCTTGCCCAGCAGTCCAGCTCTTTGTCATCCCCGCGTCCCTCCTCTCTGCCCGCCAGCTCCGCATCCCGCCCCGGCTGCTGTGGACCCGGAGCTGGAGCCGCGTTTAGTGGCGAGGGGGAGCTGACCCACTTGGGAGAGTTTGCGGGAGGAATCCCGGGGCTGCTTTGGGAACTTCCAGCTCCCTTCGTTCCGTGTTTATGTGTGAGGACGCGGGTCCGCGGTGGGGACACGGGGCTGCGGTGGGAACGCTCGCAGAGCCCTCGAGTGTGCCAGGGGATGTTTGTTTGGATGTGGATTCGGGAAGGAAGCCTGGCTCGGGAGTCTCCGGCGCTGCCATTCATCACGGCCTGCTCTTGCTTTCCCTCCGGAATTACGCGAAGCTGGGCAGCCCGGCTGTGCCGAGGGAACGCTGCCGGCGGAGCGATGGAGCGAGGCTGGCCCCGAGCTCCTCCGCGGCTCCTCCGCGACACTGAGCCCGAGCACAACCAGCTCTTCCCGTCATTCCCTCGCCGCTGGATGGTGCCTTCGGATACCGCAGAGCGTTTCTCTAGTTAAACACACCTTTTCTTGGAAATCGGGGGGGGGGTTTTGTCTCCATTAGCCAAGAAAAACTTTGCAACTTTCCTTCGCTGTCGGAGAGGAGCCACTGCCGCTGCTGCGTTTCGTTTTGTTTTTTTAATTCGAGGTCACGTGTGCTTTGACAGTGTCTTTGATTCCAAGCGATGGTCTCGTCTCCAGCTTAGGAAGAGCTTCTGAGCTCTTCCCTCTGTTGTTTTCTCTCTGTTCAGGAACAAAGAGATTTTTTTTTCTGCCTTTAATTAAAAGGAATATTAATTCCCTGCTCCTTTGTCGAGCGACTTGAAGACACTCCGCAAACATCCGTCTGCTCGGCGCCGCGGTGGGGTGAGCTCTGCTGTGGCACAGGGCATGGAGAAATGGGGGAACCATCCCGAAATCCCACGGCAAACACGGAGCGGCAGCCGGGGAGGATGCTGACAGCCACAGTCCTCGGGTGAGGAGCCCCACGGAGCTGAGCTGCCGCCTGGGGTGGGCTCTTGGATTCTTGGAGGTTTGTGAGGCAGGTCCCTGTGCGGAGAGTTCCCACACAGGGAGAAATTCCGCGGCTGGGGAGGCGAGTGGAGGTGAACTTGGCTGTGCCAAGGGGGTTTTCTCTGCCGGCTGCCTCCCATGCTGGCAGGTAAGGTTTTACCCGGGAGCAGACAGATTGTTGGGTGTGTTTTGTTTGGAAAACGCGATGTTGCTTTGTAGGGGGGAAAGGCAGGACGCGGGGGGGAGAGGCTGTTCTCCCCTGGCTCTGCGTGCTGGCTTTGGGCAGGGGGGAGGCCTCGCGTGGGTGCAGATTTGCCTCTTACATCGGGAACTTCCAGGCGGCAGGATGGAAAAACATTCCTGCCAGCTCCCCTGCTGCAGGCAGGAGGGGGCTCTGGCGGCTCCCACGGGGAACCTGGGGCTGGCAGGTCTCTGCCGACATTCCTGGAATTCTGCTTCTGAGCCGGGGGAGTTTGCACGCGTGGGAAACCCCAGGCAGGATCCAGGCGTTGTGGATCCTGCTGTGTCCGGCCGTGCCGTGGAAATGGGGTCTTGGCTCCTCTCACCGCCCTAAATCCCTGCCCTGGGGGCACTTTGGTTCTGCCCGTGGCTGTACACGGTCCCCTGTCCTGCCGCCACCCCGGGAAGGTGTCTGGGTGCTGTGGGACCCCCCGGGGAGGAGAGGCACCCCATAAATGTCTGTATTGTACCTCTTAGCGGGGGTCAGTGGAGTGGCAGCGAGCCAGCCGGGAAGTGCAGGGCTGCCGGGGAGTGCTGGCAGTGGGGCAGGAGCTGCGTCCCTCCTGGGGGGACACACAAATCCCCCACACCAGCACCGACCCTCTTCAGCCCCCAGCCAGAGCAGCACGGCCACAGGGAGCACAGGGCTTGGGGCAGATCAGGGCCGGTGCAGTGAGCGGGGCTGGGAGGGACCAGGCACAGCCCGTGGGTTAAGCTGGGCTTAATCGCTGCTGCCGGGGCCGGGGGCGATGCTGTCGGGTTTAATCGCTGCTGCCGGGCCCGGGGGCGATGCTGTCGCTGTCGCAGGTCGGATGCCGCAGCCTGACCTGCGCTTTCCAAGCTGGACCTCACCTGGGAGATGGATTTAACCGCCCAGCAGGATGGGGACAACGGGAGTCCCCAGGCTGGGATCAATCCTTGCCAGCCAGAGGCAAGAACAAGCTGGTGGCACAGAGGACACCCCCTGTCCGGGTGCCCCGGCCTTAGTGCCATTGCTCGGTTTGGGGTTATTTTTGGATTTCCTGAAGCTGTTTTTTGCCATCCCTCCCGCTGTGCTCGAGCTCCCCAGGGGGAACCCCACCTTGACAAACCCCCAGCTTTCCTTCAGAAGATGCTGACCGATGCTTCCAGAAAACATCCAAGGGATTTCCTGTTTATTTTGCAAAATTCTCGCTAATATTTTTTTTTTCCCTGCGTTCTTTGATTCACTTTCACACGGGCAAAAATCGCCTTGAAATGGAACCCACGGTTCAAAAATAGACAAAGAGTCGGTGCGGCAGCGGCCCGGAGGCCGTGGGAGGGCAGGGCCGGATCCGGCACCCCCTCGGAGCCGGTACCAGCGCGGCGCCTGCGGGGCACGATCTGCCCCGAGGTCCCTGGGGGGCCGGCGGCGCCTCGGCGTTCCCACCCCGCAGGGACCTCACCGGGAGCCCCCCGCCGGAGCCGGGGCGTGGAGGGGGAGCTCTCTCCCTTCTCCAGCCACTCTGTGTGTGCTTCCAGGATCCCCGACCCCGCTGCGTGTGCCACTTGTCCCTGCTCCGGCCATCGGGGCATGAGCATCCCCGTGCACACGGCTGCAGAAATCCCGGATTTTTGGGGCGCGGGGCTGGTTTTGGGGCGTCCCTTTGGCCGTGCTCTGGTGCAGGGTGGTGCGGCCCAGGCGCGGGTGTTTCCTGGGTGGGGGCAGCTCCGGCAGGGTCAGCCCCAGCCCTGCTCCTCTCCAGGTGTTCCGGGCTGCCCGCGGCGCTGTTTACTCCTGGTGTTTAGCCAGGATATTTAATTTCCAGGAGTGTAAGGCAGCTGGGGAGCAGCGGGGTGTGTGTGTGCCCACCTCCCTGTGCCACCCCCGCTGGGATGAAGCCGACGGTGGCAGCGGGCGGGACACCGCAGCAGATATTGCGCCCTGGCGGGGTGCTGCTGGCCCATAGGTCAGGAGGACCCCCCCCAAACTGCCCCTGTGCGTGGGGGGACCCCTCCTCCCAGCCCGTGCCCCCGCCAGCAGCCACGTCGTCGCCAGCCGCTGTTGACTCACAGGCTCCGCCGCCGAGTCCCGGGGCTGAGGCCGAGATGCTTTTACAGGCAGGGCTGAAATGCACAAAATGTTCGACTTGTAAAATATGTAGCGTGAGAAAATAGCCTTTTCTGCTCTCCTCCTCCTCCTGCCGCCGCTCCCCTGCCCCATCTGCTCGCTTGGAAAGCTTCCCGCAGCCGGGGGGGGGGGCCGGCGGGGTCCCTCGGCGGGGATGGCACCCACCCCGTGCAGCCGTGCCCGCGCCCAGAGACCACTCCTCGGGGCCGGGAGGGCTCCCGGGGGCAGCTCCAGGATGCGCTCGGTCCGTGAGGATGTTGCCTCCTCGCTGCTCTGGCCATCCCCGAAGTTTCGCCCTCTGCCGTGGAGGCGTTTTGGGAAGGAGCGCGGGGTTGGCCCCGGCAGCGCCAGCGGGGCTGTGCCGCCCGGCGCGGGGGATAACGGGGGCATCGGGGCACCCCGGGGGGCTTGGCGCTTCCAAAACCTCTCCAGAGGGCCCCGGGGAATCCCCCTGCGAGGCGACCCGGCGGCCCCAGAGGGGAGCAGCCACGCCGGAGCTGGCCACGAGCCACGGCTTTCACCTTAATCCATCATTATCTGGGCACATTTCGGATCCTTGCCAAGAGCAAGGTGGGAAGGGGGGGTTGTAAGGCGTGCTTTCCCTATTCCCCTGCCATCCTTTTTGCTGCCTGTGTGTAATTAACAGAGTAATTAAAAACAGGATGAGTTAATTGGTATTCATTTATGTGGCAGATGTTTTTAATTGAGATACGAAACAATTTACCTGTTTACATAAACAATAGCAAATGAAGGCTTGTAAAACAGAGAGGGCGCTTTTTTTTTTTTTTTTTNNTTTTTTTTTTTTTTTTTTGGCTTTTTTGTTGTCGTTTCGAGGAAAAATCAAACCCATCCCCATCCCCCACCCCCGGCCACGCCAGCTCGGGGCGAGCGGGAGTTGCTGGCACTGCCTTGGTGGCACCGAGCCAGCTGGTTTGGGTCCCTGGGTGGATGGGTTTGGCTTGAAAACCGGGATTTTGGGGCTTGGGGTGCGTGCAGAGCCTGGCCGCGGGTGCTGCTGTCCCGTGTGGGGCTGTGCTGTCACCGCCACAAGCCGGAGGTGGAAGGGGACAGGGATCTCAGAGGTGGAAGGGGACAGGGATCTCGAAGGGGGAAGGGGACAGGGATCTCGGGACTTGCTGGGAGCTGATGGCCTGGAGCTGGGTGAGAGCAGCGCCCGTGGCAGCAGCGCTGGCCCTGCGGGGATGTGGGTGCAGCAAAGTGGGATGGACCTGATCTGCTTCGCCCTGGAATTGTGCTGGTGGGAGGTGTCCCAGCTGGGCCAGTGGCACGGGAGCTGCCTCAGGATGCCCCTGGGGATGACCTGCAGGGGCTCCCCAGGACCGGAGCCGGCTGAATCTGGGCTCCTTTGGAAATTGTGCAGAGTTGGATTAATTGGGTTCACTTTTAAGTTTGTGCTGATGAGCGTTGGGTGTGGATCGCTCCCTGCTAGACTGGCTCCCCAAAATGAGCACCTGGGACACCCCAGTGATGGGTGGGCAGTGTCCCTCCAGCATCATCATGGAATCATGGAATGGTTTGGATTGAGAGGGGCCTTAAAGCTCATCTCATTCCACTGCCATGGCAGGGACACCTCCCACTGTCCCAGGCTGCTCCCAGCCCCATCCAACCTGGCCTTGGACACTCCCAGGGATCCAGGGGCAGCCACAGCTGCTCTGGGCACCCTGTGCCAGGGCCTGCCCACCCTCACAGGGAAGAATTCCTTCCCAATATCCCACCTAAACCCACCTTCTGTCAACATCCCTCAGCTGCACTCCTGCTTTCCCTTGCTCCAAGTGTGACAGGGGATGAACTCCAAGCTGCCTGGTGTCACCTTTGTCACCATGGCCCCAGGGAGGGGATCAGGATGGGTGCAGGGGAGGGTGGAGCTGACCCCAAAGAGGGAATCAGGATGGGTGCAGGGGAGGGGGGAGCTGACCCCAAAGAGGGAATCAGGGTGGCTGCAGGGGAGGAGGAGCTGATGGTGCTGTGGGGTCCCACCAGCTCTGCGGGGCTGGTGCACGTGGCTGGCGCTGCTGCCCGGCCTCAGGCACTGCACGCTTCCAAACCTGTTCCAGCTGGGACAGCTCCGGCCCTGACATCTTATCGGGGAGTTGTTGTTGGCCCCGCCGGCTGCGGCAGCTGAGGAGCAGGAATGCTTCCCTGCCTTTGTTTCGGAGGCAGCCTGGCTTGGGGAGACGTCGCCTCCAGCATCTGGATTTCATTTGTGGCCATTTGGAGAGCATGAAGGATGCTGGGCGCTGGATTCCCTTTAACCCTTCCTTCGCCCGGGAAGCTTTGCCTGCGGGGAGCCGGAGCTTTCCCGTGGCCACATCCAGGAGGGTGAAGCAGCTCCAGCTTCATCCCCATCCTTGGGGAACGGAGGGCAGAGCAGCCGGCCCGGGTGCCACCCGGAGCTGGCACATCCCACTTGTTGCCCAGGGAGGAGGCAGAACCCCGGGCTCGTGGGGGCTGGACGGGCTCTCTGGGGCTGTGGGAAACAGCAAACCCGGGCTGGGACGGCCGCCAGCCCCATCCCTCCAGGCCGCTCCTGTCCCCCGGCTCCAGGCTGCAGGGTGCCGTGTGCCCCATCCCTCCAGGCTGCAGGGTGCCGTGTGCCCCATCCCTCCCGGGCTGCTCCTGTCCCCCGGCTCCAGGCTGCAGGGTGCCGTGTGCCCGCTGGAATGCCTGGCGGTGTGACAGTGTCACCCCAGCGGGGAGCCTGGCCGGGCAGTGCCGCGGGGTCAAAGCCTGCGGTGTGACAAATGGGGGGCTCGGGGTCACACAGGGGTGCGCTGGGGTCCGGCATCCGCTGGCCCCGGGGGGCAGGGTGGGGAACGGCCGCTCCCGCCAGCCCAGGAGAAAATACTAATCCTTTTATTTTTATATTATTACTTATTCATCTGGGCTGCACAGACCTAATGGAAACCAGATGGAGGAAAACAGACACGGCCCCGAGCGGCTGGGACAAATTACCCCAAAGAGAGAAAAAAATAGAGGGAAAAATAATTCCACTGGAGTTGGAGTTGTGCTGGGGAATCGCTGTTTGAAGGAGCTGAGGGGAGGCTGCACTTCGCTCCCCAAAACCTCCTTTGGCTCTCCTGGAGCTCATCCCATCCTGCAAAGGACCTGGGTTGTTGGCACAGCCGTGGCTGGGTCCTCTGGGCATTCCAAGCTCTTTATCCCATTGGATTTGGGACCATTCCTGTGCCTGCCTGGCTGTGTTTGGGTTGCAAACACCTCAGGGAAAATCTAAATCTTAAAAGAAAAAAAGAAAACACAAGAAAAAACAGAACCAGGCCCCATTTCCCTGAGTGCTTGCTCAGCTTCATGGAAACATTCCTGCTGATGGGAAGCTGTGGAAAAGCCGTGTCAGTGCCAGGATGAATGTATCCATGTTTTCCCCTTGGTGTGGGAATGTGCATGGAGTCAGGGCAGTGAGGGGGACTGGAGCTGGGATGGGGATGCAGGCAGGGACCATTCCAGGGATGCAGGCAAGGATGGTGCCAGGGGCGTGACAAGGACAGGGATGGTGCCAGGGGTGTGACAAGGACAGGGATCCTGCCAGGGATGCAGGCAAGGATCGTGTGGGATCAAGGTGCTGCAGCTGTGATCACTCACAGGGCCACTCTGTGCACACCCAGGGCTCATCCTGTGCTGTCAGAGCTGGATCCTGCTCTGCTGAGTGACGGGGGGCAGCCTGGAAGGCTGGCGAGGCTTTGCCCACAGATGGACATTTCCATGAAAAGGGAAATAAAAGGTGTTTTTTGAAACAAGCCATTTATTCTGGCAGGCCCTGTAAGGAAACTGAGGTTTTGGGAAGAGAGAAGCTGCACGGTCTTGGGATTTCTCCTGTGGCTGGGCAGGGAGAAGGGAGCAAGGAACGGGGAACATGCAGGAGCCTGCAGCATTCCTGTGTGCAGTGCACAGAGAGGGATATCCATGGCGCTGGAGCCATCCAGAAGGATCCTGTGTGTGACCAGCCGGGATTTTGGCTCCCAGCCCCATCTCCCGGTGCTCCGTGTGCCGCCGGCTGTGGCACAGCCCCGACAGCTTCTCCGTGGGGACGAGGCCCTGCTTTGTTCAGCCTGGCCGATGTGCTGTGGCCGGGCTCAATTAACATCCCACAGTTGCCCCGGTTTAAGGATGAATATTGGATTAGTGGTTATCAGCCAGGCCAGGGTGGGGACCGTGCTGGGGCACAGGGGGGACCCCACGGCAGGGGGTGGCCGTGGTGGCCGCTTCCATCTTTGGCTGGAGCCGGCAGCGGCGCGGGCACGGTGACAGATCCCCACAGCTGCCAGCACTTGTGGCCACTTGTCACTGCCAGTGTGGCAGCCACGGGGCCCAGACCCTGCTGGGGGCTGTGTGCCGGCCCGAGGGGATGGGGCTGGTGGGAATGCGCTGCTGGGCGTTTTTGGGGCTGGGAGCACAGGGAGGTGGGAGGGAGGCGCTGATGCCCGATGGGGTGATGGTGATGGCCGGGAGCTCCGTGATCCCTGGACTGCAGGGTTTGGATTGCAGGGCCACTCGGGTCTGGGGGGGACAGTCACAGGTGGATGTGTGGGTCCTGCTATTGCCACTGCCACTAAACTGTGGCTGTAACGATCCCGTGGTCTCTGCCAGGGGCTGTGCCAGCCCTGGGTGATACTGCCGGGGATGGGGAGGGGTCAGAGGGCAGCAGGAATTCCCAGGATGTGTCAGGAGGGGGCTGTGCTGTGACAGCAGCGATGTGACACAGGCTGGGGCAGGGTTGGCACTGCAGGGGCAGAGCGGTGCCAGCGCTCCGTGTCCCCGCACAGGGCTGTGTCACTGTCCCCACCGCCGTGCAGATGAACAGCAGGCCCGTCACCCTGTGGCGCACAGGACATCAGGCACTGTCCCTGTCACCTGAGCTCTGCAGCGGGAGCGGAGATGCCCAGCCCAGCCCGATGTCCCCAGGTGTCCCCTCTGCCCCTGACCCCTGTTTGCCAGGGAATCGCGGCCCCGCCTGGCGCAGCCCGCTCACCACCCCGTGCCCTCTTCCCCGTGCAGATAACGCGGAGACCGCGGCCGGCACCATGCCCGACTCTCCGGCCGATGTGAAGACGCAGGCCCGCTCCACGCCGCCCAGCATGCCCCCGCCGCCGCCCGCCGCGCAGGGAGCCACGCGCCACCCCTCCTTCACACCCGGCACCAGTGAGTACCACGCTGGGGACAGGCCCTGCCAGCCCGGGGACGGGCTCTGCCAGCCCGGGGACGGGCCCTGCCAGCCTGGGGATGGGCTCTGCCAGCCCGGGGATGGGCTCTGCCAGCCCGGGGACGGGCCCTGCCAGCCCGGGGACGGGCTCTGCCAGCCCGGGGACGGGCCCTGCCAGCCCGGGGACGGGCTCTGCCAGCCCGGGGACGGGCTCTGCCAGCCTGGGGACGGGCCCTGCCAGCCCGGGGACGGGCTCTGCCAGCTCCCCTCGCCTCCACCCAGGGCCAGCAGCGTCCTCAGAGCCCAGCGCCGCGCTGGCTGTGACACGTGGTGACATTACCTGTCCTCACGCTGGACACTCTCCATGGGGGCGTGTTCCCAAGGCGTGGCTGGAGCGTGTTCCTGCAGGGAGCACCGTGGTGCTGCCCGTGGCCAGCAGTGCCCTGTGAGGTCTCTGGGGACAGGGACACGTGGGGACAGGGACATCCTGCTCTTCTGCCACCCGGTCACCAAATGCTGGCGCAGAGCAGCGTGTGGTTGGAGGATGGTGGGGGCTGGGGGAGTGCCTGTGGATCAGAGATGGCCCCATGGTGGGTCCCTTGCACGTGGGGACACATCTGTCCCTCTGTGTGTGGCACCCAGTGGTGGCAGGGCAGTGTCACGGCCAGACACAGTGGCTGGGACCTCCTTGTCCTGCCCAGACTATGGCGTGGTGGCATCAGGAGACTCCAGGTGGGAGTTTCAGCCTCTGCAGTTGGACTGGGGACAGGCACTGAATGTGGTGTCCCCAGGCACGTGGGCTCATTGCAGGCCCGCAGGGTTTGCACCAGGGATTGTCACTGGTGTCACTGTCCTGGATAAGGCACATGCAGGATCCAGACAGGCAGGGGACAAGGCTGGTCCCCTGGCAGGAGTGGCAGTGGCCACTGCCAGTGGCTGCTCCAGTTCTGCTGAGACTTTTCCTGGGCACGTGCATGTGCAAGGGTTTTGCTTGAAGCTGTTTCTTGCTCAGAAAAACCCCAGTGGGGAGGAAAAAACCCTAAAACAACCCCCAAGATCCATCCCCTGCCACCTGCAGCCTCCAGCAGCGCTTCTGGACAGGCTCTCTAGGAGTCAGCTCGTGCTCGGCTGTGCTTGGAGGGGGTGTGGATGTCAATCCCAGCCCTGTGGCTGATGTGGCAGCCCAGGTGTGGCTGGGTCTGGGATGAAGGAGCAGGGGTGCAGGTGGCCTCTGCACCATGGCTGAGCACCAAGATGGTTTCAGGACACACGGCTGGGGGTGCAGGCAGCATTCCTGCCATGGCTCAGCGCAGAGCAGGATTCGGGATGCAGGGCCGTCACAGCTCAGCGTGGAGCAGGGTTTGAGACACGAGGCTGGGGGCACGGAGCAGCTTGGCATGGACACCACGGCATTCCGGTTGTTCTCGGCCTTGGGGACCTCATTCGGTCCCTAAAATGTCAGGACTTTATCAGGGAGCTGAGCATCCACCCCCTGAACCCTCCCTGTGGCTGCGGTGGGACGCAGGGACCCAGGTCCCTGGTGGGTCTGGCGGCTTTGCCCATGGCACACGTGCCCGTGGTGAGGAGCGTCCCGTGCAGGGCCGAGAGCTGCCCCCTCTGCTCTCTCATCATAGCGTGTTTTATTTTGCTTGCAGATCGAGACGCTGGCCCTCCGACGTTTCTGCCTCGCGGCCGTTTTCATGGTTGCTTGAAATGGTCGATGGTCTGTCTTTGTAAGTAAAATGAAACGCCCGCTCTCATGAGAGACCCGAGCGCAGCCGCAGCCCCCGGGGGTGCTCCCCGTCGCCAGCCCCTCGCCCGTGCGAACCCCAACCCCATCCCGGCCCGGGGACACGTGCGGTGTCCAACTTAGGATCGCACCTGTCGCGGGAATAAAAGCAGTTGTGGCCGCCGGGTTATTTTCGGCACCTCCTCAGCGGGCGGCGGGTGCTGCCCGGCCGGAGAGCGAGCGGGAGCCCCCCGAGCAGGCAGGGCTGGCAGGGCAGACGGCACCCCCAGGTCAGTGCGATCCCAGCGGGGACAGGCGCGTGTGTGCCGGGGACCGCGGGGTGACACGCCGGCGGGACGTGGGTGATGCGTGTTGTCACTGGGTGATGTATGTTGTCACCCGTGCTGTTGGGGCACGGGTGATGCGTGTTGTCACCCACGCCGTCGGGACATGGGTGATGCGTGTTGTCACCTGCTGTTGTCACCCACGCTGTCAGGATATGGGTGATGCGTGTTGTCACCCGTGGTGGCCGGGAAAAGGTCCCTGTGCTCGTGTGGGGCTGGTGCAGGAGAGAGGGGTCTGCCACTCTGATGGTTGGTGCTCCAAATTATCCCCCGGGATCTCCCGGTGTGTGCTGTTCAGGCAGCTCCTGTCCTTCCTGACTGGGCAGTGGGGACAGAGGTGGCAACGTGCTGCAAGCCAGGCTGGACTCCATGGGAAATGGCCCGTGGATTCTCTCTGGGAGTGCTCAGCAGCTCCCAGAGGGGCAGGATGGAGCCCCTTCCCTTGGCTCCTTGAGGAGCTGGATCAGGCCCTCGCTGCACTGGGGGATGCTCTGCATCCCCTCCTTCCCCACAGCCCCACAGCACCGGGACCCAGGGTGCAGCCCCAGGGATTCACCAGCATCCTGAAGCCTTCCAGGGGGTGCCAGCCCCACGTTCCCCAGCAGGACACTCCAGTCCCACCATCCCAGCCTCATCCCCACGGTGCCAGGGCACAGCCGCCCGCTCTGACCTCCCGTTCCCTGTCTCCCCAGTGATGAACGGGAGCAGCCACTCGCCGACCGCCATCAGTGGGGCTCCGTCCACCCCCAACGGGTTCAGCAACGGGCCGGCCACCTCCTCCAGCGCCTCCCTGTCCACCCACCAGCTCCCCCCGGCCTGCGGCGCCCGCCAGCTCTCCAAGCTCAAGCGCTTCCTCACCACCCTGCAGCAGTTTGGGAACGACATCTCCCCCGAGATCGGGGAGCGGGTGCGCACCCTCGTCCTGGGGCTCGTGGTACGTCCCTGGGGCCAGCCACGGGGTCCCCCACCTCTGAGGACCCTGTGTTTTCTTTTGGGGATGGAGATGCTGCTAAAAAGGGAAAGAGGGGCCTGGATTGAGTGAAATCCTGGAGAAAAGGGGGTTGTTTTCCCAGCATCTCCCGGGACCTGCACAGCCAGTGGAGGGCTGGTTCTGGCTGCTGGCATGGCCAGTGAAGCCTTGAGCTTGGTTTTCCCTTGAGTGTGGTTTTCCTGTGAGCCTGGCAGAGGAGCAGGAATGAGGGAGGAACATCCCCCAGGGGTGTGGGGTGCTGAGCCCAGGCTGTCTCCGCAGAACTCCACCCTCACCATCGAGGAGTTTCACGCCAAGCTCCAAGAGGCCACCAACTTCCCGCTGCGACCCTTCGTCATCCCCTTCCTCAAGGTGGGTCTCCAGCCTGGGCAGGGTGGGATTCATGGCACCATTTCAGCACAGGGGATTTGGGGGTGGCTTTGGGGCTGGCAGCTGCCTGTGGGTCTGCCTGTGTCCCCCCAGGCACACGTGTACCCCCACACGTGTGGAGTCACGCAGGGCCGGGGCTGGTTGCAATAAAGTGAGGGGTCGCCCCAGCTGGTTGCCATTTGCAATCTATTAAAAATTCCCTCTTTTTTTTTTTATTTGCCTTTTAATTTCACACTCAGTCTGCAGTGTCACCCTGCTCTGGAGGGGTTTGTCTGGCACTGGCATGCCTGGCAGCACCAGCACTGCCAGCAGATGTTTGAGCCTGGTGTCCCCTGTCCCTTGTTAGCAAAGGAACAATTAAAAACTGCAAAAATAGCCCCTTTTCCACCTCTGCATCCCAGCACCCCCTGAGCAGGGGTCCATGAGTGGAGGCTCATGCTCATCACAGGAATCTGCTGGAGTGGTTTGCTCCAGGCTGAGCTGGAGGGGGAACAGCAGAGCCCCCTCCCCTGCTGTCCAGTTTGCAGGGTTTTTGGGATCTATGGGAGCAGGGAAAGGTGAAGCCCCAGGCCCCGGCAGGCAGTGGTGGCCCTGTGGCTCCAGGCAGGCTGGGATCCATCCCCGCTGTCCCGGTGCCAAGAGCAGCGCGGCCGCGCCGGCCGCCCTGGCACCCCGCTCCCAGCTGTTCCCACCGCCCGCTCCAGATGTTCCTCATTATCCTAACTGCAACCAGCCGGCCTCGGCGTGCTTCCCAGACTGGGGACTCGCTGTTTTTGTGGGATTGCTCCCCCCCGGCCAGAGAAGGGAAGGGGAGGGAGGGTCCAGCCCTGCTCACCGCAACTGCAGCTCTGGCTCGGGCGCTAACGTGTCCCACAGATGGGATTTGGCTGCGGATCAGCTGCCTAAGGCAAAATTCAGGGCTGGCAGCCAGGGCGCCGGGCAAAAGGGGGTTCTGCTGCTTAATTCCTGCTGCTCCTGGGGCTGCAGCGCTGTGGGGGGACACGGTGGGTGGGTGGGAGGGGGGTTCACAGCTGATCATTACAGCTGTGGGTGCCACATGGGCTGGAGGTCCCACAGGTGCAGTCCCTGGGAGCAGTGGTGGGGACAGGGCGGCCGAGGTGGCTGCCCTGGCCCAGGAGTGATGCTCTGCAGCCCCTGCCAGGGTGCAGGAGGGCTCTGTTGAAGCTGTGTCTGAACCCTGTGGGGTGCCACGCATGTCCCTCAAAAGCCCACCTTGTCCCTGGGCATCTCCAGGCTGTCCCCTAGGGAAAGGGAGCAGGACCCCAAAGGAAAGGCACCCCCTTCACACCCCCTGCCCGGGGCGAGCTGGGGGCACGGTCAGGCTGCTCTGGGGGGCTGTGGGGCCATGGACTGGACTGTCACCCCCCTGCAGGCCAACCTGCCGCTGCTGCAGCGGGAGCTGCTGCACTGCGCCCGCATGGCCAAGCAGACCCCGGCCCAGTACCTGGCCCAGCACGAGCAGCTGCTGCTGGACGCCAACGCCTCCTCTCCCATCGACTCCTCCGAGCTGCTCCTGGAGGTGGGCGAGAGCGGCAAGAGGAGGACGCCAGACAGGTGCCAGTCGGGGAGGGGCGTGCGGGATTTTTCAGGGACACATCCCCGAAAAGGGGAGGTTGTCCCGGTGGGCGGCCCAGTGGGGACCGACCTCCTCTCCTCCGGCCAGGACCAAAGAGAACGGTTTGGACCGAGACCCCCTGCACCCCGAGCACCTCAGCAAGCGGCCGTGCACCATGAGCCCAGCGCAGCGCTACAGCCCCAGCAACGGGCTGAGCCACCCGCCGAACGGGCTGGGGCACCCCCCGGCCGGGCCCGCCCTGCCCCAGCACTACCGCCTGGAGGACATGGCCATGGCACACCACTACCGGGACACCTACCGGCACCCCGACCCCCGGGAGCTCCGCGAGCGCCAGCGGCCCGCTGGTGAGCCCTGCTGTCCCCATGCACGGGGGGGGGGGACGGGGCTGGGACCCCCCTAAAAGGAAAGGGGTCCTGCGGCGGGGCTGACCCCGCTCCGCTCTTGCCTTGCAGCCGTGCACGGGACGCGGCAGGAGGAGGTGATCGACCACCGGCTCACGGACCGGGAGTGGGCGGAGGAGTGGAAACACCTCAACAACGTACGTGGTGTCCCTGCCCCATCCCGAGTGTGTGTCACTCCACTCTGCTCTCCATCCCCACGGTGTCCCTCACGGGGCTTTTCTCCCGAGCCTCGTCTGCTACCACAGCCAGCACAGCGCCCTGCAGCTGACACAGCCTGGCATAGCCCGAATCCCCCTGCCCAGCACAGGGCACCGCAGCCCCCCGGCTGCCTGCAGCAGAGCCCCCTCCCCATCCCTGCTGTTCCCCCCGCAGCTGCTGAACTGCATCATGGACATGGTGGAGAAGACGCGGCGGTCGCTGACGGTGCTGCGGCGGTGCCAGGAGGCCGATCGCGAGGAGCTCAACCACTGGATCCGGCGCTACAGCGACGCCGAGGACATGAAGAAAGGCAGCCCCCCCTCCGCACGCCCCCATAACTCCTCCTCCGCCGCCGCCGAGGCTCCCCAGTTAGGTACTGACCCCCGGGGCCGCGGGCTGCGTGCGGGGGCTGCGCCCTCACCTCTCCGGGCTGCCCGCGCCCTTCTCCCGGGGGTCTGGCACTGCCGGCGGGTGCGTTCCGAGGGGGTGGCATCTCCTAAGGCCGTCCCCTCTCTCCTTCGCAGACGCTCACCGGGACTTCGCGCCGCGGCCGCTCTCTGGGTACATGCCCGAGGAGATCTGGAGGAAGGCCGGTGAGTGCGGGGTGGGCAGAGCGCTGAGCCGGCAGGGACTCTGCCCGGGCTCCCCTCACCGGGATGCCGGCGGCGCAGGAGGAATTTGGGGTGGTTTTACGGGAAAGGGGGATGCTGGGGCACTGGCACAGCCCGGCCACGCTCGGCTGCTGCCTTCCAGAAGAAGCCGTGAACGAGGTGAAGCGCCAGGCCATGTCCGAGCTGCAGAAGGCCGTGTCGGACGCCGAGCGGAAAGCCCATGAGCTGATCACCACGGAGCGCGCCAAGATGGAGCGGGCCCTGGCCGAGGCCAAGCGCCAGGCGTCCGAGGATGCCCTCACCGTCATCAACCAGCAGGAGGACTCCAGCGAGGTGGGGACCCTGGGGCAGTGCTGCTGTGCGGGACCCGCTCCTCTTGCAATCGGTGTTGCAGCATCTGTGTGAGAGGGTGGGAATGGGAGCCTGCGGCAGCACCGTGGGATGGGAGGAGAGGGGAATTCCTGAACCCAGATGGGGATGAAGGGTGTGGGCAATGATGGGGTGCGTGGTCCTGCATGTGGATGCAGTCCAGGATGATGTGCATGGTCTGGGATGTTGTGCATGGTCCAGGATAGGGTTTTATGGTCTGGGATTAGGGGGACCTGGTTCAGGGTGGGGGAGCACGGTCCAGAATGGATGTGCCTGGTCCGATATGGAAATACACAGTCTGGCATGGATGTGCCCATTCTGGGATGGATGTGCACAGGCTGGGATAGACGTGCACATTCTGGGATGATGTACATGGTCCAGGACGGGGTACACAATCTGCGATGGATGTGCATGGTCTGGGATGGATGTGCATGGTCTGGGGTGGATGTGCACGGTATGGGATGGATGTGCATGGTCTGGGATGGATGTGCATGGTCTGGGATGGATGTGCATATTCTAGGATGATGTACATGGTCTGGGACAGGGGTGCATCATCTGGGATGGATGTGCGTAGTCTGGGATGGATGTGCGTGGTCTGGGGTAGATGTGCATGTTATGGAATAGATGTGCAGGGTATGGGATGGGTGTGCACAGTGTGGGATGGGTGTGCACAGTGTGGGGTGGGTGTGCACAGTGTGGGATGGGTGTGCACAGTGTGGGATGGGTGTGCACAGTGTGGGGTGGATGTGCACAGTGTGGGATGGGTGTGCACAGTGTGGGGTGATGGAGTGCCCGGTCCCAGGTGAGGGTGCCCAGCCCAGCCCGGGATGCACACCCCAGATCTGAGGCCGCGTTCCCGGTTCCCGCAGAGCTGCTGGAACTGCGGGCGCAAGGCGAGCGAGACGTGCAGCGGCTGCAACACCGCGCGCTACTGCGGCTCCTTCTGCCAGCACAAGGATTGGGAGAAGCACCACCACGTCTGCGGGCAGACTCTGCAGGGGCTGCCGGGCCCCGCCGCCCCCGGGCCGGGCCAGCCCGACGGGGTGCCCGCCATGGCCAGCAGCCCCAGCGAGGCGGGCTCGGTGGCCGCGTCCCGCGCCGGGACTCCGGCCACGCCGGCGCCGCTGGACAGCGCGTCCCGCTGAGCCGCCCTCGGGCCGCCACGGACTGCACCCGGTGCAATTTCCTCAGCTACCTGACTCGTGTGACCTCCGAAACGACCTCTCTAGCTCTCACAACTAATCCTCACGGATCCTCAAACTGGGCTTTAAGTGGAGTTAAGGCAAATACCGGTCTCTGTTCTTTCTTCAGTCTTTGTTTTGGCTTTTTTTTATTCGGTTGGTTTTCTGTCGGTTGGGGGATTGTGGTTTGGGATTTTTTGGGTTTTTTGGCTGGTTGGTTTTTTTTTTTTTTTTTCCT
>VZDJ01000049.1:1383400-1419492 GCA_008694505.1 Cyanoderma ruficeps
AAAAAAAAAAGAAAGAAAAATCCAAAAACCAGACGACGCGTGATGGACGCTCACCTGTAACTACCTTGCTAGCTAGCCAAGAACAGACCAGACTCACCTCTGCTCCAAAGGAAATCCAAAACCAAGGAAGATCCAAACGTCTCTCCACTGCCAAAGTTCGTTTCGTTCTGTTGTCGCTTCCTTCCCCTCCCCACAAGGATGGATGGACATGCCCCTGGGGCTTTAAAGAATTTCTATTAAAAAAAAGCAAAAAAAAAAAAAAAAAAAAAAAAGGTGTTTTTTTACTAAAACCCCAACCCCCAAGGTGTGGGAGGGGGAGATGGGGCTGAGAACCACCGCCGGAGCTGGCACATCTCTACCTCTGCCCACCACCGCCCTGGAAAAGGAGAACAAAAAGGAGATTTAAAAAAAAAAAAAAGAGAATAATAATAAAAAAGAATTAAAAAAAAAAGGGGAAATTAAAAGACGGATATTGGGTTTCTCCCTCCCCGAAGCCGTCGGGGGACCCCCCCATCCCTTCACTGCCAGGCTGCTCCCACACCCCGCGCTGGATTTGTTTCACAAGGATTCTTTAAGAGGAAAAGGAAAGGAAAAGGAAAAGGAACGCTGCCTCCTTCCCGGCCGAGGACGATGTGGATTATTTGGGATTCTTGCCTCGCTGGAGCGGCACGGAGGACGGAAGTGCAATACGGAGAAGTCCGAGCTCTGAGCGGAGGCAGCAGTGCTGTGCGCTAATGTGAATGTAAATAGTGTCTGCAGAGGTCCAAAAATGAATAATAATAATGATGCTGATAGTGATAATAATAAGAGACGTTTGCCAAATAAAGGATGAGGAGGAAGCGTGGAGCTGTGGCGCTGGCCGGAGCGAGGCCTGGCGTCGGGAGGAGCTGTAGTTTTTCCGCATTTGCAAAACCCATCCCGTGTGTTTTCCGTAGGGGAGGAAGAGGAGGGAAGGGCTCGGGGCCCGGGGGGTTGTGCTGCCGGTCACGGGGCTGGGCTGGGCCACAGCAGAGCTTGGGACACGCCAAGGGTGATGTCACCGGCCCTGTGCCGCCGGCACCAAACCCCGCTGGGGCTTCTGTGCACCCCAAGGCCTTGGTGTGTCCCCTGGGAGGGTTCTGTGCACCCCAAAATCTTGGTGCATCACCTTGGATGAGTTCTGTGCACCCCAAAATCTTGGTGCATCACCTTGGATGAGTTCTGTGCGCCCCAAGACCCTCCCTGGGGGGTTTCTGTGCACCCCGAGATGTCTCTGAATCCTCCCAGGGTTCTTCTTCCGAGGTCTCAGTGCATCCCCCCGGAGGTTTCTCCGCATCCTCCTGGGAAGGTTCTGTGCACCCCAATGTCTTGGTGCATCCCCCCAGGGGGTTCCTGTGCATCCCAAGGTCTTGGCCCAACCCCGGGCACGTTCCTGTGCCCTCCAAGACCTCGGTGCAGCCCCTGGGTGGTTTCTGTGCCCCCCAACCCTGGGAGCTTCGCCGGGTGCCCCTCCCACGACCGTTCACTTTATTTATGGTGTGACATATGTAATATTGTCTATTTTTCTTACGTTTCCTGAGAAGAGGTAATATATAACAGTATTGCAGATGCCCCTGCTCGCCCGGCTGTCCGGCCCATCCCCACCGTGTCCCCGCCTGTCCCCGCCTGTCCCCGGCCCGGCTCCTGTCGGGGCTCTGCCTCTCTACCTCCACCTCGCCGGGAAACCGCGGGTGAGAGCAATTCCACAGGGACTGCTCTCCTTTCCACTCCACTCCCTGCTGGTTTGCTTCTTTGCAATTACGTTATCATGATTTTTTTTTTTGAATAAGAATAAAACTACCCTACAGAACCTCGCATTGAAACCAAAAGCCGAGAGAGGGGAGGGAGGGAGCGGCGGCGACGGGCGGCACAGCCTCAGCGAGCGGCCAAACCAGAACGACAGCTTTAAATGTGAGATTTCCCAAAAAAAATATAAATTTGTGCTGCGGGGAGGACGGAGCAGCCGCGGGGCCACAGCGGTGCCGTGGTGGTGCCGTGGGTGCTTCCCTGGGGGTTTGCTCCAAAATGGTGTTGTTGGGGTGTGTTTTGGGCCAAGGGACGTGTGCCACGGGCTGTGTCCCTTCGGTGGCACCTTGGAGATGGCAGCGGATGAGCAGCGTGGTGTTGGCACAGCCTGGCCGGGGCTGTGGGGCAGCGTGGGGACACGGGGTGCCACATCAGGTCCCCGTGGCTCCTCACAGCTCCCGGGTTTCCTGCTCCCATCACGGCTGGGGCAGGGGGACGGTGTTGGGGACAGCGTGTCCCAGGTCCCCGTGGGGAGGCAGAGCCCAGGGCGCCGGGTGCTGGCTGTGGCACCAAGCTGGGAAGGTGGCAGGAGGGACGTGGCTCTCTGGTGCCAGCCACGGCACCGGGGTCCCCTCTCCAGCCCCTTCCTCACGTTCCCAATCCCAAATCCCAGCTGAAACCAAAGTGTCACATCCTGGCGAGGCTGGACTGGGGGTCCCACACCCGCCTGGCTTTTGCTCCATCACTGCCAGAGCCCCCCGAACTCCCCCTGCGGCATTTCCTCCTCCTCTTCCTCCTCCTCCTCCTCTTCCTCCTCCTCCTCCGGGGGCTGCTGGGGTCTCCTCCTCGGGGTGCCTCTCTGGATCCCAGTGGGTCTGCGGCTGGGGACAAGATGCCACTGTGTTCCCGGGTCCCAGGCACTGTGATGGGGTGTACCCCCTGCGATGGCAGCCCTGGGGGCTCCTCCGATGTCACCGAACGCCACGGCCCCGGGACAGAGGTCTTGCCCGTGTCCCCCCGTCCCTCCTGGCTGCGGCAGCACCGCTTCCCCGACCCCGTGTGGGGCTGAGCCCTGCCCTTGCTGCCCTGCCAGGCCTGGGATGGGGACACCCGGGCACGGGGGGCCCTGAGGGGCTGGAAACCAGAGCCCCCCGCCAGGGCCAGGCGTGGGGTGTGGGGCCAGCCCAGAGAGATGATGTGGTAGGACTTTCCTTCGGCATGCTGTCCCCCCCCGTTGCTGTTCCCCGCTTTCTCTAAGTGTACTGTATGTTTGACCTGTGAAAGATGTAAACTTTATGATTCAGGTTATGTCTGTTCTTAACTCTGTATCTGTGTAATAAAGACAATTTAATATCAACCGGAGGCTCCGTAGCCTGGGCTTGGCTTGTGCTGGGTGCTCTGGTCCCCTGCTCCTGGCAGTGCTTTGCAATCTGTGCCCCCACTCCTGGCTCGGGGGGGTTCATTCCAGCCCTGGAGCCGCTCACTGCAAAGGAGGGGTGTCTGTGGCACGGGGAACTCAGGTGTGTCCCCAGGGCACTCAAAGGGATGTGTCCCACCTGCTGCTGCTGCACCTCTGGGTTTTCCCCCCGCTCCCCCTATGCTGCCAGCCGGCTCCAGCCCCCAGCACCACCGGCGGCGTCGGTGCACTGGGAGGGGCGGGGTATCACTCATATCAGCCCCAGCTGAACGTCCCTGCCGGGTCTCGAACCCGCGGCCCCCGGAGGTCCCTGCGGGGCGGGGCCGCCTCCGCCGCTGCCCCCCCCACCCCGCCGGGCGGGGGCGTGGCCAGGCGCGCGCCCCGCCCTGATTGGCCGCTGATGTGTGAAAGCGGCGCGCGGGGCGGGCCCCGCTCGTGGTGGCGGGAGAGCCGCACGTGGTCGTGGCTCGCGCGGGCCGCGCGCAGCATGTTCGGGGCCCGGGGCAGGTGCGTGCGGGGCCTCGGACCGGCTCGGACCGGCACGGTTCGGTCACGGCTCGGCCACGGACGGCCACGGCTCCGCCACGGCTCCGCCACGGGTCCGCCACGGCTCCACCGGCTGCAGCAGAGCCGGCTTTCTGCTCCCGGGTGGGAGAGCTCGTTCTCTTGGGTAGGAGGGCGTGTCCCTCCGTGAGCCCCTCCGGGGTTGGGAGGGTGCGGCTCTGCTTTTGCTGCGGGAGGCAGAACCTCCGGCTACTCCTCTCTGCTCTGCTGGTAGCCGTGTCCTGCTTCTTTCCCTTCCCTACCCGGTTGCCTTGTGCCCCTGGGGTTTTTTTTCTGCTTTAGGGCAGTTGCTTTCTGGTCCTCTCTGCAGTCCCCATGAGCTGAGAATCGACTCAGTAGGAACTGGAGACGTTTTGTGCTTTGCAGTTCTGGGGTTTTGCTGCACAGAGAACCAGCTGCATTAACGTTACCTCTTCGTCTTTCTGGAAACAACCTGCAAGCCTTTGCCTGGCTGAGGTGGTGCTTTAGCTTGTACGTTAAATGGCTGTTGGTTCAATGCCCTTTTGCCCCTTGTCCCGCCCAGTCCTCTCTTCCTGGACACTTCGGAGATCTGGTGGCAGGACCCACCCTCCCTGCAAGCGGAGGCGGCGTCCTGGGACTTGGCGGAGGTGGCAGCGGTGTGTAAGGCAGCAGATGAGGGCTCGGACACGAGCCCTCAGGAAGGGAACAGCACAGAGGAGCAAGATGTTCAGGGTGTTCAGGACCCGGTGAGTGCCTGCCCGCATGGGGAACCAGTTTTCCCTGGTGCCCAAAGGAAATGGGGAACTTTTTACACCAGGGGTGTCCCTGCTCCCTGTGTGCTGCTCGTGCAATTCTTGGTTTGGGATTCAGGAGCTGGAGGCCATCAAAGCCAAACTGCGGGAAATAGAGAAGGAGGATGAGAGGTTGAAGGAGCTGCAGCTGGAAGCTGAGAACCACCTGTTCATGAGCTCAGAAGCAGGTATGGGGTTGTCCCTGGGTGCTGTTGTCCCTCCTCAGGGACACCTCTGGGGCACAGGGGGACAACTGCAGCCAGAGTATTTGGCTCTGTCTCTCTGGGCATCTGGGGCTGGCCACATGAGGTGGGTGAGGGGGGTCACAAGACTGGTGTGATGCCAATACACATTCTATCAGCTCTTACCTCCTACCTGTGTGGGCACAGATGTAGTAAATTCATTTAATTGCATTTAATTCAATCAAGTAATTGAGTTTAGTACCAACAGCCCCAGAAGAGGAGTCACTGTCAAAAGGGGCAAGGGAGTGGAGGAGGAGGAGGCTGTGTGAGGATTTGGATACCCCTGGATGTGACTAGGGGTCTGAGGAGCTTTGTGGTGTGTCAGTTCAGGGCTGGCTGTGCTGGGAACAGACAGATGTCCCTCTGTCCATGACAAATCCCTTCTGTCCACAGCTCTCTTCCCTCTGACAACCAAGGAGAAGGTGGAGGTTGACCAGCGTTCCATCTACGTGGGCAATGTAAGTGTGAGCCCCTCCCACTGCTCCGTGCCCAGCTGGGTGTGTGTCCCAAACCCCTGGCATGGAGCCCATCCGTCCCCATCCCAGGTGTTCCTCCTCTGCCCAGCTGAGCCTGGGAACGTGGCTCATTATCTGCCACTTGCAGCTCATCAGCTCCCCAAAAGCCCCCTGGAAGCTGCGGGTTGTGTGGAGTTGCCTGTTCCTTCAAAACGGGGCAGGTTGTCTGCTGCATTTGTGTTCCAGGCGTGAGCACTCAGCTGGGAGGGTCCCCTGAGCCTCAGGAGAGGCTGAGCTGTGGTGGGGAGGGGTGAGTGGGGCCAGCTGGGCCCTTTGCCTGCTCGGGTGGGGTGTGGATCCCACACCCGGGAGTTGTCATTGCAGGTGGATTACGGGGGCACAGCGGAGGAGCTGGAGTCTCACTTCAACAGCTGTGGGCAGATCAACCGCGTCACCATCCTCTGTGACAAGTTCTCGGGCCACCCCAAAGGGTCAGTGCCGTGTGCAGGGCGGGCTGGGGGGTCTCCGGGGTGTCCCTGGGGCTGTGCTCACACCATTCCCTCACAGCTATGCCTACATCGAGTTCGAGGAGCAGAGCTCAGTGAAGGCGGCGGTGGAGCTGGACGAGAGCGTGTTCAGGGGCCGTGTCATCAAGGTGAGAGCCGGGGGAGGCCCTGGGGGGCTGCTCCCCCCATTCCCAGCCCTGCCTGCCTGGGGCTGTGCCAAATCCCGGCTCTAACAGCCCCTCCCCGACCTCCAGGTGCTGCCCAAGAGGACCAACATGCCCGGCATCAGCAGCACTGACCGCGGTGGCTACCGGGGCTACTGCCACACCCGGGGAGGGCTGAGCCGCTGGGGAGGCTACTACGGGCAGCACCCCAGGGTGCGAGGGAGGACCTACAGGTGAGTCTCCGGGCACGGGAGGTTCCTCAGGTGTGGAGCGGGATGGGATTCCCGCTTCCCCCATCTCGGCTTTGCCCCTCCCACCCTGGTGTGGCTGGGAGGGTGGAGGAGGGCTCTGGCAGGAAGAAACGCCTGGAAATTTGGAGTTGTCACCTTGTTCCCTGGAGGAATTTGGGGAGTGGTGGGTGGGCATGGCAAATTTGGAGTTGTCACCTTGTTCCCTGCAGGAATTTGGGGAGTGGTGGGTGGGCACTGCACTCCCAGCCTCACCAATCCCAGAGCTGTGCCTGGCTTTGGGGTTCCCCTGGTTTTGGGGTGCAGCCCAGGGTAGCTGTGTAGGAGGGGGAATCCCAGCAGTTCAGGATGTTGGTTTTGTTCCTGTTTAGGGGTCGGGCAAGGCTGCTGCCTTGGTATTTTCCATACTAGAGAAGACTGGACTGTCTGGTGATGCCCATGGGACTGAAAAGAGGAGATGGGATTGGAGAGATTTAAAAATACGCCTACCCAAGCCAAAAACCAGATTAATTTTAAAAATGCCATCTGCCCGGCCTTGAGGATTACTGGTGAGCCCTGTGCTGGGCTGCAGGAGGGAAGATGGGATCTGCCAGCATCCCAGGAGAGCTCATCCCACCTCAGCTCTGCCCAGGGGATCGTGTTTGCACGGAGAACAGGCTCATTCCAGAGAACACTGTCCTGGGAAAGGAAGAGCTCTCCCAGACCATCAAGTCTCCTCTTTATCCCATGGAAAAGGGCTGTCCTGGAGGGTTTGGTTTGGCTCCTGGCTGGCTGGATGTCCTCCATGGCACTGCTTGGCCATGAACCTCCCTCAGCTCTTCCTACCACAGCTGGATGCTGCCTTCTCTTCTTCTAAGATCCTAAAGACTGTTTCCTTTCCCAAATCATGGAGAAAGTTTTGTGTTGCAGCTCCAGATCTGATTGCTGGGGAGTTTTCCTTTCATCAGCCCTGTGGATGTGACCCGATGTGGTTTGGATCTGGATTTTAGCTCGCTGTGTTTGTACATCCAGGACAGGGAAAAAGCATCCCTTGTTTCTCTGGGAGCCTCTCTATCTCTGTGGTAGTTAAACAAGACCTGGGTGAACCAAAACCCTTCTCCTTTTCATTTTGGATGTCAGCAAAACCCCTCTTCCCTCCCTCCTGCTTTTATTCCAAGCTCCAGGGGTCAAAGGGAGCTGGCAACTCCTCATTTGACTTTATTTCTTCCAGTAGCAGCATTACAAAATCACCTTCACTGGTGCAAACTTGGTCTGGTCTCCCTCTTTATTCCCATCACCGTTCCTGCTCTGGAGTCACATTTGGGGATGATGTGAGCCCTGCTGGAGGCTCAGAACCAGAGCACCAAAGGGGCTGGGTACCAGGGAAAAAGGTTCCTGACTCTTCCCTTTCCTGCTCATTTTGTGTTCATGAGCTCTGAAGCCACGTGTTTTTAAAGGAAAAACTTTTGTGTTAGAAGAAGCAGGCTGGGAACCCCAGCAAACAGCATTCCTGGGGGAGGTTCTGCATGGAAATGAGTTTTATTATGTAATTCTCCCACTAATCTTTTGGGATCTTTGGTTAGGATTTCTCTAACCCAGCTGCAACCTACTCCTAAAACAGCTTTTCACAGCTCAGGGGCATTGCCAGGCTGAAAATCCCAGCTTTTTTTTTCCTCTATAAGATCTCTCTTTTTTTTTTCTTTTAAGTTTGGGGCCTTAACTCTTCGTGCTGTGTTGATATTGTCCTCAGAGCTGCTGAGACTGACCTTGATTTGAGCTACCCTTAGGCTTAGACTATACACCAGCTTTTTTCCTAGGGCTTCTGTTTGATAGGATTATAGATTTTTGAGGCTTATTTTTTAATAAAAAACTACTTTGGGGTGTTTGGACTCTCTTGTGGAAGAGGTAACACTGAGCTGCTGTCTCTGTGAGTGAAAACAGCCAGGTTTTTTAGATGAAAACGTTTGTGGATAGCAGTGCACAGCTGTGCCCTTTGGAGATGGTGGGAGAGCCTTGAAGCTCCCATGATGTCCCAGGTGGTTGCTGATAAAATGTACTTAAGTTCTGTTTGAGAAAGTATTTGTAACTGTTGCTTATTTTTAAAATAAATGATCCTGCTGTGTGAACTTCACGTGCAGTTCTGCCTTTCTCCAGGGGGATCCCCTAGGGCTGGGCAGATCTGTTATTTTTAGCTGGTTTCTGTGGGTTTTAACTGATGAGGTGCTTGGAGTAGAGGGGAGTGTGTGTGCCTGCTCCTGCTTGCATCTCCTCTGCTGAGCCAGGAGTGGTGGAGCTGGGATGCCCTTCCAGGGCAATCTGTGCTTCATCCCATGGAAGTACCTGCTACTGACTTGGGAGTCTGCAATTGGAACAGCAGGGAGCTGCAGGGGAGGAGGTGCTAATAGAGATTAATTTGGGATAAAGCAGGCAGCCCTGCAATCCTGATGGTTTGATCTGTGCCTGGATTGGGTGGATTTGTTCCAGCTGCTCTACCTGGGCTGGGAGTCGCTGTGGAGTGTGTCTGGATGAGGTGCAAAGTGGCAACAGCAGAGTGACCCAGAAATCAGCCCAGGCGGGGAAGCTCCTGGAAAGGTTTGGGTTGGAAGGGAACTTTGAGCTCCTCTTGTTCCAGGGGGGCTTGGAGCAGCCTGGGACAGTGGAAGGTGTCCCTGCCCATGGAATGAGATGGCTTTGATGTCCCTTCCCATCCAAACTATCCCACGGGTCTGTGAGCAGTGGTTTCTGTTGGCTCGAGTACAAATCCAGGCAAACCTTGCAGGTGTCGGGTTTATTTTACACAGAATAAATTTAAATTATTACACAGAATATGGAATATTTACAGCTCTGCAGGCACGCTCCTGCACACAGGGAATGTTTCCCGGGGGGAGGGAGGGGGCTCAGCACACCTGCATCATCATGGAGTTCACCATAGTATCAAAGGCTCTGGAGAGGGAAATAAACACAGATCATTAAAGGGAGCAGCTCGTTCTGCACAGCTTTTGTAACAAAACCACTTTCTCACCCTGCCTCTGCCAGGCTTTCCCTAAGCTGGACACAGGGTTTCACTCTTTACAGCACAGGCTCTTGAGGGATTAATGAGTTTTAATTAAGCTGAGGTAAGGACAGGTTTTATCCTGCCTGCTGCCCTGTCTTTGCAAAGTTGTTCTTGCCTGGGCCATAGAAACTCCCAGTTTATTAAAATTCCCTCACAATGGGAATGGGGGACACTGACCCTCACAGAAGAGGAATTCCATGTGCTGAATGTTTGTCCCTATCCAAGGGTAAACCCTGGACAAGGGCACTTGTTCACTCTTTAACCTGTTGTACTCACTACATTTTAATATTCACAATTTTTAGATTTTCAAAAGACCCTAAGACCATCAAGTCCAACTATTGCTTACCTCTATTTTCAGGTAATTTTTTTTCTCCCAAAAAACCCCCACATTTTCTTGACTTAATGCTTGTAACCCCAGTTCTAAGGCAGGAGTGAGAGTTCAGTAGGATTTTTTATGACACCATCAGTTTTTCCTCAGTAGGAAGGGCCCAAAACCAACATCACTGTTCTCATTAAGGCACCGACCTGGCCACTCACAGGGTTGGTCCTGTGGCATCAGAGGAGCCCTGAAAATTCCAGAAAGGCATCAAAGAGACAGATCCACGTGGACAGCCCACTCACCTGGAATGGATCCTGTCCCCAGGGTTATAGAAAGGGTTGCACATGATGTCGGTGTAGGAATTGTGCAGCTTCCGGAACATCTGCAGAGGGAGCGGAGGTGATCTCATTAATCTTTCGTTCCTCAGCACCTCCTGAGGAGCTGGAAGGAGCAGATGCCCTGAGGTGGCTCTGCTTTGGGGCACTCACGCTGCGGATCTCGTTGTCCCTCAGGGCTGTGTTGGAGGAATCCACCACCATGACAAACTTCACCTTGGAGTTGGTCACGTAGCCGTACCTGGGCTGGGGTTAAGGGTGTGCCTGTCACACTGCAGGGCCTGGCACAGCCTGGAATGTGCCCAGAGGGACAAACTGAGGGAACCTCCTCATGAGGGGCACTGAGCTGTTCTGTCTGTGAGCGGGGACAGGACCCAGGGAATGGCTGGAGCTGTGTCAGGGCAGGTTTAGGCTGGATATCAGGGAAAGGTTCTTCCCCCAGAGGGTGCTGGGCACGGCCCCGAGGCTGCCAGAGCTCCAGGAGAGTTTGGAAAACGCTCCCAGGGATGCCCAGGGGTGTCAGTGCAGGGCTGGGGTTGGACTGATGATCCCTTCCTGCTGAGGATATTCTGTGATTAAACTAAACCCACAATGGCCTGAACAAAGATACACCTTGTAGTCTTCAGTGGGGTAGAGGAGCCCCAGGTAGAGCTCCCTCTGGTCCACCAGGGCTTTGCCCATGGCTGAGATCTTCTCATCCACCACGTCCAGGGAGGTGTGCACGGTGTAGTGGAACTTCAGCTCGTTCTCCGTGGGGACACTCCGGATGTACAGGGGGTAATTCTGGGAGCAGAACAAACCACACTGGCTGGGACCTGCTGCTCCCACAGCTGTTTGACCATTTCTGTTGCCAGCACCTCTGGAGCACAGCTGGGCCCATGGCAGCAGAGCCCTTTGCACAGGCACAGCACAAGGCTCAGGTGTCTCTGCTCTCCTGTCCCGGCAGAGCCTGTGCTTGTCTCTCCCAAGGAAAACCCTTCTGTCCCAGCAGCAGGACAGCCTGGAGCACCCTCACCCCGTGCCTGTGCTGGCTGCCCCAGCACATTGCACCCCAGTGTCTGCCCCACTGCCCCTGTGTCTGCTCTGTTCTGCTTCCCTCACCCTTATCCAGACCCTACAACCTGAGATCCTGCCCATTCCCCTCTCCCCTACCCCACAGCCCCAGTCCTGCTCAGACCCTAAAACCAGAGCCCCACTCCCCTCACCCTTCCCCAGACCCCACTGCCCCACCTGACCCCCCAGTTTCCTCAACCCCACAACCTGAAATCCTGCCCGTTCCCTTCTCCCCTACCCCACAACCTCACCCGGCCCCACATCCCCAGTCCTGCTCAGACCCCAAAACCAGAGCCCCACCCTCTTTCCCCTCCCCCTTCCCCAGGCCCCACTGACCCCCTGTTCCCCACAACCTGAGGCCTCTATTCCCTGCTCCGACCTCACTGCTCCACCCGGCCCCACCCAGGCCAGCTGTCCCCTCATCCCGCACACCCGTCCCCGCCGTCCCCGCCGTACCTCCTTGGCGATCACGGCGATGCACACCGCCATCTTGGCCCCGCCCCTCCCGCCGGGGTCACGTGTGGCGGCGCGGGGCGGTCACGTGCGGCGCGCGCAGGGGGCGGTCACGCGGCGCGGCGCGCGGGCCCGGTTGCCATGGCGAGCGCGGCGCTGCGGCCGCTGTGCCTGTGCTGGGCCCTGGGCCCCGCCGCCGCCACCAACATCATCCTCCTCCTCATGGACGACGTGAGTGGGGCACCGGGGGGGGCACGTCCCGGAGGGTGCGGGGGTGGTGTCGCCCCGCCGGGGTGTGAGGGGTCTGGAGCATCGCCCTGGCGAGGAGGAGGCGCTGCGGGAGCCGGGCACGGTCCGGCTGGGGGAGGGAAGGCTGAGAGGGGATCCCGTCCATCCATGGAGATGTTTCCATGGGGTGGCAGAGGACGGGGCCAGACTGTTCCCCCTGTGGTGCGCAGCGACAGGAAGAGAAGCAATGGCCACGAACTAAACGACGGGAAGTTCCACTGTAACACAAGGAGCTTCTTCCCCTGGAGGGTGGCGGAGCCCTGGCACAGCTGCCCCCTCTGGAGACATTCCAAACCCACCTGGATGTGTCCCTGTGTCACCTGCTCCAGGTGTCCCTGCCCTGGGCTGGATGATCTCCAGAGCTCCCTTCCAACACTAATGATTATTCATCACAAGGAGGGAGTTGGTGGCTTCCTGAAAAACTAAGCAAGAAGTGATTCTGCTCATTTTGGATCTCTGAACTAGGAAGAAAATAACATGGCAGTAAATTATTAAAGAGCAGAAATAATCACGGATTTATTTCTAACTCAAAATCTTTTCAATTTTGCACCCTTGGCCGCGTGGATAAGGAATTATATTGATTTCCAATTCATTCGGGTCACTGCCATCTGCCTGGTTTGCTTCTCTCCTCATAATTTCCTGGCACCTTCCAGGTGTGTTTGTGATGGAAATGTGTTTGTTGCTGTTTGAAGCTGCTCAGGGAGGGTGGGCAGACCCTTCCCTGTTTGCCAGTTCATCCTGCCCGTTGTTTCCATGGTGCTCCTGCATTCCTGAGCAGGATCATCCCCTGCTTTTCCAGCCAGCTCACCCTCTGGAAGGGGCTGCCCAGGGAGGTTTGGAGTCCCTGTCTCTGGAGGTGTCCAGGGAAGGGCTGGAGGTGGCACTCAGTGCTCTGGGATGGGGACAAGGTGGGGATCAGGCACAGCTCGGACTTGGAGTATTTTCCAACCTCAGTGATCCTGTGATTCTGTGATCTCAGTTTTCCATTCAGGAATATTTCCCCCTCCCAAGCTGGGATTTGTCATTTTCCAGAGGAAAGCTCTCTGGGACAGGGATCCTCCCACTGTGGAAGTGTCTCCCTGGGTTTTTTCCCTTGATCCCCTGGGACTCTGGAATTAGAGCAACGTGAGATTCTTTTTGTCTTTCTTCCTTGATGATAAAGAAAAATCAAGAAGTTGGGGGCGAATCCATTTTAATTGCTCATCCCAGTGTCAGGGGGAGCCATTTAATTGCTCCTTAACTCAGAAACCATCTCTGCAGCTCTGCAACGATTTTCTTCTCCAAACTGATGGCACCGGGTGGTTCCCTGAGGATCTGGATGCATCCCGCCCTGTGCATCCACGGCTCACCTGACACACCCTTGGATCAAAGGCACCTCCTCCCTTTTCTAAAATCCCCAGCACTTGTGGTGCCTCATCCAGCTGCTCCTTTCTAGAACCTTCTGCCTGAAGCTGTGCTTTCTCCAGGAATGGTTTTCAGCAGTGAACACAGACACCCTGATGGGAATTTTATGGTTCTCCTGGCACGTGACCCCTCGGAATTAGGAGGAAGAACAGGGCAAAGTCACAGTCCTACAGATAAGCACAGTCACTTGTGATGCCTCTGGTGGATTCCTCTGGCTTCTGAAAGTTCCTTGCTTTTCCTGCAGTGCTGCTTTTGAGTTCAGGCCTTTTCCTTGTGTTTCCAGTCCTGCAGAGGGATGGATCCAGGGGCTGAGGTGGAGTCCTGGGCTCCAGCACAGACAGCAGGGCAGGGACTGAAGGATCAGACCTGGCGGCTGCACAACCCCCATTAAATCATGTGTAACTTCCTCTTCCTCCTTGCTCTGGGTGTGCCTCAGGCCTCTGAGTAAGAGTGAAGGCGCTGGGCTTCTTCCAAGTGCTTTAATACCCGTTAATGAGTCATTTAATCCTGTGTGTGCCTCAATTCCCCACCCAGCAGGGGGAAGTGTGGGAGTTCCCTGCTCCACGGGGCTGGCAGAGAGAATTTTTGTCACGCCTGTGAAGTGCTGAGTGGGGAGATGAGCACTGGAAACATTTACGAATTAAGGGACACGGTGAAAGTGTTAAGTGGGCCCAAAAGTGTGGTTGTGGAGGGGGACTTTGACATTTGGTGTGTTCCTTTTGCAGATGGGCTGGGGGGATTTGGGAGCTTTCGGAGAACCTTCCAAGGAAACCCCTAACCTAGACCAGATGGCTGCAGAAGGGATGCTTTTCCTGGATTTTTATACTGCCAACCCCCTCTGCTCTCCCTGTAAGTAAACTGCACTTTGGACCATGTCAGCATGAGAAACATCTCCCTCGGAGGGGTTTGGGGCGTTTGCCAGCCTCTGACAGGGACTAACAACCAAACCAGTCACTGCCCTCAGGCCAGAGATTGGATTTGCTGTTTTGATCTTGCATTTTGCTCCCTTTTCATTTGTGTTTGGGTTGGAAAACCGACAGTTTTCAGTTTGTACAAAGCACTGGTTCAGTGATCAGTCCAGCTAAGGGATTTTTATACCATTTCAGTTCAGTATTCCAGCCCCACTCTTTTGCATTTTTTTCATCTTTCTCATTTTGGGTTAAACAAAGCAGGATCTGAACTGTTGCTGGACATATTTGGTCTGATTCTGTTGGCTCTGGTGAGACTTTCATGCAAGGAAAGGCAGCAGTTTGTGTCCTGCTTTTGACCCTGGTGTCTTACAAGACTCTTGGGACAGGGACAAGAGATAAAAGGAACGTTTGGGTCTGGGAGAGGCAGATATTTTTCTCCTTGTTGTTTTTTCTGTGAGGTGGTTTCTCTTCTTGCTTTCCTTTTTTCCCCCTCAAACCTGATTAGCTGCCAAGAACTGAAGCAGAAATGAAGAACAGGAGCTTTTTATTTGGGCTCTCATTTGGGATAGCGCTTGGCAGTGTGTTGATGATGTCCTTGCTCAGAAAAGGCATTTAAAATATGCTGAAATCCTGCTAATCCAGTGGTGGCACTGCATATGCTTGAAGTTAAACATCTGTTTAAATATTCCCTGCAGTCAGGACTTGGCTTTTATTGTCAGAGCTGGACAGCTCTTTCTTTGTATTCCATGATTTTTGTTCAGTCAAGCTCGAAAGCTTAGCCTTGAGCATCTAATCAGTTCGTGCTAGGATTTCCTCTTAAATACATAATAAATCTATATATGACTGAGATGTAAGGGTTGCTCCAGTGACTGTTCAAAGGAATGACTCTTCACTGTGGCTAATTCAATAAAGGGGCCAAATTTCAGCTGGAATAACTCAAACGATGCGTCAGAACGGATTCTCTCCACGGCTCGTGGGAGAGCGTGAGGGATTTGGTGGCTGTGACAAGAGGACACTGCCACACTCCAGTCACTGTGCTGGCCTCATTCTCCTAGAATAATCTGAATATTGCTCAGAGAATGGCCATAAAGAAGTGTTTGTGTTGTTTGCAGCAAGGGCAGCGCTGCTGACGGGCCGGCTCCCGGTCAGGAATGGATTTTACACCACAAATGGACACGCCAGGAACGGTAGGAGCCTCATTCCTGATCTCCACAGCTCTCCTGATTTCCCTCCGGGGCCTTGTAGGAAGTTTCTCTTTGGACAAAGGGGATCTTCCCCAGGGATGTTCCAGGGTGCCACCAAACCCTGTTAAGTGCTGGTAATAAGTGTGAATTTTATTGCTTCCTCTTCATCAAGCAGAAAACCTCAAATTAAGAGGATAAACCAAGCTGCTTGATGCATTTGTTTCTGCTGGCTGAGAAATGTTTCCTCTGGGCAGGGGAATTGGGGTCTGATGAAGGAAAACCAGGTGGGGGTGTTAATACCCCCGAGGGGAGAACTGGCTGCTCACAGGTTTATGCAGCAGGCAGATTTCTGCCCAGTTTTAGAGCAGTTTTCCATCCCTTGTGTCTGTGGTGCTTCCAGGGGAGATCCCTGGGTTGGTTTGGGTCCCAGGGTGACAAATGCCACGTGCTGGGACATGGCTGGGCAGGAATCAGCAGCCAGGGGTTGATTCCCAGGGCAGAGTCACACCTGAGAGCCTCAGGGACTGGGAGAGACTCTTCATTTCTTTCAGAATCACACAATTAATTGGGTTAGAAAAGACCTTTGGGCTCATCAAGTCCAACCTATAATAGATCAGCTCTTGCAGTCTGAGCACCTTTATTGGTTATCTGAGAAGGCTGCCTTCCTTTTAGGGAACACAAATCAAATTTACAACATGAAGGCCACCCCTAAAGCACCTGATTTTCTATGACATCTCCCTTTCAAGGATCTCACTTCCCTTCTGGGCTGGCAGCTCCCTTTATTATTTGCCCTCATGCACAAGCAGGTGGAAATCTCCCTTTGGTCTCCCTGGATCAATTTATTCTCTCCATCCCATGGGAGGAATTCCAAGGAATGGCATTGCTGGCACTGCTGGGATCCAAATAATTGCTATTTCTGATCCCGTGCATGAGGTGTTTGCTGTAATATTTTGAGGAGTCAGAAAGATGTTTTTCATTTGTTTTCCACAGCATACACACCACAGGATATAGTAGGAGGAATCCCAGATTCTGAATTACTGCTTCCAGAGCTCCTGAAGAAAGCTGGTTACACCAATAAGATCATTGGCAAATGGTAAATTTATTTGGAGCTCTCTTGGTTTGAGATTTCACTTTGTGTGTGTTGGGAAGGAGCAGCAGAAACAAAAAACCAGAATTACAGGAAAAAAAACTGTTTTTAAGCTCAAATGTCCAACTTTGGAAAATGTGAGGGATCTTCCTCCTGCAGGGATCGATTCCTAAATGTTCCCATTACAAGTACTTACATATATCTTCACACAAAGAGTTGGTGAGGTTTTATGTGTGTGTTTGTATTGATAAACTCCTCAACTCTCTGCTTTTATCCACACCCCACACCACTTACTTAATCAGAAAACACCAGGATATTCTGTTGGAATTTGCCTTGAGCACCTACATGTGTTTTATCTTTGACTCTTGCTATGTGTGATGGGCTTTTATGAATAAACTGAATTCCTGTGGGAAGCGACAGGAATTTCTTTATCAGTTTCATTAATAAGTTAGAGAAGGGTGGGTTTGTATTGTGGTCGGATTCACCTGCTGGAATTGGGAAGAAAGCAAAGCACCTTAAGACAGTGAATTATTTATCAGCACAAATGCGAGCAGGAGAGAGGCCCTGAAGGATCAGCTCGTTGGGCTGGGTGCAATCAGCTGCAGTTCAGTGCTAATAAATGGAAATTCATACACCCAGGGAACAGGAATAAACAAGGCAAATGCAGATTGGTGCCAGTTCTTTGGGAAAAAAAGGCAAATCTGGAAGGACCTGCAGCTGTTAGCAGGAACAGCACTAAGTAGGAACATGCAGGGCATTATTGTGCATCCAGAAACTTCTCCTGGCCAGGGCTGGGAGTGATACCTGCTCCCTGGAAAGGTGTAAAGAAATGCAAGGTAAAACTGGAGTCTCTTCCTGGTCTCACAGAGGTTTTCCAGCAGAAAATTTGCTTACTGTTTCATCATCCCTTCTAAAAGCTTTCCAGGATGTCCTGTGACAGTAAATTCCATGGTTTAATTCTAAGTTTGCAAGTCAAGTATTTCCCACGACCAGTGTGGAATTTGTTGTGTTTTGTTGAATCTCAGTTTTTTGTAGTGTAAAATGCAGAGACTGATCTGGATCTCAGTCACTGTTTAATGTCTCTGTAAGTTCTTTTAGGGCTTTCTTAGAATAAGATGTTTTTCCATCTCCCCTGTTGTAGAAACAGCCAGGAATAACTTTGTGTTCCCACAGCTACAAATGAGGAAAGGGTGGAATCCTGCAGCTCAGACCTGCAGTGGCAGTTACATCATCAAGCTGTAATCATAGCTGGAATGAGGATTATTTCTGTGATAACTCAGTTTGGAACAGCTCAGAGTGACTCCAGGGATCATTTTACTCCAGGGAATGCATTTTATGCCTTCTATGTTCAGAAGGTGCAGAGGGGGAATGGCACAAAGTGGACAGGGGGCAGATCCAGGCTCGTGAGGGGAAGATGAAATGATTAAATAAACATTGAGCTGCCGAGATCCCCTTTAGAGACAGAGAAGATGGCAATTCTCTGCCTTCAAGGTGCTATAAATGCAGGAAATGTAGAATTTGCAGTACAAAACCTGGAGATTAGAGAAGAGCTTCATCTGGAAGTTAAGGATGGAGGATTTTCAAGCTGCAAAGTAGAGAGGAGCTGTCATCAGGAGTAGCTAAACATGTTTTATGTCCACATGTGCACACAAAAACCTCATTTCATTTCCATTCAGGTCTCTTTGTACCATTCTGGCAGCGTGAATGCTCCATAAAGGGGATGAGGATGGAACGGTGCATTTCATGAGCTCTGCCTTGTGTTTTTACAGCTCAGTGGGATAAAAGGGACTTGACATAGATCAGAATCCTCAAGTAAAACATTATGTGCATCTCTGCAGTGGTTTGGGGCAGTGTAGTCCATCAGTGCTGATCATCAGACAGCATGGGAGAAGACACCAGTGGAAGGAAAAAATGGAAAACAGTGATTGGAGAGTAAATAAAATGGAATATAAGTGAGCACTGGGGTGAGTCTGCATGGCTGTGCTTGCAACAAGCGTGAGAGAGCTCAGGACACTGCTCTGGAGTCATTTATGTGACTGAAACGCTTTGAGTTTTGATTCCTTAGGCAGAGACTGTGTCCTTGCATGCTGCTCTGACGAGCTGAGCTTTGGCTTCTTTGCAGTGGCATTTTAACTCCCAGTGTTGCTTTTGTCGCCAGGCATTTGGGCCACCAGCCCCAGTTCCACCCCCTGAGGCACGGCTTTGATGAGTGGTTTGGGTCCCCAAACTGCCACTTCGGGCCCTACGACAACCGAGAGCGCCCCAACATCCCCCTGTACAGGGACTGGGACATGGTTGGCAGGTAACCCGCTCCTTGCCCGCCTCTGGGCTCGTCTGGGCTCTCCTCTGCCACTGCACACCTGGATGGCTTGGGGTGCACACCTGGATGGCTTGGGGCTCACACCTGGATGGCTTGGGGTGCACACCTGGATGGCTTGGGGCGCACACCTGGATGGTTTGGGGTGCACACCTGGATGGGCTTTGGGCTCACACCTGGATGGGCTTTGGGCTCACACCTGGATGGTTTGGGGCTCACACCTGGATGGCTTGGGGCTCACACCTGGATGGGCTTTGGGGCTCACACCTGGATGGTTTGGGGCTCACACCTGGATGGTTTGGGGCTCACACCTGGATGGGCTTTGGGGTTCACACCTGAATGGGCTTTGGGGCTCACACCTGGATGGGCTTTAGGGTTCCTTCCAACCCACACCATTCTGGGGTTCCAGCATTCTGTGGTTAATAAAGATCCAATGCCACGATCCAGCACCATGAGGTGTCATGTGGATGGTGCAGGGATGTGGGGCTGCCCTCCCAGAGCTGTTTGCTCATCCCTGGCACCCTCAAGGCTTCCTGTGAGCGTTTCACTGCACTCTTGGAAGCTGCTCCCATTCTGTGCTGAAAGACCTCTTTGTTCCTTCTGTTCCTGTTTGGAATTACATTTTGTGTGTTTGCATAACTCCATTCCCTGCTCCTGGTCTGCAGTCTGGGCCCTTCTTGTCCATTCATTCTTCACTCTGGTGTTGTCTCATTTCACTGCTGTTACTCCCCTGAGCACTTCCCCAGGCCCTTCTCTGCTTTACTGGTGGCTGGAGATCCCTCTAAAATAATGTTTCCAAAGCAGCCCAAGTTCTGCTTCCAGCATTTCTCTGTCTCACTGAAAGCTGTTGTGTACTTCTGAAATTTTATCCACATTTCAGCCAGCTCTCTATGAATCGCCATGAGATTTTGAAGCATTTTGCCCCTTACAGCAAAAGGCCAGTCCCTAAGGGTTGTCCAAAACTTGAAATCATTAATTTGTATCAAGCTGTGTCACCACTCTCTCCCATAAGAACAATTATGCTGACATATTTTTAATTTCTGAGGAGAGTTTGCTGAGTGTTAACTGTGACTTGTTTGTCACCTCCATACACAGGGGAAAAAATCCATAAAAGGGGAAAATAACCTTTTTTGTGATGCTTATTCCTTAGGATTGATTTTTTCCCTCTCTGATTCCTTTTATCTTAAGATACTACGAAGATTTCAAAATCGATCTGAAGACAGGTGAAGCCAACTTGACTCAGCTCTACCTGCAGGTACTATTTTAGTGCTGGCTTCCCAGCCAAGGTGACTTTAGGCTTTTTTTTTTGGAGAAACTTTGATGGCAGAGGATAAATTCATTTTTATTGTTGTTTACAGGAAGCTCTGGATTTTATTAGCAAACAGCAGGCCAGCCAGCAGCCATTCTTTTTATACTGGGCAATTGATGCTACTCATGCTCCTGTTTATGCCTCCAAACAGTTCCTGGGCACGAGTCAGAGAGGGCTGTAAGTTCTGCTTTTGGGGATGTTGGTTTTGGGGTTGTTTTAATTAATGCCTCCTGCAGCTGGAACAGCCAACCTGAGCAGTGGTTGGTAGATGCAAGGGGATGGATCACTCCTCATGTGTGTGTGTGTGTGTGCTGAAATGCATTATTTGCTTGGATTGTTCTTTCATAATTTGGTTTTAATCTGAGCTGAGGCTCACGTGACCCCAGGGGGAGGAGGGGGGCTCTAAGCTCCTTTGCCAGTTGTGTGAGGAATGAAATGCTGCCTCTGACACAGATGATTTTTTAGAAGGCTTTTGTATGATTAGTGTCTGTTTTAAAAGCCTATAAATCAGACCAGCAAATAGAAAAGCACTCTTAAAAATGCAGTTTGGAGGAGGCAAAGAGCTCTGTAGACACTGGGAGTGTTGCTTCAAAGAGTTTCTAACCGTGAGGAAAGCCATGTTATTGCCTCCCAGTCTGTGGCAAGATGGTTTTGCCTCTGTTTGTGGATTTTATGGCTGGATTTCTTTGTCTAAGGGTGGCTCACACCTGAGCAAACCCTGACCCTCAATACCCCAGAGGGGCTGCTCTCTGCAGGCCAGAGACACAAAAGTTTGCAGTGGCAGCAGAAAACCTGATGCACGGGAAGGATTTCTGCAGCACAGGTACAAATTAAATCCACTGAACACGTTGTGCTGACCCTTTTGGTTTTTTTTTTTTGCTGCTCTGAGTGTTTTGCATCTGGTCTTGCCTCAGGTATGGGGATGCAGTGCGGGAGATCGATGACAGCGTTGGGAAAATCCTGAGGCACCTCCAGCAGCTGGGGATCAGTGAGAACACCTTCGTGTTTTTCACCTCTGATAACGGGGCTGCTCTCATTTCAGCTCCCAAACAAGGTGAGGCTCAGCTGAGCAAACCTGGCCTTGGGAAAACAAGGCTTAAATCTCTTTCTCTCTGAGGAGAAAAAAAGCCTTCTGTGTTGTGGGGTCTGTGTTATGAGTTAGGAGAAGCCTCAAAAGACAGAGTGTTTATGTTTGGGGTAATTTATGTTCGGTGCTTCTGGTCGCTGTTGGAGGAGGTGTCCGTGGCCAAATGGAATTTTTCCTGCCCCAGTGTTGCTGTTACCTGTGTGTGTTTGCACTGTCAGGGAGGGAATATTCTGTAATTTATTGAGAACCAGGCTCAGTAATGTAGCAGGGTGTTTACTCTGCATCTGCCAAATGCATATTTCAGCCTTCTGAGCAGTTAGAGTTCAAGAGTCCCTCATTCTTTAGCTCTCATGAAAAATACCAAGAAGAGAAACGATTTTTGTTACCTAACAGATTTTCTTTTGTTTAAGTGATGGTTTCTCTGAAACAAATCACTGCAAATCGATTTTAGAACCCGCTCTCTTCTCTTTGCAGCCAGGCTTGGCTTGTGGTTATTGAAGCACAGAGCAGGGAGTAACCTGAGTTGTGATTTCAGCTCAGGCACTGGCTTTGACTTTGTGTGACCTGGAATCAGTCATGAGACCTCCCTGGTTGTTCCTTGGCCAGCTGAGCTCCAAGGCTGGGTTAAAACTGCAAAGCCCTGGCCATCTCTGAGAGTGACCATTCAGGATTATTTTTCTCACTCTTATACCTTCATCTAATACTGTTCTAGTGCTATAAAATTTAAAGTCATTACAAAAAAATGCTGGTTTTGCCTGAAAGTGTCAGGTTTCCTTTGGTTACAGAATGCAGTTAACACCCTTTTTGTTTGTTTGGGGTTTGTTTTTTAATTTGGTTATTGATTGCAAGGTATGTTTAACTGTCACTTTCTCCCTGTGCTGAAAAGACACTCCTCAAATTTCATCACAAATAGATATTGAAAAGAAAAACCAACACGAAAACACAACACAACAAACAAGGCAATAATGACAAAAAAACCCAACTCTGGCTGTGTTGTTTGAAGAAGCATCCATGCAGAAACGAGAATTAATTTCAAACCAGCCAGGGTGACAGTGCCCTTTTGAAATGCTGCTGTTTTGTGGGGTTTTAAGGCTTCTTTTCTGTCCCCAGGAGGAAGCAACGGGCCTTTCCTGTGTGGCAAACAAACCACCTTCGAGGGCGGCATGAGGGAACCCGCCATCGCCTGGTGGCCCGGCCACATCCCTGCGGGAGGGGTGAGTCTGCCTGGGGCAGCTCTCAGCAGCCCTGGGGGGACTGCAGGGGGTGGAGAGTTCCGTGCTGGGCTCGGGGGGGACTTTTCTTCACCCTTTCCCCAAGTCCGGGTGTTTGTGTGAATGAGGAGCTGCCGCCGCCTCAGACCTCGGCGCCATTTTGATGCAAATTTGCATTTAGAGGGTCCGTGCTCAACTTGGCTGTGAGTGCACAGGGTCCGCTCTTGTCTTCCTGCTCTTTTTAAACCCTTTGCTCTTTTGGACCTCGATATTTCTCATGTGTTGGAGCAAATTGGAATGTAAAGAGCAGGAATTTGTTCCCCACACTCTCGTGCCCTGAGGTACCGAGTGGTTTGACCCTCGCATCTCTCACTTTGGTGCTTGATAAAAGTTCCACTCGGGGAGGTTTAGACACCACGTTATTGCTCTGTGCTGCCTGCACACAAATGCAGATATGATCATTCCAAATAACCCCCCAGTGGCACTGCCAGCCCCCCTTGTCCCAGCTCTCATTACAGAAGGATGCAATCAATCCTGCTGCAGGAATACAGGGAGAGCACAGCCCCCTCCCCCTGGTGAGCATCTCTGAGCCCTGCAGAAAGTGATCCTTCATTAACTGGGCACCGTGCTCCAGCCTGCAAACCGGTCATAAATAAAACATTTGTGGAAGATGCATTCCATTGGGGTGGTTTAATTGAGGCAGGCTAATGATAATTTATCATTTACATTTAGGAGGGACCATGAGGCAGCTCAGATCTGCAGCTGAGGGCAGGAGGGTGGTTTGGTTTCATTATTTTTCGAGAGTTCACCAAACCTACCAAGGATGGTTTATTATTTTTCTAATTTGAAATGAAAACAGTCTTTTTGTTTAAATTTAAACATTTCCATAAAGCCTTTGCAAGCCAAGTACAACAGCCCTGGGCTAGCAAAGGAGAACATGAAACTGCAGCTGAGTGTTTTGTTTGCTGGGTCCAAACTAAATAATGTGCTAAAAGTAAACATGCATTATAAATGGGGACGAGAAAATGCCCAAATTTAAAAATTCTTTCCATTGTAGTAACTCTGAGGATAATTAAGAACAGGAGGAGAGAGAAATCCTTGTGCCTGCTTCTTTTCTGCCTGGCTGGGACCCCTCTCCCAGGTAGTTTTTGGGAGCTGCTGCTTGAATTCCTGGGAAGAGGCATTGCTGTGCAGAGCTGTGTGTGCAGGGTGGGCTGGGCAGCTGAGCTGTGCCTGGAGCTCTCACATTTTGGGATGCACCCAAAATCCCTCCTCCAGCATGCCAGTATCACCCTTAAGCAGGTGCTGAACTTCAAATCCTCGTTCTGTGCTGCTGCTGCTGCTGCTCAGTAACTGTGATAGAAACTCACCTGTGTTTTCTGCTTGTGTTCTTGCCTTCGAGGCTCCAGCACTGCTCCCTCAGCAGCCCTGACCACAGGTGAGAGACTTGTGTCCACCACTACATCTTTGGCTTTTTTTTCCTGTCCCTTGCTGTAGCTTCACCATCCTCTGGATGAGTTTTCCCTGCTCAGCCCCAGTCCTGTGCACTCAACGTAGCTGGAAAATGTGGGGAAGCTGCTTCAAAGTCGCTCGTTGCTCCTTCTTTTCAAGAGCTGAAGGAAACAAAGGCTTGGGAGATCTGAACCTCAGCACAAAGCTGAAGGGTCAGGTCCTTCCTGTGCTGGCTTTGCTCCCAGGGCAGTGGTTGTTTCTTTCAATTTGAGGAGCAAGGCAAGGGCCAAGAGCTGTTTCAGGTGGAGCAGCTGCAGCCAGGAAAGGAGAGTTTGTGTCTCTGGCCAGTGAAATCCAGTTATTGTGTGGAAAGCTCCATCTGCTGATGGGAATGCTCCAGGGAGACCTTGCTGCAGCCTTCCAGTGCCTTGGGGAAAGGAGGGGAAGGGACTTTTTATATGGGCAGGTAGTGCCAGGACAAGGGGGAATGACCTCCCACTGCCAGAGGGCAGGGATGGATGGGAGATTGGGAAGGAATTCCTCCCTGGGAGGGTGGGCAGGCCCTGGCACAGGTGCCCAGAGAAGCTGTGGCTGCCCCTGGATCCCTGGCAGTGCCCAAGGCCAGGTTGGACAGGGCTTGGAGCAGCCTGGGAACAGTGGAAGGTGTCCCTGCCCAGGGCAGGGGTGGAACTGGATGGGCTTTATGGTCACTTCCAACCCAAACCATTCCATGATTCTACTTGGCAGTTTGTTAATAATTTTATCGATACATAAAGATGGGGGGGGAGTGGGTTAATTAATTAAAGAACACATTCATGTGCTGGAATAAAGAAGCTCAATCTAAACACCAGGAGTGAGGGGACAGGGTGGGAGCACCTGCCAGGCTCTCGGTGGAGCTCGGGATAATTGGTGCAGTTGGCTGCTTTGCAGCTTTTTGGAGGGGAGAGATGCCTCAGGAGTGTGTGTTGCTCTTGGCATCAACACTCAGTGAGTTCTGCTTCCCCACCAGGAATATTTATTCCCACACAAACAGCCTCGCTGCACTTCCCCGCTCGGCTCCGTTTTCCAGGTGAATTCACAACAAATCAGCGTTTCAACATTCCCCACATCACATCTGCCTTCTGGAAGGATCCAGCTGGAAAAAAAAAAAATCATATTCTGTTGGTATTTGAATCCTCCTCCTCTCTCCCCTCGCCCTCCTCCCCTTCCTCTCTCGTGCCTGCTTCCTGAAGGAGAAAAGAACATATCAACCCAAAGACAGCATTGCAACCTTTTCTTCCCTATCTCCCACGGGGCGCAAATTGAAATTGAATTAGACAGGGATATCAGGTCTGCTCGCTGTGATAACTGTAAAAGGATTTTATTTAAAAACACCCTGACATTTGTTCACCCAGTTTCAAATATTTAGCTTTCCTCCTTTCCATTCCTGGCGGGGGCGACTTTATTAATTGTCGCCTTTGATTCAGAGTTAAAGCTTGAAAGAGCTGATAACAGCACTGGGGACTATTTCTTCCAGCGCCGTGGCCCACAGCAAAAGGATTTCATTTTCTTAAAGACGTTGTGTGGATACTGAGAGTTTATTAAAAAGAAGGGGGGGAAGGAGGGGGAAAAAAAAATCCGTCCTTACGTGCGTAATACCGGCTGTTCCTCACTGATACAGCAATATCTGATCTCCCTCCGTTTATATATTATTTATTTTCTCTGGGCTGTTGCCCTCTCTGGATTTTTCTTTTTCTTTTCTTGAAAAAAAAAAAAAATAAAAGGGAAAGGCAACTAGAATGAAAGAGCCCTGTTGACAGGAGAAAAATGGTAATTTTTTTATTTTTTCTCTGAAAATACTTCAAAGTTTTATAGAAAAATTAACCTTTTTTTTTTTTTTTCCCTTTTTCCTTCTTCAATGTGGTGCTGCAGAGCACAGATAAATCCAAGTGGCTGTGGCATGGGCATTTAATTTCCTTAAGAAGTTTTCTCTGCTTCACGGCAAAAATGTTGTCTGAGACCGGAAACGTAATTGGATGATTAAAGAGAGTCATCTACATCTGGTGCTGGTTAATAAGGGCCGGGACAAGGGGAGCGTGCTGGCCCCCCAGGATTGTCCCCACGCTCTGGATAAATGAGGTGACATTAAAGGCACGAGCCCCGGGTCAGCCATTGCCTCTTATCAAAAGATTGAGGCGCTGGGATGGAGCCACGCCAGCAGAAGTGACTTTTGGATGAGATGGAGAAATTGTGAGAGCTCTGGTTACAAAAGGGCTCAGCCAGGGGCTCCCTCCTGGGCTGGGGGTGGGAGCAGGAGGGGCCAGAGCTGCTCTGCAGGGAACGAGCCCAAGGGCTGCGAGCTGCTCAGGGGCTCAACTTCAGCCTGGGGAGCTGGGGCTGCCCAGCCTGGGGCTCAGAGGGGACCTCAGCTGTGTCCTTGTGCAGGGACAGGGCTCAGAGGGGACCTCAGCCGTGTCCACCTGCAGGGACAGGGCTCAGAGGGGACCTCAGCTGTGTCCTTGTGCAGGGACAGGCTCAGAGGGGACCTCAGCTGTGTCCTTGTGCAGGGAGGGGACAGGGCAGGGCCCAGGCTCTGCTCCCAAGGCCCAGCCCATGGCACAGGAGGGATGGGCAGGAACTGATCCCAGGAAGTTCCACCTGGACATGAGGCAGAGCTGCTTTCCTCTGTGCCCAGAGGGGGTGTGGAGTTCCCTCAGGAGACATCCCATCCGTGCCTGGACACCATCCTGTGCCCTGTGCTCTGGGAGGTGGGACTGGATGATTAAAATCATTTTAGGAGAGGAAAAGGCTGCACTAAAATAAGGAATAAATGTTCTCCAAATCCCATCCGAGCTGGCCTTGAGCACTGCCAGAGCTGGGGCAGCCACAGCTTCTCTGGAAAACATCTCCCTTGGTGCCTGCCCCCGAGGCCAGGCTGAGCAGGACCTTTCCCAGGCAGTGGCCATGGCTAAATCCTGAACTCCAGGGCTCAGGATCTGTTGGTCTGGGTCAGCTGATCCAGCTGCTTTCCCAGGGATTTCCACAGCCAGGTTTCCTCTTGTGCTTCAAGCTTTGCACTTTGTTTCCTCCCAAGGAATTGTGGCAGGGCTCTTGCATGCAGCTTTAATAAGATGTGTTCCTGCCAACACCTCCTGATGAATGAAAGCCATTAAAGATTGAAATGACTGTAATCAAGTAATGTGATATTGTAATGTTAAACTTGTAATTAGACCCCTGCATGTTGCTTTCTCCAGTTCTTTTTTTTTTTAATTTCTTAATTCTTCCTTTGTGTTCACTTTGTTCAGCCCAGCCTCTTAATACAAGGTTTAGTATCCCATTTTCTTCCTTTTATTTTTCAGCCAGCATCTCACAAAAATTCATTTATCATGTCATCATTTGTTGCATTTAAATAATTTGTGTGAGCTCAGAGGCTGGGGGTCTGTCTGTAAGTAAAAGGAATCAGAAGGAGAAAGTCTTTGATAGTCCCAACATTGTTCTGTTGGGATTGGACTTGGAGTTTAGGCAGAAAGTGCTTTGCTGCTCACAGCTGTGGGGCTGTATCCAATGGTTCCTTGTTTCCCAACAAGTGCTGTGAGTGAAAATGCTCTTTTCCTGTCACATCTTGTGCTGCTGCATCCTGGTGCTCCTGATCTGGCAGCATCTGCTTTAATTGAGTGTGTCACTGACTAATTAAACACCCTACAACAGCTCCTGCAGTCGGGGAGGGAGCAAAGACTCAGAAAGGATCAGGCAGAACACACTTTGTAGGGTTTTAAAATATAAATAATTAAGAGCAGAGAGATGAGTATGGCTTCCAAGTAAGGAAAAAGGGAAAAAAACCCACCCTTGCACATCTCCATTGAAGCCAAACCCAGATGTTTTTCTCCCTTATTAAAATATGGACTAAAAATACCACAACTTTACAGTTCTTGAATTGTTGGAAATTGTTTGCAGATGAAGTCATCAGGCTCTTTTTGTTATTATCCCTCTATCCCTGTGCTTTCTGGGAACTCTCTCAGGGTATTCTGACTCCAGAGATGACCTGGAGAAGGAACAAATCAAGGACTTTTTTTGCCTTTGGTGTAAGTGCTGATTTTTCAATCCACAAATGAGCTGGAATTTGCTAAATTAAGTTGAGCCCTGCGACAACACACTCCTGGAAAAGGGATGCACAGGAGTGAGGAGAGGAAAATGGGAAAAAAAAGAATCAAAATGCAAATTCTCCCTGGAAGTGGAGAAATAGGGATTGTTCCCTTTGTTTTCTTGTTTTCAGAGGAGTTTGCTGGTGACCACAGCAGTGTAAAGGGAGAGGCTTTCAGGGGGCTTTGGAGGAAACCTGTTTCCATATAGATTTTCCTGAAGGGCTCTTTGCAGATGCGTTTCTGTTGATGTTTTTTTTGGCTGCAGGTCAGCCATCAGCTGGGCAGCGTGATGGATCTGTTCAGCACCAGCCTCTCCCTGGCGGGTCTGCGGCCTCCCGGTGACAGACAGATTGATGGCATCGACCTTTTACCTGTCATCCTGCAGGGCAAGTTAATTGACAGGTCAGTGATTATCCCAGAGCTGCCAGCCCTGCTCCTGGCTGAGGGGATGCCAGATTTAGGGCTGGCTTCTTTTAACACCAGCTCACGGGTGTTTAATGTGAACTGAATGGATGCAGCAGAGGTGCCCGCTGCGCTCCTGCTCCGCTGGAACAAGCCGGGCTGGGAATTCCTGACATGTGGCATGTTGCCACACACTGGAGCCTGGGGACAGATGAAAATGTCACAGGGTTAGCAGGGATCCCTGGAACAACATATGGCAGGAGGGGAGATAAAAGCCTGAGAACTGGAGCCTGGCTGGGGGAAAATCCATTATTTATCACGGCAAAAGCTGCCCAGAGTGTGCTGGGTCCTTGTCCTGCTGCAGGGCTGGGAGGTGAAGGCTGTGCTGCTGCAGAGGGCCTGGAAACACCAGGAAAATCCTCTTCCCAAGGTCCTGGATCTGGGAATGCTTCCGCAGGGATGGATTTGGGTGAAAGACCTGGAGTCTTTGTGTGATTGTCAGCTCTTGGGCACAGGCACCAAGATCTGACAGCACATCCTGCCAACAAATACTTCATTGGAAGTGCCAGAGGTCAAGAGAGGTCTTGGAGTTGGGATTTTGGTGAGGAATTTGGCAGCCTGGGAAATCTGACTACAGTCATATTTGGGACATAGATAGAAAGGAAACTTATGCATGAAAAACATTTTTGGAGCTCTCTTCCTTGTTGGATGAGAACCTGTGTGCTGTGAAATTCCTTTTGTGCCTGTTAAGCAAGGAGCACACCTGAGTGTTACCTTGACAGGAGCCTTGCAGGTTCCTCCAAACAGCCTGGCCCATCTTCTGGAAGTTTGGGAAGTTTCTTTGTTGTTTTACAAAAAGGGAATTTCAGTGCAGTCACCCAGCCCCTGCTTTGTCTCACAATAACAGTCACTCAAAGCACGTTGTGGCTTTTTTCCTTCTTTTTTTTCCTTCCTTTTTTTTCCCTAGGAAAAAAAAAAAGCCAGGACAAAGTTTTCTCAACCCCCAAAAACTTTCCAGGAGATGCAGTTGTTGTGTTCTTTTAAGCTTGAAAAGGAAAAAGCGATTTGGGAGGAAAAAGAAATAATTTACATCAGAATGTTGAGTACAAGCTGGAATCCTCCTTCGAAACAGAAAATGTATTTTTTAAAAAGGAAAAACCTAAAACCTTCAATCAGGGGGGCACATAATAACTGGTGAAATATTGGCTGTTGATGGCAAGGAAAAGGAGGCTGGAGTGCTGTGTGGAATATTTTTGGGAGGTTTTGTTGATGGTGCTGATTTCGATCAGGTGCTGTACTTTGGCAGGTCTCTCTTGCTGCCTTTATTTCACTTCCAGGTGTGTTAAGGATGCAGGAATGGGCTTTTCTGAGAGCAGCTTCCCCTTCCTCCTGGTGACAAAGTTGTTTTCATTTCCCCTTTGTTCCTGGTGGCAGCTCTTGGTGACAAAGGAGGGAGGCTCATTGTTGCTGTGAGGCTGAAAGAGCTCTGAGGCCACTGCTGTCACTCAGACAGGGACATTTAAATTTCACCTTGCGTTTAGGGACAGGTTTTTCCAGCTGGCATCACCAGAGTGAGTCGTTTTTGGAGTGGTATCTGAGAAAGAAAGACAAAGGTTTCCCCTGACAGTGACAAACAGCTCAAGCCTCGTGTCCTGTCAGCAGCCCAGAAGAGCTGGAAGAGAGGAGCTGCACCAACAAATCAACCCCCTCTCCTGCAGATAATCCCTTCCAGTAAAATTTTGTGCTGCTCCCTCAAAAAAAAATCAGGAGTGTTTTATTGGGAAAACCAACAGGAACGTTGCTGGGATGCCCAGGGAACAGCACAGATGCAGCGAGTGAGCTGCATTTCCTGGATGAATTATTAATTAGGGAAACCTCTGGGAAAAAATGCAGCTTTAGCAGCGTGTTTACATGCTGCAAAGTGAGGTTTGGGGGGAAAAAATGGGAGAGGAATTAAAACCACAGCGTGTCTGGCTGCCAGGTTGTTCCGTGTGGAGTTTCTCTGAGATGTCATCCAGAACACGCCAGCATCTGCTGTCCTCCCGGCCACCCCGTGCCTGTGTGACACTGCCAGCTCCATGGCAGAGCTGGGGACAGGAGCCTGAGCATCCCACAGCTCATGAATCCCACTCCTCCCTCCCAGCCAGGCACTTGAGAGCTGTTTGACGTGGAAACCGCCACGCTCCAGAGGAAATCCCAGGGGCTGAGAGTTCAAGGATTAACAATCACTGGCAGCCAAGCTGGATAATGTTTCATTCTTGCACCGTGTGAGCTCTCAACTTGATGAACACTTTAAGAAATGTTAATTGAAAACCTTGCAGAGGAGACTATTAGGAGGCAGCCTGTTCCTGCCTGATATCCACATGGGAAGTGGGATGCCATTAAGGGGTTTGTGGCCCTTATCAGGAGGCTGGGCCCGGGCTGTTGGTGTTTCTCATGCAGCTCTGCTCTCCTTCCAGGCCCATTTTCTATTATCGTGGCAACGAGCTGATGGCAGTGAGAGCTGGGCTTTACAAAGCTCACTACTGGACCTGGAGCAACTCCTGGGAGGAGCACAACAAGGTAATGGCACAGGGACCTGTCCTGGAGTCACCAGGATCCTGGGGACAGACACCCTTTAAACTGGGGGATGTCACCGTGCTTGAGTCTCCTCAGAGCTGCCCTGCAGGTTCCTGTTGGAGATCAGGAATATTTCTGCCCCAAAAGGGCTGTCCAGCTGCCCAGGGAGGTGATGGAGTCCCAATCCCCCTATTTAACAGCCACGTGGATGTGACACTTGGGGGGACATGGGGCAGTGGTGGCAGTGCTGGGGGAACAATTGGACTCGATGATCACAGAGGATATTCCAACTGAAATAATTCTGTGATCCTGAAAAACCTGAGGGGACTGGACTCTCCTCTCCTGCAATCAGGGCCAAAGAGAGGAAAATGAGCAAATTCCAAGTTGTTCTGAGGGATGCTCCTTTTAATCAGCACTTAATCCCCATTAATATTAAACCTTCCTGGCTGAATTCTGAGCTTTTAGATATTCACCTGTGGTTGGAGACCCTGATCCTTGTGGGTCCCTTCCCACCCGGGATATTCTGTGATTCTGGGAAAGTCTGGAGGCTGGTGCCACACTGACCACGTGTCTCCACGTTCCTGGCACAAAACACCTGCTGCCCTGAGCTACTGAAATGGGACTGGGATGAGTGTGTTGGGTTTGTGATGCTTTCAAAGGAAAGCTGTGGGAAAGGCACAGTGGAAAACACAGCAGTGGTTGAAAACAGTGAAATAAACGTGTTCAATCTGTTATCAGCACTTTGATGAGCCCACATCCCACCGTGTAGAACATTTTATTTATTTTATTTATTTCCTGGCTGATCTCCCCACAGTTCGATGTTAAGCACTATAATTTCCTTTTCTTTTTGTGTCTTCCTTGGCTCTAAACTCTGGGGCATTTGCTGAGTGGCAGCTTCACACGTGTGCCTTGCTGCAGATACCTTCAGACAGGAACCCAGAGCATTAAGGCCCAGCTCTCAGCAGTCCTGACAGCAGCCTGGGCTTGGGGAGGGATTGTTTGCATGATTTCTTTTTTTTATGCCTTTTTGTTTTGAACTTATGGAAGGTCCTCAAGGCATCACAGGTGCAGAACTAAGTGCTGGTGACATTTGTGGATATAAAAGTGCAGGGATTCTTTCACTGGGATGTCCTGGGGGTAGAAGGAAGTGTCAGCTCCAAGGGAGTCATTTCCATTCAGGGCTGTAAATGTGTGTGCTTGTCTTTTTTCAGACTGTAGTGCTTCAGGAGTCAAAGCTGGTTTTACAGGGAGCGAGGAGGAAAGTAAAGTTGGCTCTAGGAATGTGTTTTATGCTCTGTCTCCGTGCTCATTCCACACGGATAAAATGAGACCATTCATTTGTTTTGTATGTGAGTAAAAGCTGTTTATCACCCGTGGAGGGTTTTCCCTGGGTGGGAGGAACTGGGAGCTCCTCTGCCGGTGTGTTTGGGTGTCGGGGTGGCCTCCTGCTCTTCCCAGGAGCGTGGCAAATTCCCACAGGAATTCTTGCTCTCCGTGGTGATAAAAGCACATACCCTCGCTTCCAGTTGGGAAATAAATAACTCCCTGCATGGAGTTCAACCCATTCCTACACGTCTGAGTGTGGAACAGTGATAATGGGGACCAGCTACTCCTTCCAGAGGCTCTCCCACTGTGAGCAGTGGCAGTGCTGCAATTAAGGAATATTTATTTCTTTCCAAGTCTTTGTTTAACTGCTGTCTGATAAAAGTCAGCAATTATCCTGTACATCAGAGAGACGATTACAAATCCACTCTCCTTCCTGCAGCTTGGATCACATGAGCTTGATGTGGGGAAAATTGGAGCACATTAGTGGCCAGAGCAGCCATTAACAACATGCAGAGGAAGCTGAGGCTGAGGTTTGTTCCAATTCTCCTCATGTCCTCGAGCCATTAATTACAAACCTCGCAAGTTTAAAAATAGAAATAAATCAGAATGCAGAGCAGCTCCACAGTCCCCAGCCCTGCTGGAGGAGTTCCTAAGCTCACCTTACAACACAGTTCCCTTTCAGGGACTGGGCTTCCCAGCTGTGTTGATATTGGACTCTGGAATCAAAAAGGCCACTTTGTTTGTTAATTCCATTTGAGAAACAACTATAAATCCATGCACATCTGTGGCGTTTGGAATTCTGTTGGCCTGTTAGTTCAATAAGGTTGATTTGCCATCCCAGTAGAACTCCAGCTAATGAGGATTTGTTAATTGTGTAGTCTTTAGAGGTCTTTCCTCATTGTGAATCCTTCTTGAAGTGAGACTTCCAGATCTGAAACTCTGTGTGAAGGTCCCCACTCAGACCTGGAATATGTAGTTTTCCTGTCATCCCTTGGAAAGAGAGCTGGAGTTGGCCAGATGTGGCAAAACAGCTGCCTGCACATTTTGAAGAGGTTTGTTTTATGGGTAGGTGAATATTTCATGATTTTGACAGGGTTTGGCCAGCCCTCCTTTCACTTTCTGAATTCCCTTGGTAATTGACTGTGGAAAATCAGACACAGAAAACTTACCCTGAGTTTAATCCACATTTCTGTTCGACTTCCAGGTGAGATTATCTCATTAAAGCAGCCAGAACCCCATTTTCATGCTGATAGTGGAAAATGGGGAGCTGGTGCCCGTCCTGGCTCTGTCTGGGGTGACCAGGACGGTGAGGGAGGACGTGGCCCCTCACCTGGAAAGCTGTGTTTGACCGGGGTGTGAGCTGCCTCAGTAATAAAGGCTGTACACACAAATAAAAACGTACCAGGGAGAGACAGCCTGCAGAGAGCACAGCCCAGCAAGGCAGAACAGGGCTCTGAAGGCTCCTCTCCATTTGGCACTCGGAATGTTTACTCTGGAAACATCCCGTGCAGGCAGCACACAGGTTTACAGTCATCCTCCAGTCCCATGACAGCAACATGCCCTTACTGGTCTGCATGCTCTGCCTTATGGCCTGGGATTAGGCCTTGTCATCTGACACACTGATGAATTGTGCTCTTCTGTTCTTCCCGGGTTTTGTTTGTTTATTTTTTAACCCCCGAGCAATTTTATTTTTTTTTTCTAGTCTGACTCCTGTCAGGAAGTCTTGTAGTCTCTCTCAGTGCTGGAGGATGCCTTGATGCTGCCTTTTCTGCTGGATTAACTGGATTTCTTGATTCTTGAGGGGGTGGGCTCTTGAAAGGATAAAGGGAAAGCTCACTGCAGAATCAAGTGGGAGTGAGCATTTTGTGGGACATTTTCCCTGAGGATTGATGCTTATTTGGAGCTGTTTACCTGCCTTCCATCTATATAGGTGGCTCAGGTTTACATAATTTGACATCTCTGACATTCAAGAAGTGATAAATGGGACACAGAGAGAGAGATGAAAGGAAGCCTGACTTGAAAAATGTGTTTGTATTTTTAAACAGTTTGATAGAGGCAGAAAAATCTCCTTCCTGCACAGGGGCTGAGTCCCTGGTGCTCTAGGACTGGTGGGTAGAAAGCTTTTCCATTGTTGTTCATCTTTTTCTTTCCTTGTAACAAAAATCAGCAGTGATAAAAAATAGCCACGTGCAGGAGCAAAGGGACAACTGAGGATAAACCTGAGGAGATCCCTCCTGGACAGTGAAAACACACAGGACTTTTACTGGCAGTCACCTGTAAAATGCTGGGGGTTTTTTTGAAAGTAGGGGTCTGAATGGGTAAAAAATGGGTGTTTTCTATAAATTTACCAGAGTAGGCAGCAAATCCTCAGGAATTTCCTAATTTAGTGCTGCGTAGAGGAGGCAGGAATGGGATGTAGCAGGAGAAAGGAAATTTCCTTTTCCTTTTCTGTGCCTGCCCCCAAGAGTATCCAGCACAGAACAGCCCTTGCACCTCCCAAGAGCACTGATGCAAGAAGGGGGGGGGAATAATGAACGAAAAAACGTGGAAAACGCCCTTTGGTTGTGGGAGAGGGGCTGATAACATCAACCTTTGTGCTGTCAGCTCGTCCGGAGCCTTCAGTGGGATTCCTCCAGCGCTCCCGTGACTTTACAGGAGGCGCCGGCCGGCAGGCGCTATTGTTTTCCTGCGAAATGCCAAAGGGGTTATTCCAGTCAGGCTCCGCGATTGCCCTTCTCCTCCGCGCGAAGGGATCGATAAAGCCTTTTCTGCGCCGGGGATGTGAAGCCAAGCGGAACCTGACAAATAATGACATTTGATTGTGGTCCTGTGAGCGTATGAACCCGGCATCGATCCGAGCCGGCTGCGCTGCCCGTCTCCGGGGCCGCCCATCTCCGGGGGCTCTTCCAGCCTCTTCACACATTCGAAGCGATTTTGGGTGCACGGGCTTGAAGCTTGACACCCACCCTTGGAGCCGAGTGCTCATCCCGGGGAGGATTTCACCGGGAACGGCCGGGAGGACAAGGACACAGTTTACCTGTGCTGTGGGAAACAGCAAGAAACGACATTCCGGGCTTTAATTAACAGCTGCGCTTTTCTCCTCACGCTGTTACCGTGGGTTTGGTGCCCTGGGTGGTGCTGGTGGAGCGAGGAGACCGGAGCAGGAGGCAGAGCTGGGCTGGGGTGGCTCCTGCCAGCCAGAGTGGCTGGGCTGGAGCCAGGCTGAGGGATTGCCAGAGGGCTCCCGTTAACACAAGTGGTGATTCCATCTCTTGGCAGGGAGCCCAAACTGGCAACCGGCTGTGTTTGTCTCATGTCTATATTGACACAGCATCTGTGGGCCATTTGCTCTGGAAATTAAAGCTGTGCAACCAAAGGCTGCTGCATCCCAGGGATGGAAAAACAACCCGGGCTGTGTGATTGCTGAGAAGGACAGGGATGGTGAGCACTGGAAGGCTCACCTGGCGGGCAGGGAATGTTATGTTTTTATCAGAAGAATTGAAAGAAGGAGTTGCTGGAATCTCTCCTGCACCAAACAGGTTTCTGTGGTGGTGCAAAACACTGTAAGAGCTGGGCAGGAGCTGAGCTGCTCTTGATGCTCTGTGTGGGCTCCCTTAGAGGGCAGGAGATGCTCCAGACAGGAGCTCCTGGTTTGGTTTTCAGGCTTTTGTGATGGAGGAGAAAAGCTCCAAGAGTTTGCTGGAACACGGGGAGTGACCTTTGTGCTGTGTTTGATCAGTGAGCCCTGCAGATCCCAGAATCCTGGAGGCTGGAAAAGCCCTCCCGGGTGATGGAGTCCAACCTGTGAGCAGTCCCCAGGTGTGGGCACTGAGCCACATCCCGTCCTTCCCTGGGCCCCTCCAGGGATGGGGACGCCACTCATTACCTTGGGTAAGGGAGCAGGGACAAAAACTAGGAATGTGCTTAAATTATTGATCCCCGTGTGTTGTTATGAAGAGTCTGACAGTAAACAGCTTTCAGGGATAACAGGAGAATGGATTTGGGTGGTGTTATCCTGGTGGGTAGGACAGGCTTAGGCAGCTCTTTTCCAGCTCCAGACATCACCAAACCTACCTATACAAAATAAATAATACTGAATTTTTTATATATATATAGATATATATAGAT
>VZDJ01000049.1:1419514-1458393 GCA_008694505.1 Cyanoderma ruficeps
AGATATATATAGATATATATCTCATTTGTTGATGAATAGATTAAAAAATCTTCGAAGCTCTCTCTGCAGGTTGAACTCACAGAGTACATAAAAATAGCAATATTCCATTTTATTTGCAGGGATAAAGTTGGAATGACTTAGAAACATCCTAAAATTATATTCTTGGGGTTTTATTTACTTACCTATTTATTTATTTGACTTTTCTCCACTAGACTGCTTTTGAAGAGGGTATTGAGTGCTTAAATTAGAATGACAGGTAGCTTTGGGCTGGTGGCATCAGGCAAATTGTCCCAGCACTTTCTTTCCTGGGAATCTTTGGGATTGTGTTCTGGAGTCTGGGCTACAAGGATTTCCTCGGAAACACGAGATAAAATAGAAACAGAGCAATGTCTAAACAAACACCCAAGAGACGAAAATCTTTCACACTGAAGCATTTGCAGCCGAGGAGCATTGTACCAATTAGCAGGCTCTTAATTAAATTGCTTGTTTGATTTGCATCCAAATTATAATTTGGATGTTATGAAGGCTTTGATACCTTTTCATTAACTGGTCCTTTTGTGGGGAAAAAAAACCAAAACAAACCACAAAAATCTCTTTTCCTTGTGTGTTTCAGAGGCCTGTGGCATCACAGGGTGGGAAGGTCAATCAGTTTTGTATCCATTTAAAGTCCATTATTGGTAGGGCCAATCCAACCTATCAAACAACTCCCTTATTTTTCCAGTCAGTGATTCAGGAATCTATAGCCCTGTGCAGATAAATGGGATTTCATGGGCTTCTAAACTTCTTGCTTTATTGAAAAGCAGAATATTAACTGCTCCACTGACCAGCTGTCCATTAAAAACGCGGGATATTTTTAGAAAATTGTTTGCCAATCAAATCCTACCAACATCTGTAGAGAGCCTTTTCAGTTTGTTTTATAAGCAAATGCCACAGCTGCTTTCCCACTTCCATTGAAACATTCCCATTTACCTGCTCTCCATGTCTCTGTCCGTGTCTGGGGCGCTTTGGGATTGTGAGGAACAGCGTGGGAGCTGGAATTGTAAAGCCCAGCTTTAACACTTGGGGCCTGGCCTTGCTGGGCTGGGCTGGGCTGGGGGCCCTGCTTTATTGCCTGCCCAGAGAAATGACTGCTTTTGCTTTTTTGGCTCTTGCCAGGGTTTAAATGGGCTCTGGTGGCCCTGGAGGCTGCAGGCCAGGGATTAAGGAGCTCCCAACTGGCAGATGAGGGCTGGGGAAGGAGGGAGGGGAGCTGGCAGGGCTGGGGGCAGATGGGGCTGGCAGCTCTGGTGCCCACTTAACCCCTTGCTGCTCCCAGCTGCTTCCCCAGGACACTCCCAGTAGCTGTGCCCTTCACGTCCCCTGCTGCTGCGGGGAAAATCCCACCCTGTGCCCCCAGAGACGGTCAGGGACAGCCATGTGGGAATGTCCCCACTTCCTGCAGCACTTCCATCCTCACTGCCGTGCCCGGGTGAGTCCCTCAATACCAGCTTGCCACGAATCAAATTGAAAACGCAACAGTTTTTATAAAATTTACCAGATTTGCTTCATTTCTCTGAAAAAACTGATCCTTCAGGTGCTGGCAGGGGAGTTTTCAGGTGCCTGCTGCCTCTCAGGGTGTCTGCATGTCTCTCCTGGGGTTTTGGTTTTGAGCAGAGGTGCCAAGTGATCCCATCTTCCTGAGGCCTTCCAAAGCCATAAAAACCAGGCAGAAAATCCCTTCCACGTGCAGAATTTTTATGATTCAACGCTTCCACCTCTTTGTCTTTTGTTCTGCCATTTCATTTTAATGAATATTTTATTGGGATTATATTTTTATAAGACAAGAACGCACGGCCTTCCTTCAGCTCTTATGTCAGCGCAACACCACTTGGTCACCTTATTTTACCCCACCAGCTCAGAATGTGTTTTGGAGATTGAAGTGGACTCTTGGTTTAAAATAATCCTGAGCTTTGTTGGTGTTTTGCTGGAGAAAGTGGCATCAACTTGAATTTTGCTGCCTGCTCTTCATCACCTTTGATGACCTCTCTCCTTTTTCCTGCAGGGCATCGATTTCTGTCCTGGCCAGAGCGTGGCTGGGGTGACCACACACACCCAGGAGGAGCACACTTACCTGCCCCTGCTCTTCCACCTGGGCAGGGACCCTGGGGAGAAGTACCCCTTGAGGTGAGCCACTTCCTGGGATTTCATGAGAACTCAGCAGTGTCAGTGCTCAAAATTTATTTGCTTTGGTAGCTGGTTCTTGAAATCTGCTTAGAAACTGTCCCAGAAAGCCATGCTGAGGAACGATGGCTTTCCTGCTGGCTTTTTCTCGGGAGAAGGAAAGCACCAAACCTTGTTTTCAGGTGGTCAGGTGAGATGGGTGTGCACATGGACTTGCCAGCCTGGTTGTTCCTGTTCTGTGTCCTGCAGCCCCTTGGGGAGGGGGAAAACACCAATTTTTGGACAGGACAGGGCTGAGTGCAGCAGGTTCAAACAGAGCTGCTGGGGAGCTGTGCCTTGGGGCTGGGAGTTTTGGGGCCAGGGAAGAAACAACCAGTGCTGTGGTGCTGGAATCTCTGGAGGGCACACTGGTAACCTTCCAGTCTCCTACCCCACTAAGGCAACTTCTCCAGAGGGTCTTTAGCAAGAGGACTTTGTACCCAATCCTGCTCCTTCCTCAGGCTCTCCTGGCTGTCTGAATCCATTTTCCTCTAAGCCTGGTATTGTAATATTTATCTCTGGCACACCCCATGCCCTGAGAGATTCCCGCCAGGATTGATGCAGTCAGCAGCCAGCAGAGCCCACAGAGAGCCCTGCCACCTCCAAAAACCCTCCCAGGGTGTCCCCACCTCCCTCCTTCCCTGCAGCAAATCCAGGGACACCTCACCAGTGGCTCTGACAGGGAGAGTGTGGAAATAAATCAGGCTGGAACAAGTGCTGCTGGGACTGCCTGCCCAGCCCGGGGTTTGTGCAGCAGCCCGGGGAGGCAGAGATGTTTCCTGAGCTGACAGGGCTGCAATTACTCAACTGGTTTGAATAATTGAGTGGACACACTCACCCCATTCCTTGCAGAGGAACCGAGCCTGTGCTGTCCACTGGGTGTTTTCACTGGAGAGAGGAGGGGAGGGGAAATATTCCCGTCCCCTCTCGGTTAACAGAGCACTTTAGAGGTGCATCAGCGGCGGGTGAAGCTCTTTGGGAGCTCTGCTCCCGCTGCATTCCAGCACTAATGAGCAAAGCACAGCTGCAGCTCCAGGGCTGTAAATGCAGCTCAGTGAAACTGAACCTGGCCGGGATTCCAGGTGAGACCTGGGCAGTTTAACAACTGGATCATTTCCCAAGGGCCTGCAGTGCCAGGACACAGGGAATGGCTCCCACTGCCAGAGGGCAGGGTTGGATGGGATATTGGGGAGAAATTCCTCCCTGTGATGGTGGGCAGGCCCTGGCACAGGTGCCCAGAGCAGCTGTGGCTGCCCCTGGATCCCTGGAGTGTCCAGGGCTGGACAGGGCTTGGAGCAGCCTGGGACAGGGGAAGGTGTCCCTACCCATGGCAGGGGTGGGACTGGATGAGCTTTAAGGTCACTTCAAACCCAACCATTCCAGGATTCTGTGGTTCTGTTTTAGGAAATAAGTGTATAGAAATGATCTCTTTTTCCNGGTAGCAGTAACTGAACTGTAGCTTGCCCGCTGTGTGTGTCACCTTTGTCACCTGCTCCAGGTGAGCCTGCCTTGCCAGGAGATTTCACTGGATGATTTCTAGTACTCTCAACCCTAAATACTCTGTGATTTTGGGATTCTGTTTGTGTTTCCTCTGGGTTTGAGGCAGAGGAGCTCTTCCCTCAGAGGTGTTTGCAGCACCTGCTTCCCTGTGATTCCGCTGTTCCTTCCCACCACCGTGGAGTGAGCATTAAAATGAATTCCAGGGTTCCAACTGCAATCATTTCTCATATGGTTGCATTGATTTTTTGGATATTCACAAGCTGTTGCTCTGATTGAATTTTATGGCAAGATTATGACCCGATTATGGAGAGCTGTGCTGGTGTTTATTATGCAGCCCCCTAACAGAAACCCTCTTTTTAGCAAACCACTCTTCCTTTCTCCAGCACATTCTGCTGCTATTGTCTCCTCTCCTGTCACAATGGAAAACTCATGGGAAGTGGGTCTCCTCTATCGAATGTGGTAATTAAATTATGCTCATTTGTGGAGCTGTTCCTGGTGTGTATTTTTATTTAGCTTAATTATCCCCCTTGGCAGGGAGCCTGCTGGGAGTCCCCACACGAATGTTTCTCCAAAGGGAATCCAGCATCCTGCTCCCAGCCTGCATCTGTCTGTCCCTCCACGCCGCCTCTGCTCTCCCTGCCTGCTTTTGCTCACTTTTTATTACATTTATTCCTTATTTAGTGCAGCCTTTTCTTCTCCCTTGAAATGATTTTAATAATCTCTCTTGATTTACATGAGTTTGGGGTGGGGCCACGTGCAAAGCCACCAGCAATGGGTGTATCACTGCTGCTCAGGAGGGCCTGGCACCACATGGCACCTCCAGAGGGATTTGCTGCTTCTACATTTGGGATCTCAGAGCCAGGGAATCCCAGGAATCGGCAGCTCAGTCACCTGCAGCAACACCCCTGACTTGCAGGTCGTGTGCAGGAGACAGTTCTTCAAGGCTGCAGTTTTATAGATTGTGGGAATATTTATTATTGGACCCTTAGGACCATCAAGTGCCATTAACCTGGCCCTGCCAAGCCACCACTGTTTGGGTCATCTCATGGGGGTTGGAACAAGATGAGTTTTAAGGTCTCTTCCCACCCAAACCATTCCATGATGTTTGATTTTTCCAAAAATCAAAGCTTTTGTTGAAGTGGCTGCTAAAGGGATCCCTGGAGTTGGAAATCCTGCAAGACCCAGAGGCAGCAGGTGAAATATTCAGCTCCCTGGGATTCTTGGTGAGGCAGGACAAGTCCTTCCTCTTTCTCACCCTGTTCACTGCATTTCCCGGGGCCTGCCTGCAAACAATCCCAGCAAAAGGAGCTCCCACAGGAGCCCTTTCCATGCAGTGAAAATCTGCCCAGGCGGGTCCTGTCAGTGTGCTGGGGCCGTGCTGAGCACCCTGCCCAGTGTTCCCTTCTTGCACTCCATCCCTGCCCTCAGCAGCCCTGGGAACAGCTGGGAATTCTCTTCCTGCTGCTGCCCCTCTGGATGTGGCTGGATCCCCCTGACCCCAATCTTGTGCCAGGGGACACAGTTGTGTTTGTTCCTTTGCCTTGAAATACTCGTGGAGTCCTGCAGTGGATTGTGCTGGAAGGGCCCTTAAAGCCCATCCAGTGCCACCCCTGCCATGGCAGGGACACCTTCCCCTGTCCCAGGCTGCTCCAACCCCCATCCAGCCTGGCCTTGGGCACTGCCAGGGATCCAGGGGCAGCCACAGCTGCTCTGGGCACCTGTGCCAGGGCCTCAACACCCTCACAGGGAACAATTCCTGCCCAATATCCCATCCAGCCCTGCCCTCTGGCAGTGGGAGCCATTCCCTGTGTCCTGCCCCTCCAGCCCTTGTCCCCAGTCCCTCTCCAGCTCTCCTGGAGCCCTTTAGACTCCTGTGCAGGAGTTACCTCATCCTTGGTGGTGAGAAGTGAACCCTTTGTGCCTTTTTGTCACCTAGATCAGTGCAGGCTGGGGGACAGAAAATCTCTCTTTTTTTATAGCTCTCGACTTTAAACTATAACTAAGAATGTGTGTTGGGCAGCACAGAAAGCAGAAACATTCCCCTGAGTCTGAGCAGGGCTTTGTTTCCTCCCTGGATGCAATAACTGCCTTTGTTACCAAATTTATCCAAATGCAGAACTAAAAGATCTGATAGGTTTTTTTCCCTTGGCCAGATTCTGTTATCTTTGGGTTGTGGTGTGCGTGCTAAGCACTACAGAAGGAACTTGTTTCTCCAATGTGACGAATCCAGTCAAATTATCTGTTGGTACCATCTTCACAAGCAGTTGTCAGTTTTATTATCTGAGTCAGATTATTGTTTATACAGACGTTTACTAAAATACTGCATTGCCAGTCAAGAAGAACACAAACAATGATTATATATATATATATTTATATATATGTCTCTAAAAAGCAAAGCTGGCACAGCTAAAAATACAGTTAGTAAAATACCTAATGCAGCCTGAAGTAGAAAAAGTGTTTTGAAGCCAAAGAATTTATAGCAGAAATCTCTGAAATGCTGCCAGTTTGAGGCAGAGGTGCAAAGCTTCGTAACGAGTGAGGGCAGGGTGAGTACAGCCTGCTCACACCTTGTTGTTACTCCAGGTTTGCAGCAGCTTCTGCTCTGAGCAATGAGTTTATTGAATTATGAACATCCAAATTCCTGTGTTTTACTTAGGGCAATGGATTTTACTATTATGGAAGAAAATGGAAGTGATAAGGCTTGGTTGATGAACATAATGATTTTAGAACACATTAATTAAGAAGAGAGCTCACAAGTGCCTATTTCGAGCAGATGGAAAATTCAGGAAATCATCAGAGAGGTAATTGCAGTGGTTATGGAGCCAGAAAAAAAAAAAAGGGAAGGAGCTCCTGAAGGGAAGCTAAAGGGGAAAGGATCTGATAGAAAAGTTGCCAGTCTCACCTTAGTGCTCAGGGCACAAACCTGGCTGTGGGGAAGAGAAAGAAGGTGCAAAACAGGGGGAAAAATGGGAATAATAGCAAAGAGCAAGGATTGTGCCCGGGGGAGATGCTGACTCCTCATCTTGGAAAAGAGAGAAATGGTACCAGCTGCATTGCAGGGGTGAATTAGCAGCTGCCACAGGAGAGGTGACACTAGAAGTGTGGAAATTGTGGCAAAGGAGCCTCAGAGGTGGCAATAAAAACCGTGGAGCACCAACCACGCTGGGGCTGGGTGCAGCAAGGTGGGAAGAAGCAGGTGAGCCAGGTGGGACTGGTACACAGCCAGCTCAGAGAGGGAAATAAAATCCATCTGTGGAGGAGAATCATCAGCCTAGAGACTGGGAAAGGACACAAACACCTCTGGGCTGCCCTTTCCCAGTCTCTGGGACCAGCCAGGAGCCTTCATCAGCCCACAGCCCTCGGGTGTTCTGGGTGGAGTGATGCTGCATGAAAGCTGCACAAACCAGCTGCAAAAAATGCAAAACGCAGTTTGAAATGGATGTTAGCATCTTCAGAGATAGGAGCAGGCAGTGCTGCAGCCACAAGGAAGTGGCCTGAAGAACACAGTAGATAAATTGTGATTCAGAAATAGCACTGAAAAGGAAACTTCAGGAATAGCACTGAAAAGGAAACTTGAGGAACAGCACAGGAGCGGGCGGCAGGAGGGTCAGTGGATGGCTGTGATTTCCTGTCACCTGCTCACACCCAGATGGAGGCTTTACTCCTCACTCTACCTCTATCCCCTTGGCCATTTCAGTGCTGGGGGTCCTGGCAGTGAAATCCAGCAGAAAGGCAGGATTCTGGGAGCTGGGGAGGGAAAACTTCCCTGGGAATAGCTGAGCAGGTGGAGGATCAGCACCATTACATCTCCTTGCTGCAGGGAGTGTGCTGATCATCGCAGCCTGGACTCTCTGATCTTGGAGGCTTTTTCCAACCTGAATGATTCTGGAATTCCAAGGTTTCCCGTGGCTCAGTGGCCACATGTCCCACAAACCTCCAGGGATGCATCTGGGCCCCAAAATGCTGCTGGACCAGAGGTGACTTGGGGTAAGGGCCACCTTCACCCTTTGATTCCTCTTTTTTTTTTTTCCTTTGGCTCCTCTGAGTCTCTCCAGTAATTCCAGCAGCAGAGCCCCAAACCTGTCTCTGCCTCCTGCATTGTGCAGAGCTTAAATTGCAAATAAACTTGATAATAGAAGAGAGGAGCTGAGGAAGACTGAGTAATAAGACAAGATCAACTCTTGGATACCACAGTGCTGTGAAGCCTCAAAGCACTGATAACAGATAAAATCAAATTATCAGAATCTGGGTGTAATTCACAATTTAAAATGATGGTTTTAATTAAAATAATTCCAGGAGAGAAGGAAGTAAAGTATCATTAGCCACGTCACGTTTTATGCTCTTCCCATAACTTCATATCAATCTGAGAGCTGCTGTTCCTAGAATCATGGAATCCTGGAATGGTTTGGATTGGAAGGGGCCTTTAAAGCTCATCACCTTTCTCTAAACCAGCCTTCTCCAAGCCCTGTCCAACCTGGTCTGGAGCCCTTTGTCAGGTTTCTGTGAATCCCACGGGGGGATTTTTTATAATAAATACACCATTCCCATTTTGTTCCAGTCCTCTCAGTTACACCATCATCCCAGGACAGACACTGCACTGTGAATCAGCAGGATGAGGTGTAAAAGTGAAAAGATCCTGAAATCCTGCTGAAAACGCTCCTGGATTTCTTTGGGCGCCGATCCGTTTGAGGGTGCATTTAATGATGGCAGAGAGCCATCCCCGAAGGTGGGAGCCCAAGGAGCACAGGATGAAAGCTGTAGCCGTGTGTGAGACAGACCCTGCTCCCTGCAGAGCTGGGTTTGCTGGAGGCCACGCTGGGGTTAAGCAGCAGAGCAGGTTCCAGGAGCTGTGGGGGGAGGACGGCAGCAGATTGCCAAGGCACAATTACAGTAAATGAAGGAAGCACAGCCCACACCTGTGCCTGGGACCCCGCGCTCCAATCCAGCCCTGATTGCATCTCCAGGGACTTCCCGGAGGTAAAGTGTCAATTAGTGTAATGACCCTGGACTTTGTCCACTCTGCTCCCTCGTTCCGAGCGTGGAATAATTTCATGGACGCTGGGGGATCTCTTTTAGCAAACTCCTCACAACACCACCTGCTCACCCTCTCATTCTTGCAGTGCTATTCCCAGCTCTCCTTCCCGGGATTGCTGAACTGGAATACGAAATGCAGCTCGCCCCGGAGGCGGCCGGGGCTGCATCCTCACAGACAATGGTGCCCAGACACCTGTGCAGATAATTCCACCTCTTTTTGGAACAGGGAATGCAGCAAACCTGGCCTTGCAGCCCAGGCCTGCATACGCGTTCCAGGAAAGGATGGGACTCCAGGTAGGAGAGGTTCCCAGCTCCCTTAACAGCTCAGACTGATTGCCATGAGGTAATTATCCCCATTTTACATGCAAATTCCAGGCACTCTTGCAGATTTTGTCTCAAAAAACACTTGCTTAGGGCTGGAGGCAGTTTTAACTCCTGTGCAGTCAGTAAATCCTTCACAGATCCATGGATGTGGGATTTTGGGGCATGTTGTGGAGCTGAACAGGAATATCTGAGGAAAAACTGAGCCATGGAGGCAAGGCAGGAAAAGCAACCCTCAGGGAATGGTGATATCCATGGGGCCAAGAAAAGAAAACAAACCTCCATGGAGCAGGGTTAGATGGGATATTGGGAAAAAAATCTTCCCTGTGAGGGTGGGGAGGCCCTGGCACAGGTGTCCAGAGCAGCTGTGGCTGCCCCTGGATCCCTGGAAATGTCCAAGGCCAGGCTGGACAGGGCTTGGAGCACCCTGGGGTGGTGGAAGGTGTCCCTGCCCATGGCAGGGGGGTGGGATGAGATGAGTTTCAAATCCCTTCCCACCCAAACCATTCCAGGACTGTCGGATTCTACGAAATTCAGGAGCTTCTCAGGATCCTCTGGATTTCAGGGTGGTCCTTCAGCTCTCCCCACCAGGATCCAGGCAGCTGGGTGTGAGAGCAGCAGCTCCTCATCCCACATTCCCTTCCGGCTCTCTATCAGCACAGCCCAGCCTCACAATCAGCCTCTCCCTGGCTGCCTGCCGAGCTGGGATATTTATAGGGTTTACTGGAAACGCTTGGCACATCACCGGCCTTCGAAATGTGATTGTTTTGCAAAGAAGGAAATTAGCTGGAGTGTGGGGCTGGTGGCCAGCTTGGCCTGGGAGCAGAGGGAGCCCGAGGTCAGGACCCAGCTGCATTGTTTCTTTTATCTTCAGAAGGAATTTGCCGCTCTCCGTGGGGTTTTTTGGTGTTTTTTTTTTAAGTGGCTCTTAAAGTGATGGACAAAGAGAGATCATTGTTAGGAATCCTGCTTTTTAGAAATACTTGAGATATGAGTGAAGTGCACCCTCAGCCACTCCAACAAATACCTGCAGGAGGAATCGGGTGGGTGAGGATCTGGGCATTTATAACCAGGCTTGGGGCATGGCAGAGGGGTCCCAGCTTGGAATAATCAAGTTGTAATGGAAGAATGTGGATGGGGCAGAACCTCGGCAGGTTGTGGGATGGGGGAGGTATTCTCATCTTGGACAAGGCCCTTCTATTCTTCTCCTCTCTGTTTGCATAATTTTAGTTCATTTCCTTGGTGGTTGTGGAGTTTAACTGGCCCGGGGTTGTGTTTGAAACCCTTCCTGAGAACACTCTTGTAAAACAAAATATTGACATTCCCTTCCTTTCCTTACAACAACCGCCTCCGCCTGGGGCAGGTGTTCCAGGAGAGCTCTTGGAGGAGTGGGGGATGAGTGTGGAGAGCTGCTGACCCCAGGTGGGACACGATGGAAGGGTTGCCTGGGGAAATTTCTGTCCTAAGCTGTCTGAGAAAGTGTTTGTCCTGTGTCTGGGAAGTCTCCCTTGATGATAATCAGTTAAGGGACAGCTTGAGGACAACCCAGAAATGTGCTTTTATTTGCTGAGACAATTCCCTTGGGAATGCACATGAGCTCCTAGCAGATCCGCATGAGGAGGAAACATTTGGAGCCCCTGGACCAGCAGTTTGGAAAGCTGAGCTGGTCTGGGGCCAGGTGATTGCTGGGGAGGACAAGTGCCACCGCCATCCTCGTGTCCCTAAGCCAAGCACCTGCACCCTGCCAGCCTGGATTTCATTCCCTACAGACCCATGGGCGGCTGGCAGGATGTTTCCACACCTCCTTGTGGCTCACAGAAAGCCTTGTGGCCCAGCCTGGTGATGTGGCCACCGAAGGGAAGGGCCAGCAGTAACCCCCGTGCTTTTTTTTGCAGTTTTGCCAGTGAGGAATACCAGCAGGCCATGGGGCACATCTCGGGGCTGGTGCAGCAGCACAGGGACACCCTGGTGCCAGGCCAGCCCCAGCTGAACGTGTGTGACCAGGCTGTCATGGTGAGTGCACCGGGGGATTTTGTGCAAGTTTCATGAGATGTCAGTGTTGGGAAGGGATGGAGACGAGATGCATGGTCACCTGTTGGTGACTTCCTTGCTTAGAGACAGGGCAGATCCTTCTTCTCCTTTCTAATCCCCTTCTGCAATTCTCAGAGTCTTAGAATCAGGGAGTCCTGCAATGGTTTGGGTGGAAAGGATCTTAGAGTTCATCCAGTGCCACCCCTGCCATGGCAGGGACACCTTTCACTGTCCCAGACTGTTCCAAGCCCTGTCCAAGCTGGCCTTGGACACTTCCAGGGATCCAGGAGCAGCCACAGCTGCTCTGGGCACCTGTGCCAGGGCCTGCCCACCCTCACAGAGAGGAATTTTTTCCCAATATCCCATCTATTCTGCCCTCTTTGTTTTGGGTCTTCTATGGGACAGTGCCTCCTTCTCAGTGGTGTCTCTTTGGTCTCTCTCTGTCTCCTCCAATTCCCCCCCAGCCTGAATTTTCCAAAGTCTTTATTGAAATTGAACATTTTCAGTTCTCTTTTCTCTTTGAAGTCTCCTGTTGGAAAGTTACAGTTTGGCTTCCCTGTCAAACGCTGCTTGGTTTGCTGAGAACCTGGGAAAGGAGCTGGATAATCTGGGGGAGGTTGTCACTTGACAGGAGGTTGTGTAGTCTGAGGGAATGTGTCTGTGGGCTGACAGACAAAATAGTAACAGGCAAAATCTTTTTACAGACAAAATCTTGTAACAGGCTGTTACAAAATAGTAACAGGCAAAACCTTCCTGGTGCAGAAATAATCTCCTGAATCAGTCAGAACCTGCTGCCTCTGGTCTGTCACCAACAAAGAACAAAATGTGGAGCTGCGTCCCCTCAGTAACAAGGCAAAGATCTCCCTTAGCTGTGTCCCAGCTCTTTATTTTTGGATGTTAAATAGGAAAAAGATTCGAGGGCCCATTGTTTCTGTGTTGTTTTCTTTCCTCATTCAACTTTTCCCTTAATGAACACTGTTCTCCGCTCCTCTGGGACCTTTTGGATTGAGGCACTGTCCCCAGGGGCTGGCTGCTGCCAGGGCCCTGCACTGCAAAGGCATTCCTTCCAAAACTGCTTCCCAAATTGAAGGCCATCAGAGGCACAGGGTGTGCTGGGGGGATCCTAATCCCAGCAGAAATGTTTCAGTCCAACAGGAAACACGGTGAGTTTTCCAGTCTGTGTACCCTCCTCACAGGATAACTCCATGGTCACTACAGCACAATAATCAGGCAGCAGATTGCTGCCTTTGGAGACCAGAAATGAAGATAAGAAAATCTTTAGGGAGTGATTTTTATTGCTGGGGTGGATGGGGGCCTAAATCTGTTTTTTGGGGATGCTGAGAGATAAATTGCTGACACTATCTCCTGTCACCTGTTTATTTCATAAAGTTGTTTGGTGTGTTTGGGAGAGAGGAGAAGGATTGCCTTTATTTACACATAAACAAAGTGTGTGGAAGTGTTCAAGGAAGTGTCAAGGCCACAGAGGGACAGGACACAGGGAATGGCTCCCACTGCCAGAGGGCAGGGCTGGATGGGAGATTGGGAAGGAATTGTTGGCTGGGAGGGTGGGCAGGCCCTGGCACAGGTGCCCAGAGCAGCTGTGGCTGCCCCTGGATCCCTGGAGTGTCCCAGGCCAGGCTGGACAGGGCTTGGAGCAGCCTGGGACAGGGGAAGGTGTCCCTGCCCATGGCAGGGGTGGGACTGGCTGAGCTTTAAGGTCCCTTCCCACCCAAACCATTGCAGGATTCCAGGGCAGCAGATGGATCATTCTCAGCTCCTGCAGCCCAGGATTGATGGGGCAGGGGAGGTGTTTGCAGCCCATCTGTGCTGGATCCCAGCAGCAGCATCCAGGGAGCTCCCCCAGGGCCGGCTCCGCTGCGTTTTCCTGCTGTGCAGATGTGGGAGAGGCTGTTCCTGCAGCTCGGGGCTGGCCTGGCTCACAGCACACGTGGTGTCCCCAGGGCTCCCAGCACACACCAGCAACGGGACTGGGACTGCTGGAGTGCAGCACAGACCATTTATTGTTCTGCTTTTTCCAAAAGAACAAACATTTCATTTCACGTGTTCCTTTGGCCCTCGGTTCCTTCTGCAGAGTGCTCTGAATTTTCCAGCTGTGGCTGCACATTTTAAACCAGGGGAACAGATTTAGAAAACAGCATTAATTGTTGTGAAAGCCTGCAGAGCCCTCTGTGCAGAGGTGCTTCCAGCACAGCTCCCTCTGTGTCTGCTCCTCTGCAGGAATAGCTGGTGTCTCACTGCCATCTGTTGTCAGCTCCATGGAACAAAAACCTGCTCCAGCCGGTTGTTTTTTTTTTCCTGGGGTTGAGCGTTTCTTTTCCGTAGGAATTGAATTCCGAGAAGACATAAATACTTGCAGGGTGAAGATCAGCACAAGGAAAGGCAAGAGGCCAGTGTTGAGCTGGCCTTTAATAGGGGACAGCAGGAATGTCCCATGGATGGACAGAGCTGAGAGAGGGAAGGACAGGCAATGAGCATAAAAGATTCCTGGAGGCAGAATGGGAATTGTTATCTTGCCCTTCCCATGACCACAATCCCAAATTTTAAATGGCAAAACCTCAGTGCAATTAAAAATGTTCCTTTATCCAAATTCCTTCCTCCATTAGTCCCTCTGGAAGCTGAGCTTGGCAGTGGATCTCCTTGCTGGTGTCCTTTTTCTCTTCTGCACATTCAGGTAGCTCGAGAAACGTGGAAACAAGGAAAACAAATAGTTTTGGTGTGCAGTGGAAGAGGTGTCTCAGGAATGCTTCCTGCTCCATCTGCCCATGGATTCATCCATCAAAACTCCCATTAAAATACCAGCATTCTTATCTCTCTCACACCCTTGGCCTTCTGCTGCCTTTTGCTTCTTCAGGAAAGTGCCTGGATATTGCAGTGCTGAGAATGGGAACTCCCCTGGAATCCCAGGAAAACGGGGAGAGTCACCAAAACCCCCTGTGCTACAGGAGAGAGAGGGGGGTCACCAGCATCCCAGCAAACTGGGAGAGGCCAGAAGGACTGGTGTATCCCAAAGAGGGAATCATCTGCTGCACAGGATTTGTGGCCTTTCCCAGAGCTTTTATTTGAGCAGTGTTTGGAGTGGGGAAGTTTATGAGCCCAGAGGCTTCAGCTGCAAGAGGAGTTTCATTTTTCAAGCAGCACATAAAAGTGTCTTTGTGAGGATCATAAAGAGCTGGTTGGGGGTGAGAGCTTAGCAGATACTTGGTGTGAATCATCTTTTTGTCTGTTTCTGTTTGTTTTTAACAGAATTGGTCCCCTCCAGGCTGTGAGAAGCTTGGGAAATGCCTGAAAGCACCAGAGTCTGATCCTAAGAAATGCTCTTGGCCTCACTGACGGCTGCAGCCCTCCAGAGCTACCCAGAGGCAGCTGGACATCCAGTTTCCAATGCCTGCTCCTGTTGGCACTCCTGTTTACACAGGAAGGGTGTGATGTGTGCATGATATCATCACTTGCTCTTCCAAAAGGGCCAGTGTTTATATTCCTCGTGCTCAGGGTTTAGCCTCTACTCCTCTCTTCTCCCAGTTCTTTCCCTAAATGGTAACTCCAGTGAGGATTGGTGGAGCTGTGAAAGCTCTCTGGACAGCCACGACTCTGCCATCAGCTCCAAAATGCCAGGGGTCACTCCTGCTCCTTCCACCCAGCCTTGCTCACTGGGGTGCCCCAACAGGAGCCATGGGGCAGCTCAGGAAACTGGGAGCTGCCAGAGAGCCCTGCCCAAACTGCCCGTGTTTGGTTTGCCTGTAGCTTGTTGTTTTAACATTTGATTTCCATTGTGAACTCCCGACACCAACTTGTTTTTCCTTTCTCCCGAAATTTGTGAGTTCTGGATGCAAACAAGGGATCCCTCCTGTTCACAGCTGAGGGGTTTGGATCCAGGAAGAATGCCCTGAATTCCCTCCATGTGTAGCTGCAAACATTCCCTAGGTTATTGTTTAAGGAAAGGTGAGGATTGTGTTCAGGTAAGTGTTGGACTGGAGTTACAGCCCCTGCCAGTGCCTGAAAGGGCTCCAGGAGAGCTGGAGAGCCAGGACACAGGGATTGGCTTCCCACTGCCAGGGGACAGGGTTAGATGGGATATTGGGAAGCAATTCTTCCCTGTAGGAGTGGTGAGGCCCTGGCACAGGTGCCCAGAGCGGCTGTGGCTGCCCCCAGATCCCTGGCAGTGTCCAAGGCCAGGCTGGACAGGGCTTGGAGCACCCTGGGCTAGTGGGGTTGCACTGGATGAGCTTCCAGGTCTTCTCCAACCCAGACCATTGCAGGATTCTGTTGCCTAATCGTTGGTGCAGGACGTTTGTGGGGAACTGGGGCTCAGGTGTTCATTTTGGGGCTTTCCTTAATTTCCAGAAATCTGGGTCTAGAGCTGGTCCAGGTCACACTTCCCATCTCATGCTCTGGGCCCAGCCAAGTGCAGGCTCAGAAAAGCCCTTTTGCATCAGCCCTTAACTCCTGACCCCATTTCCAGCTCACGCTCTCCAAGGAATTCTTGTGCAAACTTTCCCCAGCCTGGGTGTAGCCCTCCTTTAGCCAGAGTTCCTGGGGAACACGGAGCCTTTGCTCCATTCCACAGGGCAGATCCCTGCTCTGCCTTGGAGCCCGTTCCACACCCTTCCCTGTCTCCAGCAAACCTGTCTGGAGCAAAACCAGCCTCCTCTGGGCCTTCAGAGTTGGAGGGAGCCCTGAGCATGTTTGGGTTCAGACTGAAAGAGGGGAATTTGGGTTGGATGTAAGGAATTGTTCTCTGGGAGGGTGGGGAGGTCCTGGCACAGGGTGCCCAGAGAAGCTTGGAGCAGCCTGGGATAGTGGAAGGTGTCCCTGCCCATGGCAGGGGATGGAACAGGATGAGTTTTTAGATCCCTTCCCACCCAAGCCATTCCATGGTTGTCCACTTGTCCCACCAACAGCTCTGCTTCCACCCCTCCAGTGTTTCCCACAGTTCACGTGCCCTCTCTGTGGGATGTTGTGCTGCCATAGGAAAATCCAGGTGCTCTGTGCCTGGAAACTGCTCAAATTCCTTCCCAAGCTAAGCCTGAGAGCTCTGCTTCTGTGCCAACCGCTGTGCTCCCGCTGGCTCTGGGCTCTCAGCTGCTTGCTCCTGCCCTCCTGTAATCCCAAACATTCCCATTCTGCCCATTCCCGTGGTTTACAGACCTGTAATCCCCTCCACACTAATTCCTGGTGTGTGTCTCATGGAGCTGGATAATCCCATAAAACTGGAATAAGAACAGCACTTGAGTCAGCTCTTGCTGTTCCACCTCTCAGAAATCTCAGCCAGCGTTTCAGGGATCCCTGCACATCTGCAAGTGGCATTTGTTTACAGCCCACATTTCTCAGGGTGTTCCTAATTGTCCTTCAAGTATATCATGGCATTTCCAGCTCATCCATAACATTGCTCCTTGTTTAGACACAGCTCAAGGCTCGGGAGATCCGGCCAGCAGCTCCCTCAGGGGTGAGGTGAGGCCAGGGAGCAGTTGTGGGGCTGTCAGCACAGGAGACCCGAGAAAACCAGGAGCTCCCCATTTGCTGGGGCTGCTCCACCTCTGCTTTAGGGCTTCTCCGTGTCCAGAGAAGGGAACAGAGCTGGGAAGGGGCTGGAGAATCCTCAGGGAGCTGGGAAAGGAGCTCAGCCTGGAGAAAAGGAGCTCAGGGGGAACCTTCTGGCTCTGCACAACTCCCTGACAGTGAGGGGGGGTCAGGCTCTGCTCCCAGGGAACAGGGACAGGAGGAGAGATGAGCCAGGGGAGGCTTAGGTTGAGTATCAGGGAATTTTACTGATGGAAAGGCTGAAAAGCACTGGCACAGGGCAGTGGTGGTATCCCCCATCCCTGGGAGTGTTGGAAACCACGTGGATGTGGCATTGAGGTGACCGTGGTGGTGGTGCTGGGCTGAGCGCTGGGCTCGATCTCAAAGGTCTTTTCCAACCTCAGTGGCTTTGATTCCACAGTTGTGTCACTGGGCCTGTCAGAGCCCTGCATTCACTGCAAAACTCCCGCCAGAGGAGGGAGTCCGCGGCTGCAGCTCCCTGCCCGTCCTGTCAGCCCTCAAATCCTGAGGTCACAGCACTCCGTGGGGTTTTGTGCTGCTCAGGAAGAGTTCCCCCAGGATCAGAGCTGGACTCTGGCCTGGCCACACTCCTCAGCCCCCAGAGTTTGCTCTGGACACCTCCTCCCTCTCCCCTGCCTGCTGCTTCCTCCTTTTCTCTTTCACAGCTGCACTTTGGAAGATCCTGCTTTGCCCCTGGAACTTGCTCTGAGCAGCCACGGGGTTTGTCTCCCCTCCCAGCACAGCAAACCCTCATTCTTCCCTGGAATAATTTCAGGACACAGATCCTGGAGGGAAACTTTGCCCTTGAAAGCAAGTAAGTGAAGCCATGAAGTCTGTTTAGAATAAAAGGGCACGAAGCAGATAATAAATAATCAGGGTTTAATGTGACAAAGCTTCTGCTTTAAATTTAAATAGGAATAGTTGTTTTACAGCTGGATAATAGGAGGAATTTTAAATGAACTCCTTTCCTAAAAATGTACAGATTTAAAAGTTGTGAGATGAAGAACTAATGAGGAAGAATAAACTAATTTATCAGCAATGCAGTCTGTGATTTCACCTGTAAGCCAAGGGAGGGACACCTTGCTTTGGGGCACTCTCCCAGGTTTGCCTCCTGGATCATGAGACTGACTGGGCTTCAAAATACCTTGGTTTGTTTTCCTGGAATTATTTTTACCTTGGATCAATCTCCCAGCCCACACGGTGCAGTTCAGAGGCTGGGGGGGAACCAGGGCCAGCACAGGGGTGGGGATGGTGCCTGCAGCCCCCACTGCCCACTCGGGGCACAAAGTGGCCACATGTGCCCTTAAAAAACATCCTGAGCTGCTGGCCTGAAGCTTCCCAGTCTGGGAACTGGGGCTGGAGGGATTTCCTGCCCACTCAGGGGCCTGCAGCAGCCAAACTGGTCTGGTGGTGGCTTCTGTTCTCAAGCTGGGAGACAGAAATGCCAAAGGAATGGAGTTTAGGGCTGTGATGTTCCTTTTTTATGTTTATTATGCCGAACGCTAAAAGCTTCATATCTTCCTGGCCTAAGAGCCCGAAGAATTTCTTTCTTGCCTTTAATTTCCAATTAGCTGAGCCTCTCAAGCCTCCCAGCTCTGCCCCTGAGGCTCTGTTATCATCCCACCCTCCGTGCAGAGAAGCTTCCGAAATGGATGGAACTAATAATCGTGGAAAAACTCCGGCTGCATTTCCAGGCCCTGCCTGCAAAAGCGGAGCCTTGACTTCGAATCCTGCAGCGACAAATGGATTATTTCGGTGGCAAATTGGTCCTCGGGGAGCGACAATTTGGGGAGCTGAAGGCTGGAGCTGGGAAGCAGCAGATCAATTCCCAACACTGGGAGCCAAGGTTAATGCCCTGCAAAGTGCCCTGAGTGCAGCAGTGAAGGAGAAGGCAGCCTCAGGAATGTGGTGTCAAAGGGAAAATGGGAACTTTGGAACAAGGGAAGTCCCGTGGATTTGCTGGTTAATCCTGAGGGCTCGTTTTGGGCAGTGACAGTGGGATTTGACTAAAAGAAGTGGAACTGATACCTCCAAGAAGGAGGCTGTGGGACTTGGGACAGTAGTGGAAGTGGCACTTCCCATTCCTGTCACCTCCAGCCCTTCCCAAACATCCCAAAACTCCAGGTTTCACATAAAGGATCTCCTCAAGGTCGGACACTCTTATTTTCCCCAGTGACAACAGCTTTGAAACAACCACGTGGAAGAATTCCAGCAGCTGGAGAAGGACCTGTGGAGGGTGAGAAGTGAATGGAGTTTGTGGGGCGGGAAGGTTTGGGGTGCTGGGAGGTGATTTTGGGCTGCAGAGCCCCCAGCAGCCTCTGGAGCACAGCCAGCAGAGAAAGCCCTCCCCAGGGACCCTGCCCTTGTCCTCAGCACTGGGAAACTTTACAAACTAAACACACTTTTATTCTCTTAAGAGCTCTTTTGCTTGTTCAGCTTCCAAATAACTGTTCTGCCGTTAGAATGGCCTGTTTTCCATCTCTCCTAGCAGTTAGAATACTTGGAAATCGACTTTTCCTTTTGTTTTCTGGTAGCACTGGATGTTTTTCTATGTTATCAGGAGGCAGCACTGTGGTGGCCCTTGAATTAAACTGTCAGGGGGGTTAACTTTTTTAGAACAGCTGCAAGGGAAGAACTGAAATCCCATTTTTGGGTTCTTTTTTTCCTTTGGAAAATGGCTATTTTAAACACCAAGGCACCATTTGCCTGTTTTCTTTATATCCCCTTCCACCATTTAAAGTTTTGTTGTTGCTTGAAGTCTAGTTGGGATTATATAAATCCTAAATAAAGATGGATCTGTAGCCAGAAGCTTGTGGTTTTTTTAAGAGAGAGAAAAAACCCTCGGCCTTCCAGCTTCTGGAGAGAGGCAATCTGGCAGCTCTCCGGGCCTTTGTCCCTCTTGGAGTCACTTAACACCCTCTGGGCCACGAGGTTGGTAGCACAATTCCCAGCTGAAAGGGAGAGCAGATAAAAGCCAGCAGGGAGGAATGCGAGCCAAATCCATTAGTTCTGGATCAGACACAAAACCCAGGCTGGCCAGGGCAGAGAGAGGAGTTCGGTGTCTTCTCCAAGGGCCTGATCCAACCTGCTGCAGCAGGCAGGAGGTGCTGCCTGGGCTCCGAGGGAGGCAGAGCTGGATCACGACACTTTTCCCTCTTTTAGGGGGACAGAACCAGCTCTGAGGCTTCTGTCCCGAGCCCAGGGCTCTGGCTGGAGAGCTGCATTCTTCTGGTGTTGAAATAAGATATTTCAAATTTGGGTGTTTTTTGGTTTTGTTTTTGTTTTTTTTTTTTAAGGGTTTAAAGTGCATGAGTTTCCTCAGCTGAGATTGAAACGAAACATTCCAGTGGATTTGCAGGGAAATTTTTTGTGCTCGTTTTCCCCCGTGGAAGGGGGATGTTGAAATTCGGGGCATTTTGTTCCACTTCACACCGAAGTGTTAAAATCCTGAACGGAACACAAACTTCCAGGCTCAGCACAGCTCTTTAATTGCTTGGTTAAGCTGATTAAAGTGAGTTCCCAAGCTTTTCTATTCCCAGTTTCTGTGCTCCCTGGCTAATAACACCTCTCCCACCAGGATCTCAAAGCACTTTTAAATCACTGGTGACCTCGGTGTCCAGAAAAGAGGCAAACCCAGAGTCTCCTGGGGGAATCCAGATTCCAGGTGGTGATTCCTCTGCCAGGCACAGATCAGCCCTGAACCTCTCGGAGCCACGAGCGGATGTGGAGTCACCTCCCGGGTGATATTCCAGAGCCCTTTGACATCACATTTGGAAAGGGGTCCTAGGAAAGTTCTCTGCAGATGGAAATTGCAGTAGGAGTCAGCGGTGTTGTTTGAAAGGTGGAACAATCACAGGGAAAACTGATTTCCTTGGGGTGTTCCAGTGCCAGTAGGTGCAGTCGGAATCCTTGGAGATGGGGGAAAAATCAGGAGTTCAGACAGGAATCTCAGGAATGTCGTCTTTTAACCATGATTTCTGGGAGCTGGGTCACTGCAAGTCCAGTTTGGTGTAACCTTTGTGCCCTGCCCGGCAGAACTGATGGGGACAGACTGATCCCACATCCCAGAGGAGACATCCCTGGCTGTGGGGTGGGGCAGTGGGGGCACTCAGATCCACTGAAGCTGGAGAAGGTTTGCCAGGGCTTGGTTGGGATGAGGGGCCTGGGAACCTCACTCAGCCTCCAGGAAAATGTGGTGGAGTCTCCTGCACTGAGGATGGGATGGTGGGGGGGTCACAAACAAGACAGGGGTGACACAGACCCCCCGTTCCAGCCCCTCTGTTAGTGAGAGGCAGAAACAGAGCTGCCTGGCAGGCTGAAAAGATCCTTTTTTTCCAGGAAATAAGCTCCTGCTTATTTATTTCCACGAGTAGGCAGATAAATTCCATCAGCAATTCCATCTGCCAGGAAGAAGAGGAGTTGCTGGAACAGCTCATTGTCCAGTGCTGTGCTTGTAAGGTCACAAGAGAAACTCGTCCAGCTCATCCCAGGGAGCGGGAGCTGCACAGCCCCGGTTCCACTGGAAGGCTGTGTCCTCCCTCCGTGTTTGCTTCCCTGGAACAGCTGCCCAGGAGGATTCTTCTGGTGCCAAAGAGATAATCTGTGTTCAGGGAAAATCTTACTTTGTGAGGGAATGGTTGTGAAGGGAGCACGGGCTGTGGCTGCCAGGAGGAGTTAACAGGAGCTGGGATTGTTCAGCCTGGGGAAGAGGAGGCTCCAGGGGACCTGAGGGCTCTTTCCAGTGCCTCAAGGGGTTCTGAGAGAGCTGGAGAGGGACTTTGGGCAAGGGCCAGGGTAAGGGGGAATGGCTTCCCCAGAGGACAGGGTTAGGTGGGATATTGGGGAGAAATTCCTCCCTGGGAGGGCGGGCAGGCCCTGGCACAGGCAGCTGTGGCTGCCCCTGGATCCCTGGAAGTGTCCAAGGCCAGGTTGGACAGGGCTTGGAGCACCCTGGGCTAGTGCAGGGGCTCTCCAGAGTGTGTGGGTGACGTTCTCCTGGTCACAGCTCTCAGCAGGAAACACTGAGCTCAGCCAGGGCTGTTACAGGCTCAAACTGCTGCTGCTTTCCACAGCGAGCTGTGCCTGGACGGGTTTGGAGCCGATCCAAGGTGTTATTTGCTAATGGAAGAGGAGATCTGAACTCATTTGGTGGATTTTGCATGGCCAAACAACACTGACCACTGGGAGATGGGAGCTGTGGGAGCTGTGGGAGCTCCCTGACCTGCCCAGGACTCGGTGACACCAGGAGCTGTTGGTCCAGGACCCGGGGCTGTGTTATTGTCCTTCATGGGTCTCACCTCAACCAACAGGTTTAACAAACACAGAATGACTCCAGGAGTTCACACGAGGTGATGAGGGATGGAAAAGCAGGAAATAGTGAAGTCCTGAGGAGCTTTGTTGTGTGTGGAAGGCTGGGCAGGGTGAGGGGATGGAAATGGAACCCCCAGGCAGGGAGCTTCCCTGAGGCTGCGGCCAGGCAGGGAAATCCAGCTCCACACGGAGCAGGTACCTGGGAACTCTTCAGAGGGGAGCCTGGAGCTGCTTCCATTGCCATGGTGCCAGGGCTCCATGCACCTGGGAATTGCAGCTCCATGTGCCAAGGTGCCAGGGCTCCCTGCACCAGGGAATTGCAGCTCCATGTGCCAAGGTGCCAGGGCTCCACGCACCTGGGAATTGCAGCTCCATGTGCCAAGGTGCCAGGGCTCCATGCACCTGGGAATTGCAGCTCCATGTGCCAGGGTTGTCAGAGGTGCAAGCACAGGGGAATTTGGGCTCCGTGCATGAAGTGTCAGGGCTCCACACACCGGGATATCGATGCTTCATGTCCTGGGGTACCAGACCCTCATGCACTGGGGGGCTGGGGGCTCCAGGACACCTCAATGTCTGCAGTATCAGACCTCCGTGCACTGGGAATTTGGGGCTCAGTGCACGGGGATACCAGAGCTCCGTGTGCCCGGGGGGGCTGATGCTCCATGCTCCAGCACACGAGAGCTTCAAATACCGGCAGAACTGGGGCTCCAGTGCCCTGAGATACCGGAGCTCCACACTCCAGGGTACCGGAGCTCCAAATACCGGCAGGACTGGGGCTCCAATGCCCTGAGATACCAGAGCTCCATACGCCAGGATCCCGGAGCTGCGCGCACCGGGAGGACGGATGCTCCACACTCCAGGATACCGGAGCTCCACATCCCGGCAGGACTGGGGCTCCAATGCCCCGGGGCACCGGAGCTCCGCGCACCAGGGGGACGGCTGCTCCATGCCCTGACGCAGAAGACCTCCATGCCCCAACACATTGCCGCTCCATGCCGCAGGTGCCCGCGGGCTCCGGGGCCGCCCCGGGGCGGGCGGAGCCGCCCCCGCCCCGCCCGGTGGGGCCGTGCCGGAGCTGCGGCGGCTGCGCACGGCGGGGCCGCCATGAGCGAGGACCGGCTGCGACGGGTCCGCGACCGCGTCCGGCCCTTCCCGGACTTCCCGGAGCCCGGCGTGCTGTTCCGGTGCGGCCGGGATGGGCACCGGGATGGGAATAGGGGCGGGAACAGGATGGGGACGGGGGCGAGGATGGGGACGGGTACAGGCATGGACCGGGGACAGGGATGGGATCGGGGAGGGAACCGGGACCGAGATTGGAGCCAGAACTGGGGTTGGAACCAGGACAGGGTTCCAATGGGGCCGGGGCTGGAGCCAGGACGGGGCTGGAACTGGGGCTGGGACCAGGGCTGGAGCCAGGCCGGGGACTCGCTGCCCGCTCCTGTCCCCGCTGCCCATCCCAGCCCCTGGCAGGAGCCTTCCCTGGGCTCCGGAGCTCAGCGTTTCCAGAGCAGGTCCCTCACTCCCTGCCCTTCCTCATTGCAGCGATATCAGCCCCTTGCTGAAGGATCCTGTGGCCTTCAGGACTCTGATTGATCTTCTGGAGGATCATGTGAGGGCGTCTTTCCCTAAAATCGACTTCATTGCGGGTGAGTGTTGGTTGAAGGGCCCCCAGGCCAGGGCAGAGCAGGGTGTGCAGTGTGGGGTGGCCCTTCGGGAGTGTTGTAGTCCTTGGACACGAAAATCACCTGAACATTGGCCTTTGTCATGTTAAACATAAACACCGGGACAGCTGATCTGATTACCAGAAATACTCATTTGGGATGTGTTGGGTTCCCTCTGACATTTCCGTGCCAGTTGCAAAATTCATTGTTAAAAAAGAGGGAGCACACACAGCCTGCTGTGCCTGCAGTGTCCCACACTGTCCCCAGGGCAGGCAGACCCTGGCCTGGCTGGTTGTCCTCAGGGAGCCTTGCCAGGCCAGCACAAACGGCCTGGGTGGCCACAGCACCTCTCAGCTCACCTGGCAAAGTGCTGAGGAAGGCACTGCTGGAGCTGCGCCACAGCCCGGGGGTCAAGGAGCACAGACCAAACCTGGCCCAGGTGTTTGGTGATAAATGAAGTCTGCCCAGAGGTACAGAGTTCCTGCTCGTGTGGACAGACTGATACCGGGGTCTTGCTGGGTTTATCTCGAAGGGAAAAGGTCAGAGGGGAGGGAAATGGGCTCTTGGGGCTCAGCAGCAGCACAGGGTGAGAACAGGAGTGTGGGCTGTGTTTTCTACCCTCAGAGGGATTTGAAGAGCAAATTGCTTTTACAGCCCCGCTGAAATGGGAGGATAAAACAGGGGTGGGGTCATGCCAAGAGCCTCCCCCAGTGAACTGGCTCCAATCTGAGAGATGGGACAAGAGGAAAAGGCCTTAAGTTGCACGTGGGGGAGTTTAGGTTGGATATGAGGGAAAATGAATTCACTGAGAGGGTGATCAGGTGTGGGAACAGGCTGCCCAGGGCAGTCATGGGGTCACCATCCCAAAAAATATGTGGATGTGGCACTTGGGGACATGGCTCAGCTGGGAAATGGTTGCACTTGATGGTTTTGGAGGCCCTTTCCAAGGTGGATGGTTGATTCCCTGGTTGCTGCTGTGCCCCCAGGCCTGGACTCCCGTGGGTTCCTCATCGGGCCCCCCCTGGCACAGAGGTTGGGCGTCGGCTTCGTGCCCGTGCGGAAAAAGGGGAAACTCCCCGGTCCCACCGAGTCCATCTCCTACAGCCTGGAATATGGCAAGGTGAGGCCTGGGAGGGTCAGGCTGGGGGGCCAGGGGTGCTAATACCTGTGGGGAGGGGGTCCCAGACTGGGTTTTGATGCCGTGGATGATCTGGCACGGCACGGCCCCCGAGCCGCGGTCCCTCCGTTTGGCGCTGTGCCCTGGTCCTTGTGAGGGGGCTGGTGCCCTGACTTGGTGCTAAATGGCTTTCTTTGGCTTGACTCCAGGGGCATGACCACGGAGAGTGTTCCCCACTCTGGCAGTGAGTGCTGTAAGTCAGAGCCTTCCTGCATGGCTTCCCGGCATCCCATAACCCTGCAGCTGCTCCCGGGCCTCAGTCCGTGCTACCCCCGCTAGGAACTAATGGCAGCACAACCCCCAGAGCCAGGCCTGAGCCACGAGGATTGTTTGGGCCAACCAAGCTCGTGTGACACGTCCCAACAGGTGCCAGTTTGGAAGTGGCTCTAGGCAGAGCTCCCCAGTGCGTGGCAGGAGATTTTCCTCACTGGAGAGCTGCTCTGGGATAATATTCCACCATAAGTCACACGCTGAAAGTTCAGGATCTTGGCGTGCCAGAGGGTTGGCCCAGCAATCCCCTCCCTGCTCTGTGTTTCCCCTGTAGCTGGAATTTGTGGGGATTTTGGGCTTTTAGGTGCTGAGTGTTTAGGCTGATGTCGCTGAGGACTTGTCTGTGCTCCAGCATGAACCAGCAGCTCCTGAGGGGTTTCTCTCCAAGGCCAGGCTGAAACAAAGCTGCTCTTTGCTCCCTGCAGGCTGAACTGGAAATCCAGAGCGATGCTGTGGAGCCGGGACAGAAGGTGGTGATTGTGGATGACCTGCTGGCAACTGGAGGTGAGGGCAGCACGTGTGTGACCCGTGTACCAACCCCTGTGTCCATGGAATCACGGAATGGCTGGCTTGGATAAATCCCATCCACTCCCACCCCTGCCATGGACAGGGACAGCTCCCACTAACCCAGGTTGCTCTAAGCCCCATCCAGCCTGGCTTTGGACACTTCCAGGGGTATCCACTGCTCCCTGCTATCCACAGCCTGTGGGCAGCAGCAGGGGTGGCTGTGGGGCTGCAGGCTGACCCCGCAGTGAAGATGTTTCTGCTCCCCTCACAGGTACCATGTGTGCTGCCTGCAAGCTGCTGCAGAGGCTGAAGGCTGAAATCCTGGAGTGCCTGGTGATCATAGAGTTAAAATCACTGAAAGGGGCAGAAAAGCTCAATTCCATCCCTTTCTACTCCCTGCTGCAGTATGACTGAGGAGGAGCGGGGAGAAGGCAGCGCTGGGAACAAATTTGGGGCTTTATTTAGTGACTCTGGATGTCACGAGGGGGTGGGCAAGGGGGTTAAACAAAAGTTTTGAGCACGGCCAGATGCTCCTCAATCCTAAATTTCCCAAGCACTGTGTTGAGTGTAATTATCCCTTTTGGAGTTCATCCTTCTGGGAAGAAGGAACAGGCTGCTGGACTGGGGGGATGGAGACCAAGGCGCAGTTTCACTGAATCTGTGGTTTTTAGGAGACCAAAGTGACAAGATTGCTGCTGAGACAGGAGGGCCCTGACAGGCCACCAGCATTCCCTGAGCTGGGCCTGTCAGCCTCCAAGGAACCTGCTAAACAATTCCCAAAGAAACACAGGAGATGGGCAAAAAGCAATTATTTCTGTGAGGGACAAATCCTGCTGTTCTCGACCTCAGGGTGGTCTGGATGCTCTGTGCTGTCACTCACGCCAGAACAAGTTGCTCTTACACCGGGGCTGTGCTTGTTGAGGAGAAAGAAGTGCCTGCTGTGTCCTAAAATCAGGATGGTGCTGTTTGCATGAGCTCAGTCAGTGTTTTCCTTCCCTGGAGACCACGGGCACCTTTTGTTCAGCACGAATTCCCCATCTCCTGCACCACATCCCCCTCCCTGTGCTGCTGCTGCTTTTCCCTCTGCTGGGCTGTTCTGGGCCACCAGGCTGCTGCAGGCCACAGGAAAGGTGCTGCAGTGGTCTCAGGTGTGTGATGGTTGATGGAGATGCCTCCTCCAGCTCGGTTCAGTTTGGTCACAGCTCAGTCCCCGTGTGCCAAAACTTCCCAAAGCCTGAAAAACATCAGGGGCTGTGTCCCTGGCCCAGCAGGGACTGGACTCACGGGTAAAATAAATATTGACGTATTTTTATGTTTCCTAAGCTGTCTCGGAGCTGTTCTTGCCGTGGCTGACGCCGTTGGTGACCCTTGGGAGTGTCTCCCTGCAGCCCCAGGTGGGCAGCGGAGCAAGGCCGGGGGCTGAGCTCTCCCTTACCCCCCAAATGCTTGGAATTGTTTTCCAGGGAGCTTTCAGGTACCTTTTCTTTACTTTGCACCAACCTCTGGCTGGAGGGGCTTGGTGAGCTCAGCTCCCCTTCCCCATCCAGCAGCTGGGGCCGCCTCCCACCCAGCCCTTTCACTTGGAAGGATTATTCCAGCTCTTTTCATCCCCATTTCCTGAGAAGCCACTGCAGTGCTGCTCAGTTTACAGTTCCCTGGGGGCCAGCAGGGCCCTTGGGGAGCCAGGGCAGGCAGCACCTCCCAGCCTTGGCACCGGGAGAGGGTCCCTGCTGCGGGGGAGAAGGGAAAATCAATCCACCCCGAGGAGCCGTGGAAAGCAGCTGCGTGCCGGGGAAGCAGCGTCAGCCCCGCCAGTGCCAGCAGGTGACATCAGGGAACGTGGGGACAGTGCCTGCGGCCTGGCTGGGCTGCCAGCAGCCCCTGATGTCATTTGCTTGGAGAGACGAGGCTGGGCAGGGGCGGCTTCCAGGTGGGAGAAGGGTTTTTATCCCGAGGAGCAGAACGGGAGCTCGCTGGGAGCTCTCCTGGGAGGAGTGTGGCTGCCAGGCTGCTGATTCCAGCTCCTTTCCAATCCTGCTCCTCCACTCCAGCTGCTGAAATCCAGCTCCTTTCCACCACAGTGAGGTCCCTGAGCATGGCTGAGCCCCCAGCCCCACAGCCAGGAGTGCCCCCAGCCTCACCCACAACCTCACAGCCAGCCCCTGGTTGGGTTTAATCCCTTCTCCTCCTCCCTGGAAACTGGGCACAGCAGTGCTGGGCTGCACAGGCAAGCACGGGCCTGGAGGAGGAGGATGAAGAGGAGGGATCTGCCCAGGACCAGCATGGGATAAAAGAGTGAGGGAGTCACCTTTTCCTGCAGGTCGCAGCTCCAGGCAGCCCGGCCTGGCTTGGGGAGCAGCGTGAGGTGTGTGTGACATGGCCCTGGGCAGCTCCCACCCCTCCCCTGTGCCCACACTGCCCCAGCCCAGGCGTGGTGCCAGCCCAGCACCTCTGCAGCCATCCTCACCCTCTCTGTCCCTCTTCCCAAGCCACTTCAGCTGAGTGGCCTGGGGATTTCCCCAGAGGAAAAACAAAAAAACCTGCAGCCCTTGTCAGCCCTGCCTGCCCCTGTCCCTGCAGGAGCTGCTCCCCCATCTACAAAAGCTGCATTCAGCTCCCTGCAAACCCACGCTCACTTTTTCCAGTGAGTCTTTCTCCAGGAGCTGGATGAGGACCCAGCCCTTCCCGGCGCCAATTGCCATGGAGAACCACGAGACAGGCAGCGAGGAAGAGCACTGGGTTAACACGAGTCAACTATATTTAAAACATTTAATACAAATATGTTTTGACAAGTCCTGCAGTTGTTTCCAGCGAGGACTGGAAGATGCGTTTTCCCTCCCTTAAAAACAGAACGAGGCCCGAAGCTCCAGAAACATCAATTTGTGACTTTTTCTCTCGCTCCTTCCTGCTTGTCAACCCTCTCAGCCTGCCCTGTGCTGCCTTCACTCCCCCCAGGACCCAGGTAATGGAAAAACTTCCAAAATTGAACCTTCAGGAGAACACGGGGAAGGAGAGGAAAAGGTTCCTCAGGTTAAGGTCGCTTTCATCATCACCCAGGACACAGGATTGCTCAGGGACTAGGAGACCTACAACCCTCACGGATCCCACCACAGGAATTAATTAAATTAATTCATTTTGCCCTCCCTCCAGCCCACCCCAGAACCCAGAGCGCTGTCGGGATTCGCTACATTTCCAGGAAATTGCACAGAAAAACCCTCAATCCTTGATGGGCTCAGAGGGCTCCGGCCTCCTTGGCCGCCCTGTTGAGCCTCTCGACGACGAGGCCCAGGTCCTTCTCCTTGTCCAGCTTGACGTAGGTGTCCGTCCTCAGGGCGTGGACGCCCACCCAGTCCGGCAGCAGCTCCGCCAGGAGCCGCACGTGTTTCTCCATCTCACCTGTGGCGAGGAGCACCAGGGTCAGCGAGGAGCACCGGGGTCAGTGAGGAGCACCGGGGTCAGTGAGGGGCACCGGGGTCAGCGCCAGGCTCGGGGTCAGCGCCAGGCTCGGCGCTCTCCTCCCTCCTCCCAGAGATTCCCACCCCCTGGAATTCCTACCTGGCGCCGCCAGCTCGGGGCAGCTGTCGGCCAGGCGGGCACAGAGCAGCTCCATGGCCAGCGCCGGCTTCTTCTCGGCCACGAAGAGGCCGCGCAGGACGCGCGCCATGGCCGGCAGCCGCGCCAGCCGCGCCGCCCGCTCCTCCTGCCGCGCGTCCCGTGTCAGCAGCGCCTGCAGCCGCCGCGCTTCCTTCGCACGCACCTGCGGGACACCGCGGCCCGGTGAGCGCCCCCAGAGCCTCCCGAGGGGCGGGCTGGGCACAGGGGTGTCCCCCAGCCCCGTGTTGACGGGTGACGGGGTGACTCACGCGGTCCAGCAGCTCCTGGGACACCCCTCTGAGCGCGCTGGAGGTGCTGGTGGGGGTTGGTGGGGTTTTGGAAAGCGTCGGTTCCCCCGCGCCGGCTTCGGCCGTTCTCAGGGCCAGGTTGGCAAGAGCTTTTTCCATCTGCTCATGTGGAAGAGGGAGGAGGAGTTGGGTTACAGTTCAGGCTGGAGGAAGGAGAAGTTTCCCCTCTGCCGCCCCCGCCGTCACCCGGCAGCCCAGGGATCCCAGCCCAGCGATCCTGATCCATCCTGCCCGCACTGAGGAGTTTGGGGAGCTTCACGGAATCATAAAATGGTCTGGGTGGGAAGGGACCTGAAAGCTCTTCTCATTTGCAGCTCCCTGCCATGGGCAGGGACACCTTCCACTATCCCAGGGTGCTCCAAGCCCTGTCCAGCCTGGCCTTGGACACTTCCAGGGATCCAAGGGCAGCCACAGCTTCTCTGGGCACCCTGTGCCAAGGCCTCAGCACCTCCCAGGGAGGAATTCCTCCCCAGTATCCCACCTAATCCTGCCCTCTGGCCGTGGGAAGCCACTCACACCTTCCCAGAGGTGGCACAGACAGAGCCAGCCCCTGTCCCTGCCTCACCTTGGGGCTCAGCATCCCCCGGGCCGTGCTCAGCACCTCCTGGGCTGTGCTCAGCCTGTCCTCCTGTGGTGGCCGTGGCAGCTCTGCGGGGCTGATGTCCGGCACCTCGTCCACGTTGAAGCGGGGATGCCACCGGGTCAGCTTCTCCTCTGGCACCACCATGGGAGGGCTGAGGGCAGCCAGGAATGCCTGGGGAGGGGCGAGAGCCGTGTCATGGCACCAGGAATGGAGAGGCAGCCACTGCCCTGCGCTCCCAGCACTGCACGGCGGCACAGGGAGCGAATTCGGAGCCCGTCTCCAAGAGGAACCTCCGTGTCCTTCAGCCTGGGTGGCACCGGTGACAATGCCAGAGCCCGGAGCAGGGGGTGCCGGGTGCCCCTCACCTTGTGGTGCTCCCTGACGATGTTCACCAGGCTGCGGTGGAATTCCCGCCGGCGCTCCAGCAGCCGTGACGCCGACAGGTGCGGGCGCCCACCCACCTTCTCCTCTGCAAGGAGGGACACGAGTGTCACCCACAGCACCAGAGAGGGACAAACCACGGGAGCCTCGGGATCAGAGCCCTGCCATGGGGCTGAGTCGCTGCCAGTCACTGCCTGGACATTCTCCCACTTGTCCCAAACCCATTTCCCACTTCCAACACACTCAGGGGCTCCGTTTAATGGACCAAGCAGAGAGCATCCCTATGGATACAGCCAGGACTGAGCGTGCCCCAGCTCCCAGGCACCCCAAAACTGTCCCTACCTTCCCCCAGCAGCGGCTCCAAGGTGAGCTGATACTCAGACTTCTTCCCATCGCTGCCGAAGGTGGGGACGTTCCTCTCCTGGCGCAGCTGGTACGAGCTGGGATACACGGCCTTGATCTGCCCCAGGTGCCGCTCCTCGAACTGCCTGTGACAGCAACCAGAGAGCTTGGGGACCCTCAGAGTCACCAGCCCCAAGAGCTTCAGCTGGGACCCCGAAACAGGCCACTGGGACCCCAAAACGGGTCCCTGGGACCCCAAAACGGGTCCCTGGGACCCCAAAACGGGCCGCCCACGGCTGCCACCTCACCTGCGCATCATGTCCTGCACGCTCCGCTTGACCTTGGCGAAGGTGACGGTCTCGGCGCGGTTGAAGAGCATCCCGGTGACGGTGTCCACGCTGCGGAACATCTCCTCCAGCACCCGGAACTTGTAGGGCAGCGTCAGCCCGGGGGGCAGGTCCTGGGCCAGGGTGTGGAACCGCTGGTACGCCGGGGGCTTCTCGCTGCGGGGAAGGACAGGACAGGGGTCAGGGTGGGCAGTGCCCACCTCCCACCCCATCCCAAACCCCTTCCCTGGGTAGGTATTGAGGTCACGCCACCTGAGGACATGGGTGTCACCATGCTCAGGGCCCTCAGACCCCCACAGAACCACTTCAGGGCTGTGGCAGCTCCTGGAAGGTCCCTCAACCCCCTCCTGCAGCTGCCCCTCACCCGGTGTCTCCCTCAGGAGCTGTCCCCGCGGTGTCCCCGGCCGGTTGTGCCCCCGCCGTGGCTCCGCTCCCCGCTCTCCGCTGCCGGACGCGCAGCTCCAGCTGCCGCAGGCGCTCCAGGCGGCTCCGCAGGTCACTGCTGGTCCCGCTGGGGACAGAGGGCACCTGGCCCGGCACCTTCATCCTCTGCAGGCGGCCCCGCAGCTCGGCCACGTCCTCCTGGGCAGGGAGGGGACACAGGGTCAGAGCGGGACACCCAGCACCGAACCCACCCGCACCGGGAGCTGATCCGGGACCGGCCTGTACCCGCTGCAGGCGCCTGGATGTCCCCGGGGTGGCTGGGCCGGGCTCTGTCCCCGTGTCCTGCCCACGGCCCGGGGAGCCGGTGGTGGTGGTGGCCACGGGGGACACGGCCACGTCCCGTGAGAGGGGCGTTGGGGGTCGAGGAGTGGCCAGAGGCGAGGAGCTGGTGGCCTGCAGGAGAGAGGAGAGTTAGGGAATGTCCAGGGAATACACCCGCCCGGATCCCTTCCCCTGTGCCCCCCAAAGTCTTGCACGGGGAGGGGGAGCCATGGAGGGGGTCTGCAATAGGGGCGGGGGCAAGCCCGGGGGGCAGAGGGGCCGAGTTTTGGGGGTCGTGCCCTTGGGGCAGGGCTAAATCCCGGTGGGGGGGGATTGTGCATCAGGAGAAGGAGGGGGCAAGTTTTGGGGGTCCTGCAATGGGAAAAGGGGTCAAACACTAGCGGGGCTGGTGTTTTATTGTTCCACACCCACCCATTCACTCCCCCACGCCCTTCTCCCTCATCCCATCTCAGGGCCGCATCCCCGACCCCACCACCTCCCTACCGCTCCCGGGGACCCCGGCTCCGCATCCCGGGGCAGCTCCAGCCTCTTCCGCGCCGACTTCTCGCTCGGTTCCCTGAGCCGGGCCCCGACTGGCGACTCCGCTTCCATCTCCCGGCGGCTCCGCTTCCTGCCCGCCAGGCCCCGCAGAGCCGGGGAGCGCCCGCGGGCCGGGGTGCGCGGCGAGCCGGGCAGCGGCAGCGAGCGGGCGCTGAGCCCGGCCGGGGCACCATCCTCCTCCTTATCCTCCGCCCGGTGCACCGGGGGACCGGCGAGGGCAGCTTTGAGCTGGCGGCCCCCGCTGCGCTTGGCCGGGGCTCCGGGGGTCGCTTTTGTCTGGCCGAAGAAGTCGGTGAGGCGGAGCTGGGCCATGGCGGCGGTCCCGATCCCGATCTCGGTCCCGATGTCGGTTCCGATCCCGATGCCGGTTCCGATCCCGATCCCGGTTCCGGTCCCGATCCCGATCCCGGTCCCTGGAGCACGTGGGGCCGGTCCCGCGCGCTTCTCTCTTGGCGGGAGCCCGCGCGCACCAAGGCCCCGCCCACCGGGGGCGGGGAGCGGTCACGTGAGAGTGGTTTGGCGCCACTCGACACTTAAAGGGGCCGCGTCCCCCGGAGCGGGGCTGCACGTGGGGTCCGGGGTCCCGGGACAGCCCCGGGACTGGCGGGGCTCCGGCATTGCTGGGTCAGGGACCAGCTGATGCTCCATGGGCAGGGCTGGAAGTTGCCCACTCCAGCTGGGGCTAGTGGGGCAAGATCAGGGAGTTTCCATCTGGAATGGTGCTGATGGTCACCCCCATCTGCCCTCCCAGTGCATGTGGGGCCCAGCCCTGACTGGCTTCCACCGAGAGATCCGTGGTGGCATGGAGACCCTCCAGGGTCCAGCCATGGGGAGGAGGGGCTGCCCAGGCACCCGCAGCCTCCCCCTGCCCCATCATTCCCTGCCCCATTCCCTACCCCGGTGCTGTTGGCAGTGCCCGGGGCTGGGAGAAACCTCTGACCCATCAATGCCAAGACCAGGCACTCAGGCCGTGTCCGCAGCACTTTGTGGAGCCTCACGGGTCTCCCTCATCCCTCGTAAAACCTGAGCGAGGCCGGCAAAGTGCAGCAGGGCCGGATCCAGCCGCAGGGCAGGGCTCTGGGCTGCCATTCCCGGTGCCCATTTGCTTCCACAGCCTCCATTCCCCACCCAGCTTTCGGGGCTGGGTTGGCAGCTCAAGGCTGGTGTGGGTACCTGTGCCGCCCTTTCCTGGATCCCTGCTGGCCAGGGGTGTTGGCAGAGGTAATTCCCATACCCACACCTCATGGACGCCACGGTGTTAATGCCGAACCTCGTGTCTCTGTAATGACAAGTGTTTAATGTACAGGAGCAGATCCCTCTGGATCCCAGTGATGAGGGTGGGTGCAGCTGAGTCCCCGTGATAAGGATGCTCCCAGCAGGGGCTGTGCCTGCCCAACCCACAGATACACACATCTGGGAACCGTCAGGCCCATCCTGGTTGGGGGGTTATGGTGCAGGCAGGGGTGCTTGGATGGCCGTGGCTTGGGTGCATTTGGGATGGGGAGAAGAGGCCCTGGAATTCTGGAGGGAGCCCAAAAGAGAGTGGGGAGCAGCCTGGCAGTGTGCCAGCTGGATGCCAGTTTATGAACCGTGCTGGGAAAACAAGTGCGGGGAAGCCAAGGAATGTGGGGAATTTCATGGGCTGATGGTTCCTGTGAGAGGCTGGTGGTTACCAGCGCTGCCAGGTGTCACCGGCCATGCTGCCCGTGCCACCAGCTGTGCCTGCGATTCCCACCGGGATTTGGGCTGGGATGAGGGGCTGAGCTCAGCCCAGCTCCAGATGTGACCCCAACGCCCCACACCTGGGCTCCCAATGTCATGGGGGTGTGGAGCTGGACATGGCTCTGTGGGCACTGAGCTCTGGGAACATGGGGCTGTGGATCCAGCTCCAGGGACACGGGATGGTTCCCCAGTGCCAGGGATCACAGACCCAGCTCCAGGGACACGGGATGGTTCCCCAGTGCCAGGGACACAGCACCCAGTTCCAGGGACATGGCACCCAGCTCCAGGGACATGGCACCCAGCTCCAGGGGCACGGGATGGTTCCCCAGTGCCAGGGACAGGGCACCCAGCTCCAGGGCTGCACAGCAGCTCCTGCGGGAACACTCCCGAGCTCCCCATTCCACGCAGCAGCTCTCAGCCCTGACATCAGCAACAAACATCCGGCAAAAATTAGCTCGGACTTCTTTATTTCAGTTTCAGGCGAAATAAACACAAAACGCATCTGCTTACCATTCTTTCCTTCTTTTTTCTTTTTTTTTTAATTTTTAATTTTTTTAAGTAGATTTTTTTTCCCTCCCCACCGCAAAAAGCGGAACCCGGGGGGCTGCGGGGGGGGTGTCCGTGCTGAGCCCGGACAACTCGTGTCGGCGGCGGCGGGCGCGGTGCCGGCGGGCGGCGCTGGGGCCGCGCCGGCCCCGCGGGTGGGGGGCGGGCGGTGCCGCTTTATAAAGCGGCGGGAGCGGGGCGGGGGCAGCGCCTCAGAGCGCCGCGGGACCGGGCAGCGGCGTCGGCACCGGGGCCTGCCCAGCCCAGCCCCGGCGGGGCGGAACGGCTCGGAGCGGCTCGGGCCGGGCCCCCCCCGGGCGGGATGAACCGGCGGGGGCTCTGCGCGGGGCTCTACTGGCTGCTGCTGCCGCTCGCCCTGCTCGCCGGTGAGTGCGGGGATCCCCCCGAGGTGACGCGGGTGCGTCCCCCCCGCCCGTGGACAGGGTGGCTCGGGGACCCTCCGGGGCTGTCCCGGTGGCGGCACGTGGAGCGAGGGGCGCGGGAAGCGCCGCGAAACCGGGGGCGAGCGGATCCCCGCACGCAGGACCCGCGGGTGGGATCCCCGCGCCGCGAGGTGGCTCCGGACGGGGTCGGTGCCGGGACGGGCGGTGGTGCGGTCCCCGCGCCGGGATCACCCCAAATCCCGCCGTCTCCACCCGTGACCGAGCCCGCTCCCGGGTAACGCTGTGATTTTCTCCGGGGCGGGAGGGTGTGTGCGTGTCCCCCCTGTCCCCGGCAGGCGGGGGCTGTTTGGGGTGCAGGTGACCCAGCTCGGTGACAGCCGTGTCACCGCACTCGCTCTGCCGTGATTGCAAGGTGGGGGGTGAGAGGTTTCTCCGGCCGGGGTGGGCGATGCCCGGGGGGGCAGCTGGCACCCGTCCTGTCTCCGTGCCCGGGTGGATCCCGGCAAGCCGAGTGCCCACCCTGTGCGGTCCCCAAGCTGCCACCAGCCCGTTGCCAGCACTGTCGGCCTTTGATGGCAGATGTGCCACCCACCGAGGCAACCGGCTGGCCACCGGCCTGGAAAATCCCCGTGTCCCGGGACGCGCAGGACAAGAATCGGCTCTTTGAAGCCCGGCTGCTCCGGAGCCTCTTCGGGGACGCGCTGCGTTTGCATAGACGCAAAGGAAAAAGCTCTTTATAAACAGGATTGTTCAAGGGGCTCCTTGTGCCGGGCACGGGCTGGGTCTGTTTGCCACCGATCCCGGGCTCACCCCACCCTGAACCCCGGGAAGCTCTGGCGTGGCTTTTGGGATAGCCCTAGAATGACTTTTGGGACACTGTCACCTGGAGGGAGAGAGGGTGACCTGCGGCCGGCCGAGGGAGGCGCGTTCGGCCGGGCAGCCCCGTTCCCGGCCGCGTTTCGGGGAGCAGGGCTGGGTTTCGGGGTGCTGGCACCGCGCAAAGCCTCGCTGGCGGAGGAAGTCGGTGACTCTTGAAAAAGCTGCTTTTCCTTTGGTTTGCTGGAGCCGTGACTCAGAGCATCGCGCAGGATGTGAGGAGGTTAATTATAACCCGGCCCACGAGCGGGGCTGGGAGAAGGGGCTGCGCTGCCCGGAGCGGGCAGGGGAGCGGCGGCCGGCCCGGGGCTGCATCCCATGGGTGCCCGGGGCGACACGTGGCCTCCGGGCGCAGCCTCCCGCGGGGCCCTCCTGCTCCAAATAATGCCGATTTGGCCCCAAATCGTGCCAGGCTAGCTTGGCTCTTCACCCTGCCCCGGCACGGGACGTGCCGGAGACCCCCCGGTTCCCCACGGCTGGGGACATTGGTGGCTTTGCTGTCCCCCCCCCCGCTGAGCTTGTAGGTGGCTTGTTTAAATTTGGGGCCCCGCTTGGGCGGGGACTCCGTCCTGCTCCAGCTGATTGGCGAGAGGGGGTGACTCAGCAGTGCCCAGGGGTCTTGCGACAGCACCCCGGGGGAAACTGAGGCACGGGGGGGGGGGTTGTGGTTTGGGGCTCATGCCACTGCACCTGGGTGGGAGGATTTGCCCCGGAGCACGACCCGCCTGCGGCCCTTCCTTCCCCGGCAGTTTGGCTCTCCCCGAACGTCCGGAGGATGTTTGCTCGCGGCTCCCGGCCAGCCCGGGGCGAGTGAGAGCGCGGGGCTCGTGGCTCGGGGCAGCCCCCCCGGCTGCCCCCCGGCTCCCCACGGCCGGCACAGCGGCTCGGGGCAGCCCCCCCGGCTGCCCCCCGGCTCCCCACGGCCGGCACAGCGCTGACCCCGTGGGGGGGGGGTCCCAGCCGTGCCATGGGCTGTGTCCCCACCTCGGCTCCATCCTTCCTGCCGGGATTTTGGGGTGCTGGAGCCGCTGTGGGGGGCACAGCACATCCCGCACAGGGGGCAGCCCCAGTGCAAGTCCTGGCCATGCTGATCTGTAGTGCTTGGGCAGAAGTGATGGGTGAGGGTGGCACCCCCTCCCTGGGGCTGCAGTGCCCCCCAAACCCCCTGATGTGGGGACACGGCCCCCCCTGCCCGGCCAGGGGGTCCCTGGGGGTCCCGGGTGCTGCAGGGCTGGAGCCCAGCTGGGTGCCAGCGTGGGCTGCAGCAGCTGCCTCCTGCGGTCAGGTGCTTTTTATAAAACCAAGGGAAATAAAATAGAGGAGGGAAAAAAAAANAAAAAAAAAGCAAAGCCACCGCTGACTCCAAGAGCAATAAGTGCTGCTTCCTCCCGGGCGCAGGGGGAGGGGATGGCATGGGATGAAAGGAGAGGATGGGATGGAGAGGCAGGGCCTGGGTGCCCAGGACTGAGCCCCCACCGCCCCAGTGAGGTGGGGCACGCCGTGGGGGGCTCCCCAGGGGTGCAGCAGGTGCCCTTTGGGTGAGGACAGCAGGGTTTGGGCACCGCTTGGCGCTGCCATATGGCAGCCACGGTCACGGCCCCGCTGGGAATGTTGGTGGATCCGGGAATGTGCGTCCTCATATGTCCCAGCGCCGAGCCTGCAGCCCTGGGAGCCCTGTGGCACGGGCTGTGCCATCCTGGCGTGTGCCAGGGAAGGGGGTGTCCCCTGGCACTTGTCCCCTGAGCTGCTGCATTCCCCGTCCCGTGGCACGAGCTCCTGGCTGAGGCTGGGATTTGCCAGCCGTGGCACCCGCTGGCAGCCGGCCCAGAGCCCTCCTGGGGCATCTCCTGCAGCATTCCCAGGAGCGGGGTCAGGAGCTGGTCGCCATTAACTTTCCACAAAAACAGGATACGGTGGGCGAGCCGGTGGGGCTGTTCTTTCCTGGAAAGAGGGGCTGGGGCTGGGAATGTGCCTGTGGCCAGCTCCGCTTGCCCAAGGCCTTACGGCTTTGGGGCGGATGGGATTTTGGGACAGGGAGAGCCACACTGGTGGGATTTTGGGAGGAGGTCTCCGGGGTCCTCACCCTGCCTCTGGTTTGCAGCTGGTGGGTGCAGAGTTGAGTCCCGGGAGCAAAGTGACACTTTGGGGACCCTGTCAGGGGTCCCCAGCTGGGGCTGCTGAACTGGGAGGCAGCTTGGCTTGACTGCCAGCAGCAGGTAACGGGCCGTGTGAGAGAGCAGGGCAGGGAATTAAAGAGCTCTGCTAATTAATTCTGAGTGGCTGCAGGTCCCCAAGGGCGGTGTGGAGGCACAGTGATGGTGCTGGGCTGGTGTGTGGGACTCCCCCGGCTCCGGGGGGTCCGGGGAGCCCCCTTTCCCCATGCAGTTGGGCATGGATCCATCCTGGAAGCTGGCTGGGTGTGGAATAGTGCCTGGTGTGCAGGGAGGGGGCTGTGCCAGACCCCAACCCTCTCCCACAGCCGCCCTTCCTGGCCCTTTCCCCTGGGAAAGACGCTGGTGCCGGCTCCTCCCGGCTGCCCCCACTTTGCCAGTGGTGCCCAGTGACCCCAATCCCCTCCCACGGGGAGATTCAATTAAGGCTGGCATGGAGGAATCCCGGCACATGCCGCCCAGCTCCCCAGTGCTGCAATTTATCCTCCTCCCGGCTCATTAATGTCGTTAATATTTCACGTGCTGCCGGGGCCGGCTGTGGTGAACTCCCGGCAGCGTGGAAGCTGCTCCCGGGGTCACAGGGCTGGGCAAGCAGGAATTGGGGTGCCAATCCAGGTTACCTGACTGTTATGGGGCTGGGCAAGCAGGAATTGGGGTGCCAATCCAGGATACCTGACAGTTATGGGGCTGGGCTGGCAAGCAGGAATTGGGGTGCCAGTCCAGGATACCTGACAGTTATGGGGCTGGGCAGGCAAGCAGGAATTGGGGTG
>VZDJ01000049.1:1458405-1497229 GCA_008694505.1 Cyanoderma ruficeps
CAGTCCAGGTTACCTGACTGTTATGGGGCTGGGCAAGCAGGAATTGGGGTGCCAGTCCAGGATATCTGACAGTTATGGAGCTGGGCAAGCAGGAATTGGGGTGCCAGTCCAGGATACCTGACAGTTATGGGGCTGGGCAAGCAGGAATTGGGGTGCCAGTCCAGGATACCTGACTTAGGGGACAAGGTGAGGGACACCCCGGGGTGTTGTGGGCGAGGGCACTGTTTGCGTGGGGAGGGGGCTGTGGGTGCCACGGTGCTGCACCCACCCGCCCACCCACCCACCCACCCAGCCCGGCTGCTCCGAGGGCGGGTTTGCTCTCCCCACACGCCAAACTGGTTTTTCTCCCTGTGCCTGCGCTTTCCCCGCTGTCAGCACTGCGGGGAACCGGTTCCCTCCGACGGAGCACCCACGCACCCGGCACGCCCCGCTGCAGCCAGGCGGGTGCCAGGCCGGGCTCCGAGGGTGCTCCCAGACCAGGCTCTCACCACCTTCTTTCCCTCCTTTTCCCTGCTTGAAGCCATGGAGCAGTCCTGGGCGATTTCCTGCTGTGATGCCTGAGGGGGGTGCAGGGTGAGCCACCCCCCAGAGGGTGCTGGGGGTGCTGGTGGCATCAAACAATGGGGTCAGCATGTGGGTGCCCCCACAGTGCCCAGCCATCCGTGTTCTCACTGAACTCCCGGCCGTGCCACCACGTGCCCTCGGTGCCACCAGCGGCCAGGACGTGGCTGGGCTGGGGGCTCACAGTGGGGCTGGGTCACCCCAAGGTGGGCAGTGGGGTGGGTGGGCACTGGCACGGCGGTGCCAGTGGCCGGGGGGCCCTGCCCGGCTCCCACGGAAGAAGCCGGAGGAGCAGCGTCTCGCCCCCGTGCCGGGAAGGCTCCTCTCGGCTGGAATATTTGCTCCATGAGGTCATGGTTTGCCGAAACAGCCAGGAGCCCTCGGCTGCGGCGGCGGGAGGTGACGCGTCCCGAGGTCACCGCGGGGAGGTGGCTGCTGGTGACGGTCCTGGTGCCCCCCACGCCCTGCTCGGGGCCAGCCTGGGCTTCGCAGGTTTGGGGACACGTGGGGACCCCGCTGCGTCGTGGGGGCTGGAGCTGGTTTTAGCCCGGCCTGGGATGTGTCCCTGGGCGTTCCTGGGCGCTCCCTCCCTCCGGCCTCTCCGAGGGTGCCCCGCTGTCCCCGGGGGCTGTGAGGTGTCCCTCCCCCCTGTCCCAGCCACGCTGTCCCTCACCCCAGGATGTGTTGTCCCGTTGAAAGCTCGTAAACACAGGAAGGGCCGTGCCGGGCTGCGGTGCCGAGCATGTCCCTGGCGCCCTGCCGGGCTCCCCTCACCCCCCCAGTCCCAGGGGGTCAGGGCTGCCCTCTGAGCCCCCCGTCCCACCCCCTTCCCCTGTGGGGTGCCAGGGGGAGCAGTTCCATGCACACCAACGCCAGTTCCCTGTGGCTGTCCCAGAGGGACCCCCCAGTGCTGGTGGGATGTCCCCCGCTGGTCTGCAGACGGGGGATGGGGACATGTCCCGGGGCTGCCTGGAGCAGTGACAAAGTTCATTCCCCTCTCTCCAGCCAGGCACTGATCCCCGGGCTGTCTCGGTGGGGCTGCCCTGTGGGGGCTCCCAGCTCGTGCATGTGCTGGTGTCTGTCACTGTCAGGGTGGTGACAGGAACGCTGTGTCCCCAGCCGGGGTGGCAGCTGCCCCGCCACGTCCCTGTCCCCATCCCTGTCCCCGTCCCTGTCCCCATCCCTGTCCCCGTCGGTCACAGCTCTGCAGGGCGCTGGCTCAGCCCGTCTCCTCCGGTAGTTTTCATGCCTCCAAACAAGCTGTAATTTAGGTCTAAAAATAAGTGAGGGGGAAGGTGCAGAGCTGGTGGCACACCCAGAGCAGGGCTGGGGGCAGGTGCAGGGCCAGCCCTGGCGGGGTCAGGGGTGAGGGTCCCAGCCTGCCCGGGGGGGTCCCTGCAATGCTCAGCCTGGTTTTGTGGGAATGATGTGGAAACGCAGCAGATTTTTCTCGTGGTTCTTCTTCCCCTGTCACCTCATGAGTCTGGGACGTCTGGTGTCCCCTCTTCTCCTTGTCACCGTGTGGGTCACCAGGAGTGGCCCAGCCTGAGGTCCTGCCTGTGTACCTCTTTCCAATGCCACTTTCTGGGGGCTTGACCCCCTTGTCCTGCCTGGCATCACCCCAGGGCCCCAGTACCACCTGGCACCTTGGGGCGCCTCTCTTTTGGGGCACCCCCATAGTAGTGTGCAGCCGTGAGCCCTCCCTGTGCCACCTCCCTGTCACTAACCCTGTCCCTGTGTCCCCAGCCTGCCTTTTCCGCTACAACGTCCTCTCCCTGGTGTACCTGCTCTTCCTGCTGCTCCTGCCCTGGTTCCCGGGACCCTCCCCACGCATCACCGCAGGTAAGGGGCTCACCTGGGGCTGCAGGGCTGGGACAGGTGGGGTGGGCAGCGGGGGACCTGCCACCCCCCTCCCGCGGGCACCTTCCCTGCGGTTTCAGCCCGGCTGGGCAGCGTGGCTCCGTGTGGAGCCTCTCTCTGTTAATTATAGCCCAGCGGGGCTATTAATAGCCCTCCTGCTCCAGAACGGCCACTTTGGAGCCTTATTAACCAAAAACCTGCGGGCTGGGCTGTGTGGGCACACCGCGAGCAGCCCCTCCGCCCTGCCCGGGGCACTGGGGCGCGGTGGTGGCCGCAGGGGGGGGGTCACCCACCCCGGGGCAGGTGCCCGTAGCCCCCCTGTGCCCGGCTTTGAGCCCACCCCCGGCGCCCGGCCCGGCCACAGCTAAAAGCTTTACCCTGTGAATATTTCATGGGCTCGCACGGCCCCGGATCCCGGCGCTGCTGCCGAGAGCCTTCGCGTGGATTTACAGGAAAAAACAAGCCAGGGGAAGCTGTTGGCCCGGGGCCGCCCCCAGGCCGGCTCGCAGCTGTGGCGGGCAGCGAGCCCACCCCACCCCTGGCCAGGAAAACGGGCACGGGGCCCGGAGAGCCGGGTGGGATGGGGGCACGGCTGCAGCTGGTGGAAGGGCTGACGGGGTTTGGAGTGGGGGGGCCCTTGGAGGGGTCCCACGGGATGTTCCAGCAGGGATGGGGATGCCGACTGCAGCCTGGTGTGGTCCTGGCCCAGCAGGGCCAGGGAGGTGCCAGGTGGGTGCTGCAAGGACAGGGGGGTGGTCCGGGGCTTTGGCTCTTGGGGTCCCCTCAGGCTGTGCTGGGTGAGCAGTGAGGGCAAAGCCCTGGTGGGATCCCGACCCTGGGCCAGAGCCCTGGAATCTCTGGGCACGGTGCACCTTTCCCAGCTCTGCCTGAGGGTGCAGGGTCCCTGCTGGGGTGTCCTTGGGTGCGGGGTGACAGCTCTGCCCGTGTGTCACAGGTCACACCAGCCGCATCCTCAAAGCTCTGCTGGGGACCAGCGTCCTCTTCCTCCTCGCCCACCTGGTGTTCCAGATATGCCTGTACACGCTGCCCGTCCTGGACCAGCTGCTGGGGCCCAGCTGTGAGTAGGGGGTGCCCATGCCCACCCTCACCCACCCACCCACAGCCCTGCTCCCTGCGCTGCCCCCTCGGGCTGGTGACATGTGGGTCCCATCCTGCTGCTGCTGGGGGGCTGCTGGGGCTCTGCAGGGTCCCAGCCTTGTGCCAGCTCTGGGGACATCCCATGCCATGCCAGGGTGTCTGCTGGGTGCCCGCTGGGCACAGAGCCCATCCTGCACTCCCATGGATGGGAGTGTTCTCCCCATGGTGGGGGGCTGCTCAGAGCGGGGTCTCCCCCCCTCAGTGCCCCCCTCCCTCCCGCAGGCAGCTCCTGGGAGGTCCTTGCTCGGCACATTGGGGTCACCAGGTAAGGGCACCCTGGTGTGTGGGGCTGGGGGCTGGCAGTGGCTGAGGGGTCACCCCTGAGCCCTCCCCTGCCCCTGTCTCCCCCCAGGCTGGACTTGGGTGACATTCCCAACTCGGTGAGGCTCGTGGCACCCGACGTTGGCATCCTGCTGGTCTCGTCCCTGTCCTTGTGCCTGTGCTGCCGCCTCAGCCGTGCCACCTCGAGACGGAATCCCGAGTCCCTGGAGGTCTCTGAGGGGGTGAGAGCCACCCCCACTGCCATGGGGACATCCCCACTGCCACGGGGACATCCCACCATCCACATCCCACCAGGACCCCGCCAGCCTGCCTATGGCTGGTCCCTGTCCCTTCCCTGGGCACAGCTTGGGGCTTGGCATGGGGACATCCACAGGTGTCAGGGACCCATCTGGGGCAGCTTTGGCCAGCTTGGAGGGCTTGGTCATTGTCACACAGCTTAGGGTGACTCAGCCATGGAGGAGTGCCCGTGTTTGCTCTGGCATGGCCACAGGCATCGTGGCAATCAGGCGGGACAGTGGGGTGGGCAGTTACGGGGTGCTGGCCCCCAGCCCGAGCTCGCTGGTGCTGTGCCATGCCAGCCCCACTCGGCAGTGCCAGCAGGTCACGGGGACACCGCGCTTGTGGCACAGGGGTCACCCAGGCAGACACAGCCCCAGTGACACCCCAGCCCTGCTCCGGGGGCTCCCCAGGCTGCCGTGCCTGGCCCGGGCCGTGCCGGGCTGTAACCGGAGCGGCGGCAGCGCGGATGCCTTTGCCGTGAGCCCGGGAGGCAGCCTGGAAAAAAGCTCAGTGCTGGGAACCCGCATCCCAGAGCCAAGAAAAACAGCCACCCCTTTGGAGGCGCTTTCCAGGCGGCTGACGAGATAAACACGGCCAGGTGCCGGGCACTGTGCCCGCCTGGCCGGCCACCCCTGCCCTCCCCAGAGCGGGGAAACTGAGGCACGGCCAGGAGCTGCCCGGGGTCGGGTCAGGGAGCTCACGGCACTCCGGTTTTCCCTGGCACAGAAGGATGTGGGGCGGCACCGGTACGCGGAGCACAGGGACAGGCGGCTGAGGAGCCGGCTGCGGGACAAGGCTCACTGGCTGCTCTGGGAGGCTGGAAAGGGCCTGGCCATCCTGCTGCTGGCCTTGGCAGGTGGGCACGGGGTGTGGGGGGCTCGGGGGGGCATGCTGCGGGGTGAGGAGGCTTGGCCCAAAGTGGGGACGCTCAGTCCAGGGTGGTTGTGATGCTCAGTCCCGGGGAAAGCAGGCTTGGTCCGTGGGGGGAGGATTTTCCATCCAAGGGGAAGGTGCAGTGGGAGGGAGGGATGCTTGCTCCAGAGGGGGAAACAGTCCAGGGAGAAGGGATGCTTGGTCTGGGGGAGGAGAATGTTCAATCCAAGGAAGAAATCTCAATCCAGGGGGAGAGCTGCTCACTCCAAGGGCCAAACGCTGGATCTGTGGAGGAAGAGGTGCTTGGTCTGAGGAGGGAGGGAATGCTCAGCCCAAGGAGGGAGGATGCTCATTCCAAGAAGGAGTGATGACAGATTTAGAGTCCAAGGGGGGAAGCTTGGACCAAGAGCAAGGAGATGCTTGGTCCAAGGTGGAAAACTCAGTCCCAGGGGAAGGTTTGCCTGCTCTGAGGAGGAATGCTGGGTCCAGTGGGACGCTGCCCAGTCCGTGGGGCTGCGCACTGACCGCCCGTGGGGCGCTGCTCCCCAGGGATCACCCTGCCCTCCGCCTCCTCCAGCGTCTACTTCCTGCTCTTCATGGGGCTGTGCACGTGGTGGGCCTGTCACCTCCCCAGCAGCCACCGGGCCTTCAATGTCCTCTGCGTCCTCGTGGGCATCTACAGCGCCTGCCACCTGCTGTGCCTCTACGCCTACCAGACCCCCTTTGTCCAGGGGCTCTTCGCACCCCCCACCCTCTGGGCACGGTGAGTCCCTGGGGAGGGAGCTGTGTCCCCCTGAGGGACGGGGTGAGCTGCCCTGTTCCACCCCGGGGAGGGCAGCCAGAGCATCCCTGTGGTGCCAGCACAGGGATGGGACCCTGGCTGCTGGTGCTGGCTCGGGGGGGTTAATTCCACCTCCTCTGTCCCCTCCCCACAGGCTGTTTGGCTTCAACGACATCATCCTGTACCACAACTGCTCCCAGCCCAACACCCTGGAGCTCAACACCAGCTACCCCTGGCCTGTCTACGCCAACCCTGGCGTCCTGCTGCTGCTCTACTACACCATGGCCACCCTGGTGAAGCTGCGCTGGCGGGATGCCAAGGTGAGGGGCTGCAGGACCCAGCCACACCCCGATGGTGACAACGGTGACAATGTGTGCCTGGCTGTGACTGCCCCGGCCATGGTGCAAGGGGGGGTGGGGGCCAGTGTGGGGTGGCTTGGCAGGGGGCTGGGGCAGGGTCCTCCTCCCCAGTGGTGGCAGTGGGTGCCCTGAGCACCTCCTGCCCCTCGCAGAGAATGGCACCCGCACGCTCGTGCCCGAGGGACCTGGTGGAGCTGGAGAATTGGTCCAAGGAAAGTCCCTGCATGGCTGAGGACACCAAGGTGGGTCTGGGGGGGGCTGTGCAGGGAATGGGTGCAGGATGAGGATGCCAGGATGGACTCTGACCCTCTCTGCCCTCAGCCCATGCTGTGCCCCAACACCGGCAAGCCCAGCGCCAGCAACGAGAACTGCACCATCCACATCCTGAACTCAGCACGTAAGCCTGACCCCAGCCCCTCCCCAAACCCTGCCTGGAGCCCGGGGATGGTGCCTTGTGCTCCCTCTCCCCAAACCCTGCCTGCAGCCCGGGGTGCCTCACACTCCTCCTCCCCATGCCAGGCAGGAGGCATCCTGCAGCGTGGCTGCCCCTGCACACCCTGGGCCACGTCCTCATGAAGCAGAGCTACGTGTCCGCCCTCATCGCCATGATGGTAAAGAGCTGGCAGGGGACACGGCCGTGGGGTGGGGACACTGACACGGCGGGGGACACCTCCCGGGCCCAGCCCTGACCCTCCCTGCCTGCAGGTGTGGAGCATCAGCTACCACAGCTGGCTGACCTTCGTGCTGCTGCTCTGGTCGTGCCTGATCTGGATCGTGCGGAGCCGGCGGCACTTTGCCATGCTCTGCTCGCCCTTCCTGGTGCTCTACGCCATCACCCTGTGCAGCCTGCAGTACGTCTGGGCCATGGACCTGGGCCCCGAGCTGCCCACACGCATCAGCTTCATGCGGCTGCGCCCGCTGGGGCTGGTGCACCCCCGGTACCCCTGCGCGGCCGTGGGGGCCAAGGTGAGTGTGGCAGCGTGGCCCTGTCCCTCTCTTGTCCCCGCTGTCCCCGCTCACGGCCTGTCCCCGCAGCTCCTGCTCACCCTCACCTTCTGGATGCTGCTGCGGCGCTTCGTTACGGAGCGGGTGCTAACGAGGAGGGCCCCGGCCACGCCCCTGCTGGAGGTGTCTGTGGGGGACACAGGTGAGGGCTCCTGGTGTCACACACACTGAGCACCCCGCCGCTGTGTGGGGGGCACACCCCAGGGCCCCCGCCCGGCTCCTGCAGCCCCTCCGTGTCCCACAGACACCAGCCAGATGCGGGACGTGCTGCAGAAGCTGGGGGATGTGGTGTGGAATTTCTTTGCCAAGTTCTGGATCTGTGTCTGCGGTGTGATGTTCATCGTGGTGACCTTCACCGGCCGCCTCGTCGTCTACAAGATTGTCTACATGCTCCTCTTCCTCCTCTGCCTCATCCTGTTCCAGGTAGAGGGGCTGGGGACGCCTGGGGACCCGTGCCATCCTCAGGGTGGCCCCGCTGATGTCCCTGTCCCCGCAGGTGTACTACAGCCTGTGGCGCAAGGTGCTCAAGGGGTTCTGGTGGCTGGTGGTGGCCTACACCATGCTGGTGCTCATCGCCACCTACACCTACCAGTTCGAGGACTTCCCCACTTACTGGAGGAACCTGACGGGCCTCACTGATCACCAGTGAGTGTCCCCTACCCACCGTGGGGTCCCTGCTGGCACCAGCCCTGTGGTGGCACCAGGGTTTGGCTGAGGGCTGGGTTGCACGTGGGGAAACCGAGGCACAGAGCTGGTTTGGGGTTGAGCCCTGGCGCAGGGGCTCAGTGCCTGTTTGGGGTGAGATGGATGAGACCCCGTGCTCACCTTCTTCTTCCCATCCAGGGTGAGGGACCTGGGCCTGGAGAAGTTCAGCGTCTCCAAGCTCTTCTCCAGCATCCTCATGACGGGTTTCTTCCTGCTGGCCTGCATCCTGCAGCTCCACTACTTCCACGAGCCCTTCATGCTCCTCACTGACCTGGAGCACGTCCGCCCCACCTCTCCGCCCCCCTGCCACATCCCCAGGTAGGAGCCAGTGCTGGGTGCCCCCCCTGCACCCCGAGCCCCCCGTCCCTGCTCTGAGCCCCCCTTCCCACAGGTCTGAGGAGCTGCAGGGGAGCCGCCTGCTGCGGGATGCGGCCGCTGCCGACAACACCCAGTCCGGAGACTCCGACACCGACTCCCTGGGTACAGGGCAGGGATGGGGTGTCCTCCAACCCAGGAGGGACCGGGGAGGGTAGGGAGATGGGTTTGGGTTGATACCCAAGTGTGGGAGGGTGTGGAGATGGATTGAGGCATCCTCCAAGCCTCCAAGGAAGAGACTTTCAGGGTATGGATTGGGGTGTCCTTCGAATCTGGAAGGGTATGGGGATGGACTGGGATGTCCTCTGAGCCAGGAAGGGGTTGGGAGGGCATGGACCTGGATTGGGGAGTCCTGAAAACTGGGGTGGGACCACAATAGTGCAGGGATTTACTGGAGTCTCCTCCAAGTCTGGAAGGTTACCAGGATGGATTGGGATGCCCTCTGAGCCAGGAAGAGGCTGGAGGTTGCGGGGATGGGTTGGCTCGTTCTCCAGGTCTCGGGGGTTGTGGGAATGCATTGGGGTGTTCTCTGAGCAAGGGAGGACACGGGGGATGTGTCAGGCTGTCCTCAGAGCCAGGGAGGCTGCGGGGGCGTCCATGAGGATCCCTGTCCCACAGACTCCAACAAATGGGGGCTGGTGCTGGAGCGCCTGGTCGTGCTGGGCCGGACCTTCTCGGACATGGTGACACGTGGGGAGGTCTTCGTGAGGCGCCTGCTGGAGCTCCACGTCCTCAAGATAGTGGCTGTCTACACCGTCTGGGTGGCCCTGGAAGAGGTACCCCTGGGGCTGCGGGGCTGGGGGGCTCAGCTGGGGCCCCCCCGAGGTGCTGACACGGCCTCTGCCCCAGGTCTCGCTGATGAACTTCTTGCTGGTGCTGCTGTGGGCCTTGGCCATGCCCTACTGCCGCTTCCGCCACATGGCCTCGTGCCTCTCCACCGTCTGGACCTGCATCATCATCGTCTGCAAGATGCTCTACCAGCTCGAGGTCGTGGACCCCCGCGACTACTTCAGCAACTGCACCCAGGTGTGCCCAGCGGGGCCGGTTCTTGGGGGGCTCCCAGGCTGGAGGGGAGGTCTGGGGGGCCAAAGGGCGCTGAACCATCCCCTGGTGCTCCCCTTTGCAGCCCCTACCCAACAGCACCAACCTGACCCCAGAGGAGCTGGGCAACTCCACGCTGTACCGTGGCCCCGTGGACCCTGCCAACTGGTTTGGCATCCGGAAGGGCTTCCCCAACTGGGGATACGTCAAGGTGGGCACGGGGATACTGTGGGGACCACCCTGGGGAGGGGATTCTTGGCTTCACAGCGTGGTCCTGAGCATATCTTCTGAGAACCTGGGGAGATGCTATTTTTATGAGGACCACGTGGGGGGGATTCTTGGCTTCACAGCATGGCCCTGAGCGTCCCCTGTTCCCCCAGAACCACCTGCAGGTGCTGCTGCTGCTGGTGTTGGAGGCCGTGGTGTACCGGCGCCAGCAGTACCACCGCAAGCAGCACCAGGTGCTGTCCCCTGTCACCGAGACCATCTTCGAGGGCGTCTCCCGCGAGCACCTCGACCTCGGCTTCGTCAGCTGCGCCAAATACTTCATCAACTACTTCTACTACAAGTTTGGCTTGGAGGTGGGACCAGGGGCATTGTGTGTGCGGGTGGGGGGGGGTCCCAACGCTCGCAGCATCCCAGAGCTGAGCCCTGCGCCCCCCCAGATCTGCTTCCTGATGATCGTGAACGTGATCGGGCAGCGGATGAACTTCCTGGTGATCCTGCACGGCTGCTGGCTGGTGGCCATGCTGACGCGGCGGCGGCGCGCGGCCATCGCCCGCCTCTGGCCCAACTACTGCCTCTTCCTCGTCATCTTCTTCCTCTACCAGTACCTGCTGTGCCTGGGGATGCCGCCCGCCCTCTGCATGGGTAAGGGGCACGGGGGGCAGCGTTTGCCTGCCCTGGGAAGGGGCTGGAGGAAGGGCCTGGCACTGACTGTGCCCCCCCTGTCCCCCCAGACTATCCGTGGCGCTGGAGTAACACCATTCCCCTCAACTCGGCACTCGTCAAGTGGCTCTACCTGCCCGACTTCTTCCAGGCTCCCAAATCCACCAACCTCATCAGTGAGTAGCCCCCTGCCCATGTGGTGCCCTGTCCCACTGCTCGTGGGGTGACACAGCCCGTGACAGCCCCCTGGCCCCTCTACTCCAGCCCCTGGCACCTCTGTGCCCATGGGGTGCCCTGTCACCCCTATTCCAGCCCCTGTCCCCTCCCCAACCTCTGGGACCTCCCCACCCATTGGTGGGGTCCCATCCTGGAAGAAGGAGAGGCAGAAGGGGTGGAGGAGCTTTAAGAGCCCCACTCGACTGGAGGTAGGGCTTCAATCACACACACCCCCCATTGGAGGAGGAGTCATGGTTCCTTTTTGGGGGAACTTTCCCACCCCCTTTTGGGAAAAGGACAAGCCTGGAGGGATCCACACTTGGTTAAAGAGGAGGTGGGGCCTGGGAAAGCCTGGAGGGAAATAATGAGCTCCTCATGCTGGGCAGGAGTGACCTGGGATGCCCCAGACCTCGGGGAAGGGTCTGGGGGGGTAGCAGCGTTTTGGGGATCCCCGTGTCCCGGGCTGAGCCGTGTTCCCTCAGATGACTTCCTGCTGCTGCTGTGCGCGGCCCAGCAGTGGCGCGTGTTCGAGGCCGAGCGCTCCCAGCCGTGGCTGCAGGCGGCCGGCGACAACTCCGACCGGCTCGACCGGGAGCAGGACCACTACAACCCCACCCCAAACTTCATCTACTGCAAGTGGGTGCTCCCAGCACGGCACCCTGATGGGCTGGGGCCATGGGAATGGGGTCTGCTGTGGGCGGTGAATGGGGCACTCTGCTGGGATGGGATCCCTGGGGGTACGGACAAGATGGGACCCCTTGGGGTATGGACGCCATGGAATCCCACCCATGGGATCCCAACCTTGGGATGCCAAACTTTGGGGTGTGGATAAGATCGGTTGCTCCCCTGGGATGAGACCCTTTGGGGTAGGGACAAGATGAGATCCCACCCTTGGATGGCAAATCCCCTGGGATGGGACCCCTTGAGGTATGGGGAGGATGGGACCTTCAGGCAGTGGGACCTGCTGGGCTGGGCTCCTCTGGAATGGGATGGAAACCCCTTTGGGTCAGGGTCCCTTCGGACATGACCCCCTGATGGCTGGAGCCAGCAACACCCTGAGGCTTTTCTGTGAGGAGATGAGGTGGTCCAAGACACCCCTGGTGATGGTGCTGGACCCTCAGAGGCGTTGTGCCATGAGCTGGGACAACGCCCTTTGTCCCCCATGATGGGGCTGGTGTGGGGACCACGCTGGCGGTGGGTGCTGGGATGGGACAAAACCCCTGCTCCAACCACCCCACCTGCAGGTCCTACCTGGACATGGCGAAGGTGGTGGTGTTCCGTTACCTCTTCTGGGTGGTGCTGGTGGTGGTTTTCATCGCCGGCGCCAACCGCATCAGCCTCTTCGGGCTGGGCTACCTGCTGGCCTGCTTCTACCTGCTGCTCTCGGGCACCGCCATGCTGCGCAAGCCGGCCCGCGCCCGCCTGGCGCTCTGGGACTGCCTCATCCTCTACAACGTCACCGTCATCGTCTCCAAAAACATGCTGTCGGTGCGTCGTGGTCCGCACGCTCCTCCTCGGGTCGCCCCGGGCGTCCCCTGGGGTGGTGACGGAGCTGTGTGTGCCCTCTCTGCCCGCAGCTCCTGTCCTGCGTCTTCGTGCGGCAGATGCAGAACAACTTCTGCTGGGTGATCCAGCTCTTCAGCCTCGTCTGCACCGTCAAGGGCTACTACGACCGTGAGTTGTTGGTCCGAGGGTGACCTTGGGGCTGCAGGTTTGGGCTGCTGCCTGACCTGCCTGCACCTCTGCCTGCCAGCCAAGGCGATGACCAAGGACCAGGACTGCACGCTGCCCGTGGAGGAGGCCGGCGTCATATGGGACAGCATCTGCTTCTTCTTCCTCCTGCTCCAGCGCCGCATCTTCCTCAGCTCCTACTACTTGCACGTCATGTGGGACCTCCAAGCCTCTGCCCTGCAGCCTTCCAGGTGGGATTGGGGTCCTGGAGGGGTCCCCGTGGGTGCTGGGGGCCCCCCCTGACCTTCCACTGTCCTTGTCCCCCAGGGGTGTGGCACTGTTCAAGGCCAGCATCATGAAGAGCCTGGGCTTGCACCGGCGATCCGAGAGGAAGTCCCTGGACCAGCTGAAGCGGCAGTGAGTGGGTTTTGGGGGGGCACTGGGACCCCTCTTTCCTGCACCTTGGGCACCCCTGCGGTGCCCTGGGGGCCTGGGGCTCTGCAGCATCCTCTGCCTCCAGGATGGAGCGGATCCGAGCCAAGCAGCAGAAGTACCACCAGGAGAATCTGCCCCGCGGTACCGGCCCGGAGCAGGAAGGGGCCAGATCAGGTGAGAGCCGGGGGGTCCCTCCCGTGTCCCCAACCCCTCTCAGGACACACGGGTGGCACCGTGACCCGTCGCCGACGCCCGTGCTGATGGAGGAGCCCCCTGGAGCATTGTGGTGACCCCTCCCACCCCGAATCTGCTCCGGGCAGGGTGGGTGCTCTGGGTGTGGCCGTTCTCAGCCCCATCTGCCGTCCCACAGCTCCCGGTGGCCCAGCAGACCCTTCCCGGCAGAGGTGGCAGCGGCCATGGGTAGACCACGCCACAGGTACAGCCCCTCGGGGAGGTCGTTCCGGGACCACTAACACCTGCAGGGGCGCTGGTGGCACTGCTTGGCCAGGGTGACACCCCGCCTGTCCCCTGTGCCCAGGCTGGGCCACAGAGCACTAACCATGGCTTCTCTGCTCCCCAGCACTAATGGGGTGTTAGGCTGGGTTTGGGGTCACTGACGTCGGTCACCTCTGAACGCTGGCGCCGGAGGGACGCCGCTTTGGGGACGTGGCAGTTGAGTCGTTGGCTTTGATGGGTGTCCTCGGTGCCAGGCAGAGCCCTGGGAGATGGCAGCAGGGCCAGCCTGGGGTGTGACACCCCTGCCGTGGCCCTGGCTGTGCTGTGACACCCTGTGCCCCCCCCGCCAGTGCTGCATTCCGGGGAATATTTCCTCTTCGAGTCGGACAGCGAGGAGGAGGACGAGGTGCAGGAGGAGCCGCGGCCAGGGAGGCCGAGCGCCTTCCAGGTGAGCAGGGCTGGGGGACCGCAGAGCAGCCGGAGGGCTGGCAGTGTCCCCGGGGTGCTGATGGCCCCTGTCCCCTCCAGCTCGCCTACCAGGCCTGGATTACCAACACCAGGACGGTGCTGCGGCAGCAGGAGCAGCCTGAGCAGCCTGAGCAGCCGCAGCCACCCAGCACCGAGAGCGCTGCAGGTGAGTGTGACACCCCAAAACAGGGCTGGGGGGGCAGCAGGAGGGGACATAGCCCTGCCTGGTGCCCACAGTGTGCCCTGGCAGGGTGCTCCCAGCATGTGGGGGGACTCTCTGGTGGCTACAATGGGGTTGGCCACAAGCTGTGCAGCGTCCTTGGTGCCCACCCTGGTTTTTAAGGTGGATGTGGAGGGACAGGGGATGGGGTGGTGGATGGGACAGGCCCAGAAATGATGTTCATCCTCCCCTGGGGTCTGGCCCTTGCAGAGGATGGCACAAGGAGAGAGGTGGAGGCTGCCGAGGGGGCTGAAGGCCGGGAGGAGGAGAGCGCGGAAGGTTCTGGTAGGTGGGCAGCAGGACTGCAGCGCGGGGGGGACGCTGGGGAGGTCTGAGTGGGCACAAGTGGGATCCTCCACCCTTCTTTTTGCCCTGGCAGAGCGCAGCAACGTCTTGCAGCGGGCGCTGAACACGCTGAGGTTCCTGTGGCTGCTGTGCCAGGCCCTGGTGGACGGGCTGACCCAGTGGCTGGACGCCTGCACCCAGGAGCACACGGACATGTCCCGTGTCCTGCGCCTCGAGAGGTGTGTCATGGCACAGCGCCTGGCCAAGGTGAGCCTGGGGGCGACGCCAGGGCACGGGGGGTGACAGCCCACGGTGGCACTGACGTTCTGCCTGCCGCAGGGAGAGGAGATAAACCACGAGTTCCCGGATGAGCTCTACGAGCTGCCGCCAGAGGAGTTCCAGCAGGAGCTGAACCCGCCCGGCCCCTTGGCTGCAGATTTCCAAAGCGGCACTTCCAGGCAGGTGCAGAGGGGGCCATGGGCAGTGCCACAGGTGGGGCAGGGGGCTCACCCCTGACCCTGTGTCACCCTAAGAGCTCCCCCTTCTTCCGGCAGCCAGGAGCAGGTGACAAACCTGGAGGAGGTGGCTGAAGCTCAGCAGTTGCTGGCCGTGCCCCAGCCGCGCAGGCGGACCGCCAGTGAGCTCCTCAGGAGCAGGTGGGCACGGGGACAGCGGGGCGTGGGGACAGCAGTGGGACAGGGATAGGGGACACCGGGGGGGGCTCACCCCAGCCCTGCATCCCACAGGAGGCTGTGTGTCTGCGAGCTGGAGGAGTCAGAGCAGTTCTACCAATCCCACAACCGGTTCCTGAAGCTGCTGCTGGCCGGGTACCGCTGGGTGACCGCCCACTCCGAGCTGCTCTGCTACTTCGTCATCATCCTCAACAACATGGTCACTGCCTCCATCCTCTCCCTCATCCTGCCCATCCTCATCTTCCTCTGGGCCATGCTTTCCATCCCCCGGCCCTCCAAACGTTTTTGGATGACCGCCATCGTCTTCACCGAGGTGAGCGGGGGGTGGCCAGCAAAGGCACGATGCCACCTGGCCCCCGCTGCTGCCCCACTGACCCCAGTGTCCCCACAGATGATGGTGGTGGTGAAATACCTCTTCCAGTTCGGGTTCTTCCCCTGGAACGGCCACATCATCCTGCTGCGCTACGAGGGCAAGCCCTTCTTCCCACCACGCATCCTGGGCATGGAGAAGTCCACCCAGTACATCAAGTATGACCTCCTGCAGCTCCTGGCACTCTTCTTCCATCGCTCCCTGCTGCTGGTGAGCCCTGGGCCATGGGTGGGCATTTGGGGGGAGCTGGAGCTGCTCCTGGGGGCTCCGGGCAGAACCCAGTGGGTGCTGGGTGGCTCTGCAGTGGTTTCCCACCAGTGCTGCAGGATGGGGTGTGAGATGTGTGGGGCTGGGGGGCAGCAGGACCTCTGACCGTGTCCCTCCGCAGTCCTACGGGCTGTGGGACCGGGAGGAAACGAGGGAGGAGAGGCCGGAGGAAGCCGTGTCCCCACCGCCAGCGGTGGCCGAGGAAGGGCCGGAGACTCCAGCCCAGCCAGGAGCACCAGGAGCAGCCACGGAGACAGAGCAGGAGGCTCCAGCCCAGCTGGGGGAACCGGGAGCAGCCACAGGGCCAGAGCAGGAGCTGGAGGCTCCAGCCCAGCCGGGAGAACCAGGAGCAGCCACAGGGCTGGAGCAGGAGCTGGGGCTGGAGCAGTCCATGGAGCAGGAAGAGGAGACCGGGGCCTCGCAGCTCCGCTTCAGGAGGAAGCAGGGGAGGAAGGCACTGGAGATGGTTTCAGCAGAAGGTGAGCACCCCTTCCCGACCCTCCTGCCATGGTGAGGAGCAAGGCTGGTACCTCCAGGTTGCTGGGATCGGGCAGGATGTGGCCCTGCAGGACCCTGGCTGCCACCCACTCTGTGCCTCACTTGAAGGGGGTGAAGAGGAGGAGGAGGAAGAGGAGGAGGAAGTGTCAGAAGAGAGTCACGCTCAGAGGAAGCTGAAGGAGTTTGGCTTGCGGGTCAAGGGCTTCTTCCTCACCATGTGAGTCGTGGCGGTGCTGGTTGGGGTGGGGGCTGTGGGGTGCAGTCCCAGTCACCTGTCCCCTGTGTCTCCTGTCCCTGCAGGGCACAGAAGATTTACCAGCCAGTGTGCAACTTCTTCCGGGACATCCTGGACACACAGAGCCATGCAGCCACCGACGTCTACGCCTACATGTTCATGGCTGACGTGGTCGACTTCATCATCATCATCTTTGGCTTCTGGGCCTTCGGGGTGAGCAGGGAGTCCCACAGGGTCCTGACTGTCCTGCCTCCACCACGGGGTGAGGCTAGGCCACCTCCTGACCTCTCCTGCCCCCCAGAAATACACGGCGGCCACCGACATCACCTCCTCGCTGTCGGATAACCAAGTGCCGGAGGCTTTCCTGGTCATGGTGCTCTTCCAGTTCAGCACCATGATCATCGACCGCGCGCTCTACCTCCGCAAGACCGTGGTGGGCAAGCTCATCTTCCAGGTCATCCTGGTCTTCGGCATCCACTTCTGGATGTTCGTCATCCTGCCGGCTGTCACGCAAAGGTACGCCCCAAAGGATTCCACCTTGGTGTCCCCGAGCCCACGTGGTGGCCCAGGCTGGTGGCTGAAGAGCGACACGTCCCTCCCGCAGGTTGTTCCGCCACAACACGGTGGCCCAGCTGTGGTATTTTGTCAAGTGCATCTACTTTGGACTGTCGGCCTATCAGATCCGCTGTGGCTACCCCACGCGCATCCTGGGCAACTTCCTCACCAAGAAATACAACCACCTCAACCTCTTCCTCTTCCAGGGGTATGGCACGGGGTCACAGCGAGCCGTGGGCACCCCGAGGGTGCCGTACCACTGCCCTGTCCCCGTGTCCCCCCAGGTTCCGCCTCGTGCCCTTCCTGGTGGAGCTGCGGGCCATCATGGACTGGGTGTGGACGGACACCACGCTGTCCCTCTCCAACTGGATGTGTGTGGAGGACATCTACGCCAACATCTTCATCATCAAGTGCAGCCGGGAGACTGAGAAGGTACAGCCCCCATGGCAGGAAAAGCCCCTTTTGGGGGTTTGCTGGGGTCCCCCTGAGCACCCCCTACACCGTATGCTGTCTCCTCCCCATGCCAGAAATACCCCCAGCCCAAGGGGCAGAAGAAGAAGAAGGTGGTGAAGTACGGCATGGGCGGCCTCATCATCCTCTTCCTCGTGGGCATCATCTGGTTCCCGCTGCTCTTCATGTCCCTGGTGCGCTCCGTGGTGGGCATTGTCAACCACCCCATCGACGTCACCGTCATCCTCAAGCTCGGGGGGTACGAGGTGAGGATGTGGGGGTGCCCATTGGGGTGCCCAAATGGGACACTAGGGTGCCCTGCCTGGCTGATGTCCCCGTGTGTCTCCCCCCAGCCTCTGTTCAGCACGAGCTCCCAGCAACAGTACATCCAGCCCTTCACCTTGGAGGACTACACCGAGCTCACCAAAGAGTTCGAGAGAGAGCCGGTAAATCCTCCCCCCATCCCAAAATATCCCTGCAGGCTGCTTGGGGCGGGGGCTGGCAGAGCCCCCGGGGCAGGGGCTGAGCTCTGTGTCCCCTGGCGGCAGCTGGCCATGCAGTTCATCACCTTCTATGGCATCGAGGACATCGTGACCGCCCGCATCGAGGGCAGCTCGGGCTCGCTGTGGGGCATCAGCCCGCCCAGCCGTGCGCAGATGCAGCAGGAGCTGCAGAACGGCTCCTCCGACATCACCGTGCACCTCACCTGGAGCTTCCAGAGGTACCTGGGGCACGGCCAGGGGGGAGCCAGCCCTGCCTGCACCCCCCCTGCCCACACTGAGCCTCTCCTGCCTGCCCGCAGGGACCTGAGCAAGGGGGGCACGGTGGAGAACGCCTACGGCAAACACAACACCAACCTGGAGCCCGGCGCGCCCCAGCGCCTGGAGCTGGCCCAGATGCTGGGTGGCACCAGGAATGACCCTGTGTGAGTGTCCCCCGGGGGCGTGACTGGACCCCTGTGCCCAGTGGGATGGTGTAACCACCCCCATTACTCCACTTTCTCGCAGGGTATTGCCCAAACTCTTCCCCAAATACATCCGGGCGCCCACCGGCCTCGAAGCTGAACCTGTCAAGCAGCTGCTGCCAGGTAGGTCCTAACATGTCCCCAGCAAGAAAACCAGCACTGGGTGCCACCTCTCTGAAGGCAGGGAGGACATGAGTCCCAGTGTGTCCCTCCCTAAAAAATCAGCACTGGGAGCATACCAGTGGCACTGATGGTGCCAGCCCCTGTGGACGGTGAGGACGCGAGTCATGCAGTCACTCCTCCCCAAGAAAGTCATCCTGAAGGAGCACAGCAGCCACTGTGCTGTGCCCTGATGGTGTCACCCTCTCCAGATGACGTGGAGAGCTACCTAGACGTGGAGCTGTTGCTGAAACAGGAGCGCAGGGGCTCTGGCCGTGGTGAGCACTTCGTGGAGTGGTGGGTGCTGAGGGTGAAGGACATCCCGCCCCAGGAGGGCAACATCCTCCCCATGATCATCTTCAACGACAAAGTCAGCCCCCCCAGCCTGGGCTTCCTGGCTGGCTACGGGTACGTGGAAGGTGCTAGGGCGTGGGGGGGGATCCCGAGGGCATTGCCGGTGGGATCCAGGGATCCAGGCTGTGCCCCTCCTTGCAGGATCATGGGGCTCTACGTGTCCATCGTGCTGGTGATCGGCAAGTTCGTGCGGGGCTTCTTCAGCGAGATCTCCCACTCCATCATGTTCGAGGAGCTGCCCTGCGTGGATCGCATCCTGAAGCTGTGCCAGGACATCTTCCTGGTGCGGGAGACGGGCGNGCCCGAGACCATGATCAAGTGGACACGAGAGAAGAGATAAGGGGAAGGGGCTCCAGCCCCGCCCCGACAGGGACATCACCGCCAATGCCTTAAGCAGCCCCCCCGGCTGGGGCCTCATCCCGGCCCGGGAGGCAGTGGGATGTGGGGTTCTGGGCGCTCCCTTGGAGGGAGGATGTTTCTCTGGATGTTTTTCTTACGTTGCTTTGAAGCCGTCCGACCCGCACAGACCACGTTGTGCCTTCCCGGGGAGGGGGACAGGAGGTGGCCCCCCCCCACCCACAGGGCACCCCTGGCTGCCAGGTGGGGATGGGGAGAGTCCAGAGCCAGCCTGTGCCCCCTCCCTGCTGGCCCCAGCCCTGCTCCAGAACCAGGTTGAACTCAAGCAATAGCCCCTCGCCCCCCCAGCTCCAGGATGGGGGTCCTGGGTTGTGACCCCTCCATGTTTGAGAGGGTCTGGCAGCCCCAGTTGGACTTTAGACACTTGTGACTTTGGGGTTTTATTTTTGGTTTTTTTTTTTTATTAATTCAAATGGTTTATTTATACAGATAGCAAATAAAACAAACTTGAGGCCACCTTGAGCTGGCTGACAGGCAGCTGGGGCAGGGAAGTGGTGGGGCCTTTTGGCTGGGACAGAAACGGGCTATAAAAGCAGCTGCCTGGGTGTCAGGAATCCTCACCAACCTCTGGGGTATCCCTGAGGAGTGGCACCTGCTCCGGCAGTGCCACAGTGCGATGGAAGAGTGTCCCCTGCTGTCCCCAACCCCTTCAGCCCTTGCTGGACTCCTGGTTCTCCTGGTTCTGCTCCATCTCAGCTCTGCAAGGGATGGACACTGGATGGACACGGCCCCGGGGGCTCAGCAGGTGGGGAGGGAGGGGCCCCCCACCCCCAGTACCTGTGGATCCTGCGCTGGCCCTCGGCGCGCACATAGGGTGGCAGTGTGTCAAGGGGACCCTGCACGAGAGGGGCTGTGAGCCTGGGGACCCCCCTGACCCCCAGGAAGCACCCCCCTGCACCCCAAATCCTCACCAGCTCCTTGAAGGTGAGGCGGCAGCTGTAGCACAGCAGGGGGATGTAGGCGGCTTTGCTCTCAGCCCTGTGGGACAGGGACGAGGACAGGGACGCTCAGTGGTGGCCTGGGAGCGGGTACGGAATCCTGGAATGCCCCCAGCCCACGAGCTCACCCTGCTTCTGGCTCCTCCAGGATCAGCGTGGGCTCCAGAGCCAACTCCTCCTCTGTAAGAGCCAGGGGGTCACTGAGGGATGAACAGCTGCTCCCCAAATCCCTGAGCCCCCCCAGTGCCCTCCCCACTCACCCCCTTCAGTGTCCAGGCCGCAGAGGCAGAGGAGGCAGCGCTGGGACTCGCTGCTGGCCTTGGCCGGCTCCGGGCTCAGCTTCTCCCCTGTCCTGCAGCCAAAATGGGGGTTGTGGGTGCACCCCAATGGCCCCACACCCCCAGTACCCCCACAGGGACACCCCATACCGGTACACGGTGCTGATGGTGGAGGGGAACTCCTCCTGCAGCCCCAGCAGGAAGCGCTCGACCAGCTGGTGGATGCTGGGCTTCTCCCGGTGCTGTGGGAACCAACAGGGAGGGCAGGGCAGGGCTGGGGGGGTCCTGTCCCTGCCATGGGGACACGGAACGTGGGCTCCCCACCACAGGACCCCCCTACCTTGGTGAAGAGGGGCGGCACGGTGACGGTGGGGACGCTGAAGAAGACGTTGTAGAAGGCAATCTCCTTGGCCGTGTAGTCCCGCATGGGTCTCACCACCATCACGTCGCCGTGGCGCTGGTCCGTGAAGCCCTGTGGGTGCCGGGCTGCCAGGGGACTGTGCCACCACCCAGCCACCCCCCTCAGGGCACCGTGTCACCCCTTGGGTGCAGCTGCCCGTCCCCAGCTCACCGTGTCGACGGCGAGGAAGGCGCCGCGCCCCAGGGAGAGGTTGGTGAGGAGCTTGACGGCCACGCGCGTGAGGCTGTCCCCCATCATCACCTTGGCGTAGCCCCTGTCCCGGGCCGTCTGCACGATCAGGTGGGTCCTGGGGACGAGGTGACAGCTGATCAGAGCCACCCCGCCCGCCTGGCGCTGCTGCTGGCACCGGGCAGGGTCAGTCCCTCACCGCAGCATCTCCAGCAGCTCCTCCCGCGCCGTCGCCGTCCCCGCGGCCTCGAAGCTGCGGAGCAGCTCCTGGGTTTGGGCGGCGTCCGGCAGCCCACGGGTGGCCGGGGGTGCTGCTGGCGTGTCCTGGCTGCTGTGACCGGGCAGAGAGGAGCCACTGTCCCCGTCCTGCCGCTGCTGCTGGATGAAGCTGTCCACGGCCTTCTTGTAGGACGGGCCGGACGGGCCGGATGTGCCGGGGCCCGGCTGTAAGATGGACGGGGGCAGCTCCAGCGCCTGCGGGGCACAGAGGGAGGATACAGGGGGAGTTGGGGTTGTCTGAGTGAGTCACCCTGCCTCGGCACCTGTCCCCATGTCACCCCAGTACCTCCTCCAGGTGGAGCACGTGGTAGGGGAAGCCGGTGGCCTGCAGCAGGGCCTCTATCTGGGCCAGGGTCTGCTCCCGCTGCTCCGGGCTCTGCCTGCGCACGGCTCCCTCTGGAAAGCGTTGGGGACAGTGCCAGGGCTGCTGTCACGTTCCCAGCCCCGTTTCTGGGGCCAGGGTGGCAGCATCCCCACCCTGGCACAGCGCAGGGAGTCAGTAACGGGACAGGGAGTGGGGTAGAGAATGGACGGTGGGCTGGGAATGGGCAGGGAACAGGGAATGAGCTGGGAACTGGCAGCAGGACAGGGACAGGCAGGGAATGGGGCAGGGAACAGGTATGGGGGCCAGGATGGGCAGGAAACAGACAGGGGGGCTGGGAATGGGGCAGGGAACAGGCAACAAGGCTGGAAACAGGAGCGAGGCAGGGAGCAGGCAGTGGGACAGGGAATGGGTTGGGAATGGGCAGTTGGACATGGAGCAGGGAATAGATTGGGAATGGGCAGCTGGACATGGAGGGAGCGGGTTGGGAATGGGCAGCTGGACATGGAGGGAGCGGGTTGGGAATGGGCAGCTGGACATGGAGGGAGCGGGTTGGGAATGGGCAGTTGGACACGGGGCAGGGATGGGTTGGGAATGGGCAGGTGGACACGGGGCAGGGATGGGTGGGAATGGGCAGGTGGACACGGGGCAGGGATGGGTGGGAATGGGCAGGTGGACACGGGGCAGGGAGGGGTTGGGAATGGGCAGGTGGACACGGAGCAGCAGTGGGGCTCCCTCACCCTCAACGTAGACGAGGCTGGGGACGAAGCGGAGCCTCTTGGCCGCCTCCCGGCTGAGCCCCTGGCAGAGGAGTGGGGTGAGGTGTGGGGTGAGGTGTGGGGTGAGGGGGGAATGAGCCCTGCACCCCCCGAGCCCCCCCGAGTCCCCATCTCACCTCCTGCACCTGCCGGACCATGGCACTGGAGGCTGGGCCCCCTGACACTGCCAGCAGCACCTGCGGGGACAGCGGGGACGGTCACCGGCCCTGGTGCCACCCCCGGGTCCCCTGTCCGGGTCCCCCCTCCTGGTACCTTCTCTCCCGGGAAGATGACGCGGTTCTTGCCCAGCATGGCACGGAACTTGTGCACGAAGTACTCACGGAAACAGGCGCTGGGGGACACGGGGACATGGGGACTCCTGAGCCAGGGCGTGTGCCAACACCCCCAGACCCCACACCTCCACACCCCAAAGTGCCCTTGATGTCCCCGAGACCAGTGTCCTGGAGAACAACATCCTCAGGCTCCGACATCCCAGGGATCCAATGATCCCCATGAGCCACATCCCCAAATATTATTGCCCTCCCTCCTTGATGTCCTCAAGACTCAATGTCCCCAAGTCCCAGACGCTCAATGTCCCCAAACCTTGAAGTCCCAAAGACACAGTGTCCCCAACCCCAACACCCCAACACCCCAACACTCCAACGTCCCCGAGAACGAATGTCCCCAGTCCCTGATGTCCCCAAGACCCAGCGTTCACAACCCTCCACCTTCTGGACACCCAAAGTCCCAATTTCTGATGTCCCCAAGCCCCGCTGTCGCCGCCCGGTCCCTCACCGGCAGAACGGGTCCCCGACGCGGATGACGAGGGCGGCCGTGCCCTGCCCGCACTTCATGCAGGTCCGGGGGTGGCTGTGGGGACACGGCCGATCACCGGGGACATCGGGACCCGAACCCCCGGGAGCAGAACCGGGCGGTCCCGGTCCCCGGTCAGCACCAGCGATAGCCGGGATGTTACCGGGGGATACCGGGGGTAGCACGGAGAGATACCGGGGGGATACCGGGAGCGGAGGATCGGAGATGACACAGAGGAGTACTGGAGGGATACCGGGAACAGCACCGGGGGGATACCGGGGGTAACACCAGAGGCAGCCCCGGGGGATGCTGGTGAGATACTGGGGACAGTACCGGGGGGTACCGGGGGGTGCTGCCCAGCGCATTGTGGATGTACCGGAGGCAGCACGGGAGGGATGCCAGGGGCAATACCGGGAGTACCGGGAGCGGCCCCGCGGGTCCATTCCGAGGCCGGACCGGACTCACACCTGGTTCCCGGTGCGCGGCGGCGCCGCGGCGGTTCCGTGTCCGCTCCGCACCCACCACCGTCACCCGTCGCGTCGCACATGGCGGCGCCACTCGGTGGACTCCGGTGAGTCCCGGTCAGTCCCGCTTGGTCCCGGTGGGTCCCGGTGAGTCCCCGAGGGTCCCGCTCGGCTCCGACCCCGTTCGGCCTCGTTCGGCTCCTCTCGGCTGGCACTCGGCCCCTCTCGGTCGCGGCGGGTCCCGCCGTGTCCCGGTGCGCTCCCGTCGCGCTGCGATGACACGACAGCGTCGCTCGGTGACGTCGCACCCGCCCCGCCGGCCGCCGCCGCCGCCATGTTCCGGAGCCTGCTGGTGGCGGCGGCGCAGCGGCCGCAGGGCCCGGCCGGGCCCCCCCGCGCCGCTCCCGGGCCCGGGGCCGCGGCCGAGGCTCTGGAGGCGCAGTTCAGCTGCCCCATCTGCCTCGAGGTTTTCCACCGCGCCGTCGGCATCGCGGGCTGCGGGCACACGTGAGACGGGGCCCGGACGGGGGCGGCGGGGGCCTCCGGGCTGAGGCGGCCCCGGGGACGGGCGTGACGCGGGGCTGGGCGCTGTGCTGGCCGTGGGAGCCTTGCGGGCTCTCTGCCCGGTGACCCCAACCGGCACCGGGACCCCCCAGCCCACACCGGGGACGGTTCCGTACCGGGACCCCCCTCTCACCCTCAGTCTAATACCGGGACCTTCATCCCATCCCACACCGGGATCCTCATCTGCTCGCAGACCTGGCTCCTGTCCCCAGCACCCCCCAAATCGTTGTTCACTTGTCCCCCCAGTATTTCGGGGGCACCTTGATCCGTTTTTCCGTCTGATTTTGGGGACATTCCCAAGGGGCTGTGGATTTGTTTGGAGCTCCAGCACCGCCTCGCTCCTGCTTGTTTGGGGCTGGGGGCGATCCCTGACCCCTCCATGATCCCCCCTCCTCATCCCTGCTCCCTTTGCGGTGGCAGAGGCTTTGGGGTGTTTCATTCCCTGTTCCCGGTGGCTGGAGCAGGGGAGGAGGGAACGCCAGGATAATCGGGTTTTGGGGACCGGGCTCCTTTGCCTCCTCCGGGCTGCTGGGATTCCTCAGCCCCTGCATTCCTTTGCTCCCGGGGACGGAAGGACCTTGGAATGAGGCGATCCTGGGTACTCAGCCCTGATTTTGGCTCCTTTCAAACCCAGCCTTGGAATTGTTTGTGCCCGCGGGGACTCACCTGCCCCCGGTTCTCCCGGCAGGGTCGCTGATCCCTAGCTTTGGGGGCGCTGGGAGGAGCGGGGGGCTGTCCCCGGGGTGCTCAGGGCTGCTCTGTGCCCCCAGGTTTTGTGGGGAATGCCTGCAGCCCTGCCTGCAGGTGCCCTCCCCGCTGTGCCCGCTCTGCCGCGTGCCCTTCGATCCCAAAAAGGTGGAGAAGGCTTCCAGCGTGGAGAAACAGCTCTCGTCCTACAAGGCTCCCTGCAGAGGCTGCAGCAAGAAGGTAAAGCTGCCTGTCCCCATTGTCCTCATTGTCCCCGTCCTCCTCTGGAGTGTTTCCAGAGCTGGGGAGGCTCAGCATGGGGAGAAGGAGGCTCAGGGGGGACCTTCTGGGGATCCCTGCAGCCCCAGATCTCTGTCCTGCAAGGAAGGACGCAGCATTCCCACTGCTGTGGGTCATCCCACGTGGGCCAGAGGTCACTCCTGCTCAGCTGAGCAGAGCCAGCTCCTGTCCTGGCTCCAGGCAGCTGTTCCTGCACCTCTCCAGGAATGTTTCTTGTCCTCCTTTTCCAGGTGACCCTGGCCAAAATGCGCTCTCACGTCTCGTCCTGCGCCAAGGTGCAGGAGCAGATGGCCAACTGCCCCAAGTTTGTTCCAGTTGTCCCCACATCCCAGCCTATTCCCAGGTATTCCTGTGCCTCGAGTTGGGAAACGCGCCCCTCCTTGCATGCCCTGAAATCCAGGTCGGTGCTGTGCCTTTCCCTGGGAGGAAGAGCAGCGCCTTTTCCCTCCTGGCGCTGCTGCTCCGGGTTTCGGAGCGTGGGATGGGATGAGGGACCCCCCAGAGCAGGGAGGTGGGGTGGGAAGGGGCTGGGCTGGCTCCTGCTGTCCCAGACCTCGGCTGTGTTAGTGTGGAAGGAGTCGGTGCAGCTTTCCCTCAGCTCTGAGCTCGCCCTTGCTCTCCTCAGCAACATTCCCAACCGCTCCACGTTCGTGTGTCCGTACTGCGGGGCAAGGAACCTGGACCAGCAGGAGCTGGTCAAGCACTGCATGGAAAACCACAGGAACGACCCCAACAAAGTGGTGAGTGGTGCTGGGATGTGTGGGACAGCTCTGGAAATCCAGCCACGCCCCGGCTGATCCCAGGTCACCGGCGGGGATGTTTGTGGGAGCACAGCTGTTTTCCAGCTGGTTTAAATCCCATTGGGAAGTGGGGATCTGCCTCTGCTTTGTTAGAGGCTCCCTGGAATGAGCTGTCTCCATCCCCCTGTTCCTGCAGACCAGCTGGTGCTGGATTTCTTCTCCCTGTTCCCTCCGGGTTGACCAAGGTGGGGAACTTGGGATCTTGTGCACAGGAGAGACCTGGAGCTGTTGGAGCAACTCCAGAGGAGATCAGCAAGTTGGTCAGAGGGATGGAACAGCTCTCCCGTGAGGAAATGCTGAGAAAATTGGGATTGTTCAGCCTGGAAAAGAGAAGCTTCAGGGAGACCTAATTGTGGCCTTCCAGGACCTTCAGGAGAGGTGGAGAGGGGCTATTGACAAGGGCCTGGAGTGACAGGACAAGGGGGAATGGATCCAAACTGCCAGAGAGTTGTTTGGGTTGGATAATAGGGAGAAATTCTTCCCTCTGAGGGTGGCACAGGTTCCCAGAGAAGCTGTGGCTGCCCCTGGATCCCTGGCAGTGTCCTGGCCAGGTTGGACAGGGCTTGGAGCACGTCAGAGGAGGGGCACCACTCACTTCTCTGGGAGGTCCCTGTGCCACTATTCCCTGTCCCCACAGGTGTGCCCAGTGTGCTCGGCCATGCCCTGGGGGGATCCCAGCTACAAGAGTGCCAACTTCCTGCAGCACCTGCTCCACAGGCACAAGTTCTCCTACGACACCTTCGTGGTGAGTGTGACCCTGACCCACAAAAGGGGGACCCCCCTCCCCGTGTTCTGTGCCAGGGGGTGAAACCAGCCCTTCCCACCCCCTTGGGATGGGGACGGGGGGCACACGTGTCCCACTCGTGGTACCCCCACACCCACCCAAACCGGGGGGGTCACCCAGGTTGTCCTCAGGCAGCAGGAGAAGAGAGAATCATTCCTGCACTCCACAAAATGGGTTTTTCCATGAAACTCTTCCCCTGAGGAATTCTTAACACAAAACCCCTTTTCTTGGAGGTTTTGGGAGCCGGGGGTGGGACCAGCCCAGCCCCAGGGTTTGTTGCATGTGGGGGGCATGTGACCCCTCCTGTGTGGGGGGCAACTGTGATGGCTCAGCTTTGGCCTCGGGGGGGGCTCTGTTCTCATCCTGCTTTCGTTGGATAGATGTCAGGGAAAAGAACCTCCAGGCATTTTCAGGGGAATATCCCGACTTCAGGAGCAGGGTTTTGGATAAACCCGACCTGCAGCTCTGCAAAAACCCCTGGCCTTGCTGGAAAGCTTCACCCTTTGGCCTCAGCCTGTGTGGGCACGTTCCATCCCTCCTGCCAGGGTGCGAGATTCCAGGCAGGAGAGGGATGTGGGCACAAAGGACACCCCAAAGAGCACGGGTGGCATTCCTGGGATCTGTGTGTCAGAGGAGTGGAGGCTCCATGGTGTGACCAGGATGGGCAGGGCTCCGTGGGCACAGCGTGCCCTGGCTGTGCCAGCTCTCCTGAGCTCCCCTGTTTGATTTCCAGGATTACAACATCGACGAGGAGGCCGCGCTGCAGGCGGCCCTGGCTCTGTCCCTGTCTGAGAACTGAGGCTGATCCCTCTCCCTGCCCCGGCTCCTCCTGCACACTCTGGAGCCCTCCAGCCCCCTGCTGCTGCCTCTGTTCCCGCTGCAAATCCCACCTTGTTGAAGAAGGTGGAGCCTCTTCAGTCACAGTGAGTGAGCAGAGACCTCTGGAGAGAGGAGCCGGTGCCTCAGGGCTGGGATCAGTCCCTGGAAAGGCATTGAATATCCGTGTGGGGAGCGTGTCCCTTTGTCCAGATTATTTATTATTAGATGCTTTTTGGCACACTCGTCCCTGCTCTCTGTTGCAACAGAAAATAGGTACCTGGAACTGACAGACTGGATGCCAAACACCCTAATTTGGGACTGGAAGCCACCACATCCTTTTAAAAAGGAGGAAGGCAGCACGGAGCGTCTTTTTTTAAACTCTCCGAGGATTTTTCTAGAGATGTCAGGCTGTCCTGACCCCCGTGCTGGAGGCTGGAGCTGCCTCCTTCAGCTGAATCCCGGGATGAGACTGAAGAGTGGTTCAGAGGAGCCCTCGAGGACGGCATCCAGCATCCAGGGAAACCCTCCCCTTCCTCGTTTTGTACCGGCTCTTGGGATACCAAATCCTCGCGTTTTCTACATGAGGCGGCGTCAAGCCTTTTCCACGTTTTCTAGAGCGGGGTCAGAAGCTGTTCCCCTTCTCACTGCAATACCTGCCACCCAGGACAAGAGTATTTTTATGGAGCACTTATTTAAGAAAGTTTATTTTTTACACAAATAACCCAAGCAAACGAACACGTGGATTGGGAATGGGGCGGGAGGCAGGAGCCAGATCCCGGAGAAGTGGGTCGGACTCTGAGGTGAGGGGAAGTGGGGGGATCTTTCTGGGCCATCCCTGGATGTTTCTGAGCCTTTCCTGGATATTTCTGGGCCTTTCCCTTCCCTCACCAGAATTGCTGTGCCTGTGAGGGAGCAGGCAGGATCGTTGTGCCACGCTGGCACTCGGCAGGAGCAGCTGGATTGGATCCAGATGCTGGTTGCCCATGGAATGTCTGTCCATGCAGGATCCCGAGCTCCTTGTCCCCCCCAGAAATACGGGATTGCATCTCCCTGTTGTAATCCCTCCCTGGGAATGGGGCACTGTTGATCCAAGGTGCTCCTCAGCATCCTGGTGACCCCTGTTCCCCCTGCCCCTTCCTCTCAGCCCTGCCTGCTGCAGGGGGAGTTGGCTCTGGAGGGCTGGGAGGGGCTGGCAGGGAGATGGCACCAGCCACGGGATGAGCCTGAGGCTCCCAGTGGTGGAGCTGAGGGAGGGGTGATTGCCCTGGTGCTGCCTTCCCACAGGATTTATAGGGAAGAGGGGTGGGAGAGGCCTCCTCTGCATCTCCCTGCTCGGAGAATTCCCAAGCTTTATCCAAAGCCTGGCTCCAGCCCTGCTCTAGCAATACTGGCTTGGGTTTTATTTTGATTTTCATGGTACTGGATGATTTTGGGATCCCCAGCCCTGCGTGCAGGGAGCCCTCAGCTCCCCTGGCAGGGCTGGGAAAGGGTTGGAGCCGCCCTGCTCCCCTTTCTGGAGCCAGGCCAGCCAGGAGGGATGGGATCTTCTCTTACCTGCCCAGCACTGCTGGCACCTGGAGGATGTTCCTGGTGGGATGGAGAGCACTGGCATCTTCCAGGAGGGACCCGGGAGCATTTCCCTGTCCTGTGCCAGCTGGGACCCTCAGCTGCTGCAGCAACCTCCATGAGAGCTCAGTGCTGTTGGGCCAGCACCGTTAACCTCGGGCTCCTTCCCTCTCTCCTCCTTTTCCTTCTCCTTTTTGCCCCGCAGAGACAGACCAGGGGCAGCAAGAGCTGCTTTTGTAAAGCACTTTAAGGCCCCGGGTGTGAGGGGCCACGCCAGGCCGTGCCAGGGATCCCCTCTGTGCCAGGGATCCCCCCTGTGCCAGGGATCCCCTCTGTGCCAGGGATCCCCCCCCCATGTCAGGGATCCCCCTGTGCCAGGGATCCGTGGATCCCACTGCCCGCCAAGTGCGTCACCCACCACTTTTTTGCATAATTAGAACTTTTAACGAGCCGTCCCGTTTTTTGAAAAAAGAATTAACTCGATGACGTATTTGTAGCAAACCATTTTTCTCAATAAAGGCAGTTTCATCCACGGCTGGCCTCTGCGGGGGGGAGGGATGCAGGGAGCACTGGGATCCCGGGGCACTGGGATGCAGGTGGCCCTGGAGGCTCTGGGAGCACTCAGAGAGTATTGGGGGTTTTGGAGCACTGGCGTGTGAAGGTTACGGGGAATTTGGGAGCACTGGAGCTGTACTGGGAACACTGGGACGGTACCGGGGGCACCGAGGACACTGGGTAACATTGGGGCAGTGGGATGCTGGAGGCAGAGCGGTGTCGGGAGCACTGGGAGCGGTACCAGGGGCAGAATCAGGCCGGTACCGGGAACACCGGGAGCGGTACCGGGAACGCCAGGAGCGGTGCCGGGAGGAGAACCGGGCCGGTACCGGGAACGCCAGGAGCGTCTGCGCATGCTCAGGTATTGCCCAATTCAAAAATGGCGCCCCGCAGGCCCCGCTCAGGAGGCGGGGCGGCCCGTGGTCCGATCGCTGCCATTGGCTGTTGGGAACCGGGTGCTGCGCCCTCGACCAATGGCGAGGCGGGACCCGCTGCAGGCCACTGTCACGTGCGGGGGTGGGGCGTGAGGGCGGCCGGCAGTGGCGATGGCGGCGGAGCGCGGACTGGCCATGGCGACCTGCACGGCCCCCGTGAACATCGCCGTCATCAAGTACTGTGAGTGCCGGGGGACACGGGCCGGGGGCGGGCTTGGCACCTGCGCGGGGGGCTGTGCCCTGACAGGTGACACTGTGCCGGGCCAGGCCGTGCTGCACTGTGTCCCTGCTTGCCGTGCAATTCCCAGCCGTGCCATGTCATTCCAAGCTGCTCCATGCTGTGCCAAGGGCTGTTATGCCATGCTTTGCTGCGTCCATCAATGCCGTTCCAAACTGTTCCGTGCCATTCCCAGCCGTGCCATGCCATTCCTGGCCATGCCATGACATTCTTGGCTGTGCCATGCCATTTCTAGCCATGCCATTCCAGGCTGTGCCATGCCATTCCTGACTGTTCCATCCCATTCCTAGCTGTTTCATGCCATTCCAGGCTGTGCCATGCCATTCCAGGCTGTGCCATGCCATGCCAGGCTGTGCCTTGCCATTCCAGGCTGTGCCATGCCATTCCAGGCTGTGCCATACCATGCCAGGCGCTGTCATGCCGTGCTTTGCTGTGTCCCTCAGTGCCATCAGACTGTTCCATGCCATTCCGTGCCGTGCTCTCTTGCAGGGGGCAAGCGCGACACCGACCTCATCCTGCCCATCAACTCCTCCCTGAGCGTGACACTGCACCAGGACCAGGTGGGTCAGCATCAGGATCAGGTTTAGGATCAGCCCCCAGCCGTCCAGGGCTGCTGAGCCCCCTCCCTCTCCCCCCACAGCTCAAGACCACCACGACGGCGGCCGCCAGCCGGGATTTCACGGAGGACCGGCTGTGGCTCAACGGGAAGGAGGCGGACGTGGGGCACCCGCGGGTCCAGGCCTGTCTGCGTGAGGGTGAGCATCCCCTGCCCGGGGGTGTCCCGGGACGTCCCCGGTGTCCCCTGACCCTGCTGTCCCCGCAGTGCGGCGCCTGGCCCGGAAGCGCCGCGGGGGCGGCGAGGACACGGCCGCGCTCAGCCTCTCCTACAAAATCCACATCGCCTCCGAGAACAACTTCCCCACGGCCGCCGGGCTCGCCTCGTCCGCCGCCGGCTACGCCTGCCTGGGTGCGTGTGGGGTCGGGCCCGGTGTCCCCGGCCCGGATCTGTCCCCTCCTTGCTCGGGAGGGCTGATAGGGGTGTCCCCTCGCTGTGACCTGTGGCAGTATGGCACAGAGGGCGCTGGCAGGGGGTGACAGGGGTGTCCCCTCTGTTTGTGCTCCGGCTGGCCCTGCTCTGTGGTAGCACCGGGCGGGGTGACAGGGGCGTCCCCTGTGCCTGTCCCCGCAGTGTCAGCGCTGGCCCGGCTCTATGGCCTGGAGGAGGAGCTGTCCGAGGTGGCCCGGCGGGGCTCGGGCAGTGCCTGTCGCAGCATGTTCGGGGGTTTTGTGCAGTGGCAGCGCGGGGAACGCCCCGATGGCACCGACAGCCTGGCCCTGCAGGTGGCCCCCGAGACGCACTGGCCGGAACTCCGTGTCCTCGTCCTGGTGGTGAGGGGCTGGCAGGGGGTTTGGGCGGCATTTGGGACTCGGGGGGCTCAGGAGGGGCTGTGCCCCACTGTCTGTGTCCCCCCAGGTCAGTGGGGAGAAGAAGCCGGTGGGCAGCACGGCGGGGATGCAGACCAGCGTGGAGACCAGTCCCCTGCTGAAGGTAAGGGGACACAGGATTGGTCCTGCCCGGGCAGGGACAGGGTCCCCTTTCCCTTGGAATGGGGCTGGAGGGTGTGCAGTGACACCCAAAGCATCGTGGTGCTGTGGGTGTCCCAAATTAAGGGTGACAGTGACCTTCCCTCTGTGGGTATCACCAAGTTCAGGGTGACCACAACCCACCTGTTGTGGATGTCACTGAGTTGGGGTAACTGTGACCCTCCTGCCACGGATGTCACTAAACTGGGGTGGCCACAACCTGCCTGCTGTGGTTGTCACTGCTTTGGGGTGACCACAACCCACCTGGGTGTCACTGAGGTGGCCTGATGGTGACCCCCTTGCTGTGGCAGCACCGGGCAGAGGTGGTGGTCCCCGAACGCCTGGCCCAGATGATGCGGCACATCCGTGACCGGGACTTTGAGGGCTTTGGCCAGCTGGCCATGAGGGACAGCAACCAGTTCCACGCCACCTGCCTCGACACCTTCCCGCCCATCTTCTACCTCACGGACGTGTCGCGCCACATCATCGCCCTGGCGCATCGCTACAACGCCCACCACGGCCACACCAAGGTACCAACGGGGCCCCGGGGCTGTCACGGGGCTGTCACAGTGCCCTGGCCATTCCCCAGGTCCCCACGTCCCTGCAATGCCACCACAGGTCGCCTACACCTTTGACGCCGGCCCCAACGCCGTCATCTTCGCTCTGGCCGACACCGTGGCCGAGTTTGTGGAGGTGGTGAGGCGCAGCTTCCCCCCCGCCACCAACGGGGACCAGTAAGGGAACCCCACTTCTTACTGGGGGAGGATGGGGAGGTGCTGGGGACACGGGGACTGAGCGCTGGCCGTGTCACAGGTTTGTCCGGGGGCTGCCCGTGGGCTCGGCCGCGCTGTCACCGGGGCTGGTGTCCGCCGTGGTCACCGAGCCCGTGCCGGGGGCTGTCCAGTACATCCTGCACACCAAGGTGAGGGGCAGGGGGGCTGCGGGAGGGTGACTGGGGGGACACGGCCTCTGTGAGGGGCTCTGACCCCATTCCTGGCCCCACGGGGGTGGTGGGACCCCACTGTTGTCCTCAGGGGTGTCCAGGACCCCATCCCTGTCCCTGTCCCTAGGGCAGTGTGTAGGACCCTGTCCACACCCCCAAGGGTGTGTGTGGCACCCCATCCCCAGGGGTGTGTAGGGCCCTGTCCCCGTCCCCAGGGCTGTGTGTGGGTCCCCATCCCCAGGGGTGTGTAGGGCCCTGTCCCCATCCCCAGGGCTGTGTGTGGGACCCTATCCCTGTCCCCATCCCCAGGGGAGTGTGTAGGGCCCCATTTCTGGACCTATTCCCACTGGCACGACCCATGGGGTGACCTTTTGGGGTCTGTGGGGTGCAGAGCTGCCCCCCACCCAAACCGGGGGGCCCCTGCAGGCATTGGGGCTCCCCAGTGTCCCTGACCCTTGACCTGCCCCACAGCCCGGCCCTGGTCCCCAGCTCGTGGATGACCCCAGCCAGCACCTCCTGGGAGCGGATGGGCTGCCCCGGAGCCGTGCCTGACCCCGGTGACACTCTGGGACAGCCGGCACATGCCGGGGGCACTCTGCCGGTGCCACCAGTGGGCCTCAGGACCCTGAGCCAGGCCTGCTGCAAAGCTGTCCCCAGCCCTGGGGCAGGATGTGACCCCGGGGCTGGTTTTTAATCTTTTGTATGGAAATAGAGGGTTCCTGTTTCCAGCGCTGTTTTGGGGTGTCGGGTTCTGTGTGCGGTGCTGGGGGGGAACAGCGCCGGCCAAAAGAGGGGCCAGGAGATGGGGACAGTCCCTGGGGCTGATCCTGCTCCCCCGCACAAACCTGTCACCCCACATGACCCCCGTCCCCCTGTGACCCTTGTGGGCCATCTCCTGTCCCATATGCCCCCACGTTGTCACTGATCCTGTCCTTCCGCATGGCCTCTGTCCCTTGCACATCCCCTGTCCCTTGCGGGACTCATCCTGTCCCCATCCTTCACATGTCCCTGCTGCTGGGACGGATCCTGTCCCCCCGCATGGCCCCTGGGGCCGACCCTGTCCCCCCGGACCGGGCTGACCTTGTCCCTCCTCGCTGTCCTTGTCACCCCCGATGTCCCGGTGTGGCCCCGGGCCGGGGCCGTGTCCCCGCGGGGGCGTGGCCTGTGGGGAAAGGGGCGTGGTCATCGCAGAGGGGGCGTGGCCTTCGGTGGTAGTGCCTCACCCGCCTTCCGGGTCGGGACCGGGCGAGCGGAGCCGAACCGGGACGGGCCGGGCCAAGCGGGGCCGGGACCAGCCAAGCTCCGCCGGGCAAAGCACACCGAACCCCGGCGGGCGATACGATCCCAGCCGAACCCTATCGGGCTGAGCCAAACAGAGCCGAACCCTCTGGGCTGAGCCGAACCGGACCGCGCCGGGAGCAGCTGAACCCGTTCGGTCCGAGCCGAGCGGAGCCGGGAGTAGCGGAAGGCGCCCGGGCCGGCCGGTTCCGCTGCGGGCCATGGGGCAGATCGAGTGGGCCATGTGGGCGAACGAGCAGGCGCTGGCCGCGGGGCTCAGTGAGTCCGGGGGGCTGGGGGGGCCGGGGCCGGGGGGTGGAGGGGACCCGGGGACTTCACAAAGTCCCCGAGAGCTGCACGGAGTGAGCGCCCGGCGGGCTGGGGATGCCGAGCCCCGGGAGGGGATGCTGAACCCCAGGGGTGCCCCCAGACTCGGCCCCGGGGGATGGGGAGGGGGTCCCGGTCCCACCGGGCTGGGGGGTGCCGGGGTGTGCGGGCGGGAGGCGCTGGGGGCGGCCGGGAAGTCCCGGCCTGCCGGGGCTGGAGCCTCCGCTTCCTCCTTTTCTCTTCCTCCTCTGCCCTCTCTCGGTTCCGTCCTCTCCTCCTCCTCTCTCCTCTTCCTCCGGCCACGGGGCCGAAAATCTCCCCCAGAGGCCCTGGAGTTCCCTGGATGCGGCGGGTCCCGCACGCAGCATCTCCCCGGCATCCCGCATGTCCTTGGGGCCACGGAACCCGCCGTTCCCTTCCCTGAATCCGGGGGTCCCGAGTGTCCCCAGGGCCATCACTCCAGGCTGGGAGTTTGCCGGGGGCTGTACCCTGAGTTTGAGGCGGGCAGATTCTGAGTTCGGGGTTCTATCCGGGTTTTGGGAGCTGTATCCCAGCGTTTGGATCCTGGTTTGGGGGTTGGGTCCTGGTTTGGGGATTGGATCCCGGGTTGGGGGTTGGATCCCGGGCTGGGGTCGGTGTCCTGGCCTGGCGGGCGGGGTCTGACCCTCCATCCCGGTGTTCCCGCAGTCCTGCTGACGGGCGGGATCGTGGCCGTGGCGGGGCAGTTCAAGGGCTGGTACTTCGCGGCCTATTCCATGTATCCTTCCCCACGGCATTCCCGGGGCTGGGCTGCGGGAAAACCCCGTCCCGACCGGGGTGGGGAGCACGAACGGCTGGGGCGTCACATCCTTATCTCCCCGCCTTGGTCCCAGCTGTGCTCTCCCCGCCCCACACGGCCCGTTTTTGGGGTGCGGGTTGTTCTTTGGGGCTTTTCCCGCTCCCGTCCCGCTTTTCCTTGACGCCCCGGCAGCGCGGCAGGCGTCCTGGTCTGCCTGCTCGAGTATCCCCGGAGCAAGAGGAAAAAGGGCTCCACCATGGAGAGGTGGTGAGTGCTGTGCCCCCCCCGGAACGGGGGGTCCCGGTACCCCCAAACACGGGGATGTGGGAGCAGAGCTGGATGCCACGGGGCGATCCTTGCAGAGACGGGGGTCCCCGGAGGCTGGGTGTCCTCCCAGGGTGGGGACACCCCCTGTGACACCCTGCTGTCACCCTGCAGTGGCCAGAAGTACCTGACAGCCGTGGTGAAGGTGTTCGGGCCCCTCACCAGGAATTATTACATCCGAGCCGTCCTTCACGCAGCGTGAGTGGGGTGCAGGGCCGGGGCTGGGGGCTGGGTGTCCCCAACTCCCTCTGAGTGACAAATCTGTGTCACAGCCTGGCTGTCCCCGCCGGTTTCCTCCTCTCCACCATCCTGGGCACCGTCTGCCTGGGCATCGCCAGCGGCATCTACCTGCTGGTGAGTGCAGAGGGGCTTTGGGGGTTTCGGGGGGCTGGGGAGGAGGAGGGCACCCCTAAACCCGTGAGCCACGTGAACTCCAAGAGCATTCCCAGACTGAGCTGCAGGAAAACCCTGACCCGGGGGTGGACAAGGGGTCACATTCTCCTCCCCTGCTCTGCTCCCGGCTCTGCTTTCCCTGCCCCTTTTTGGGGTGGAGTTTGTTCCTTGGCACTGTTCCCGATCCCACAGGCTGCAGTTCGAGGGGAGGAGTGGAGACCCATCGAGCAGAAGCCCCGGGAGAGGCCGCAGGTGGGGGGCACCATCAAGCAGCCCCCCAGCAACCCCCCGCCCCGGCCCCCCCCCGACGCCCGCAAGAAGCAGCCGGAGGTTGGGGGGCAGGTGAACCCCATCCCCGTCGAGGTGGAATAACGGGGGATCCTCCTGCCCCACTGCCCTGCTCCTGCTCCTGCTTCCCAGCTGCTCCTGGATTCGCTGCAGGGAACGGGCTCCTGGGGATCCCCAAAATCCTGGGGGTGCTCCAATCCCCGTGGTCATCAGGGATTCCCAAATCCCCAGTGATGCTGTGGGGTCCCCAGCTCCTGGGCATCTCCAAATCCCCAGCAATCCTCGGCTCCTTGTAGGATCTCCATCTCCCTGTAGGATCTCCTGGGGATTCCCAAATTCCCAGCCATGTGATCTCCCTGTGGGGTCTCCAGCTCCCAGGAACTCCCCAGCTCCTGGACCTCCCCAAATCCCCAAGGATGTTCAGCTTCCTGTGGGGTCAGCAGCCCCCAAGGCTTCCCAGCTCCTGAGGAAATCCTAGAGAATTCTCGGCTCCCTGTGAGTCTCCTGTTTCCAGGGGCTCCTCAGCTCCTGTGAAACCCCAAATCCCTGGGCATGCTCAGCTCCCTGAGGGTCCCAGCTCTCCAAGCACCCCCCAATTCCCTGGGGGATCCCCAGATCCCTGTGGAACTGCAGCTCTCAGGGAATCCCCAGTGCCCCAGGGGGGGGGTCAGGCAGCTCTGCTCCAGCTCTCCCTGGTTTTTGTCATTTCTGCAGTTGCTGTTGCAATAAAAAGTGGGAAAGGCCCCGGCTGCCCCTGCCTCCTGCTCCAGGGGGACTCCTCCCGTTCCTGCCCTGCTCCTGGGGCAGGACTGGGGAGGTGTTTTGAGGACAAACACTGCAATTATGGGCAAATCCAGGATGAGGATATGCAGAGTATGGCCACAGCAGGGTCCCCTCCCAAAATCCTTATGGAGCCAACAGTGGGGTGGGACTGGGAGGGCCCCACACTGGAGCTGCACAGGGAGTCCCAAAGGAGCCCCCAAACCCTGGGATAACCCCCAGCAGGGAATGTGGGGAGATTTCCCTTCCCAGTCCCACACTCGTGGGTGCTGGAAGTTCCCCGGTGTGACGTGGGTGCCAAATCCTTGATCCCATTGGGATCAGCAGCCGCTCCAGCTCCCCCTTTGCCCCCTCCCCACACAGACCTGGCCCCTCAGGGGGTGCAGGTGGCCCCGAGCCCCCCCAGGTGCTGCCAGCAGAGGCGGAGTGGCCCTGGCAGGTGGCACTGGGTCCGTGGGATGTGGTGCCCGGGGGCAGAGCCGTGGGAAAGGTGTGGGTGTTGGGGTGCCAGGGCTGGGTCCCCCCGGGGCTGGGGGTGTGGGGGGGACCCCACACCTCCCAGTTCATCCTGCCCTGCTGCACTGGGAGCACTGGTGCTCTGCCCACCGTGCAGGGGTGTCCCAGAGCTGGGCATTGCCCGTGGATGTGCCTCTGTCCCTGTGCCCCAATTCCCAAAATCCCACTGCCCCGGCTGGGAACAGAGCAAGGACCGTGCCAGGGCTCGTTGGCTTTTATTTGCAGCATTAAACAGCACTAAGGAGGAGACAATAAATAGCTTTGTGGGGGAATAAATAACCAGTGAGTGCCCGGACAGCACTCACAGGGTCCTCGAGCACCGTGGGCCAACGCTGGCCCTGGAGTCACAGCCGTGGCTGGTGGGGGGCGGTCGGCAATAAATAGGGGGTACAAAAAGCCCCCCGGCAGCGAGGCTTATAAATAACAACTCATAAATAACCAGGGGAGGGGACACCCTGGCGGGGTCGGGTGCTCTAAAACAAGCACGGGCGGGGGCCGGGCGGTGACACGGTCACGCAGGGGCGCGGGGCAGTGCGGGGCGGGCTCAGCGCACGGTGCGGGGCAGGACGCAGGTGCAGCCCACGGGCACTCGGATGTAATCCACCTCCAGCGTGACCAGCCCCGGCCCCGCGGGCCGCGGGCAGGGCTTGCGCCGCAGCACCAGCATGGTCTGGTGGATGGTCACCGAGTTGAGCGACGTGGTCTCCCGGCCGGTTTTCACGTCCACGCAGCCGCTGCACAGGCACTCGGCGAAGGCCAGCTTGCGCGGGTAGCGGTTCTCGTCCTCGTCGATGCTGCGGGGACACGGCCACACCTTCCCTTGAGCCGCCGGCTCTTCCCGGCCGGCACCGAAGGGAAGAGGGACAACACCCGAGGTGTCGGGGCGCGGCCGGTACTCACCGGTAGCGCCACGGGGAGATGGAGCGCTCGTGGGGCTCGCTGCGGAGCCCGGCGCGCAGGGACAGCGCGGGACACGAGTGCGGGCGGTGCCGCCGCAGCCGCCGGGCCCCGCCGGCCTCCAGCCGCTCCAGCTGCGGCACCAGCTGCACCGACACGTGCCGGTCCCAGCGCAGGCTGCGGCCCAGGAGATGCGCCGGAGCCTCGTCCCCCAGCTCGGCCCCGCTGTAGCAGCGCACGGGGGAATGGGCAGAGCCGGCCCCGGGGCGCCGCAGGGCCCGGCACGGCCCCAGCACCGCCAGCAGGGCCAGGGCAACCAGCCAGCCCTGTGGGGACAGCACAGCGTCAGGGGACAGCCAGGGGGACAGCACAGCGTCAGGGGACAGCCAGGGGGACAGGCACACACAGCACAGCGTCAGGGACAGCCAGGGGGACAGGCACACACAGCACAGCGTCAGGGACAGCCAGGGGGACAACACAGCATCAGGGACAGCCAAAGAGACAGGCACACACAGTGTCAGTGACAGCCAAAGGGACAGGCACACACAGCCAGGGGGGTTTGACAGGCAGGGACTCCCCAAAAATATGAGCGTGCACCCACACGGCACCTGGGGCCGAGGGTGTGTCTATATATCTATATATCTATATA
>VZDJ01000049.1:1504579-1555986 GCA_008694505.1 Cyanoderma ruficeps
CCACTGTCACCTTCCTCACCCTCCAGCTGCTGGAACAAGCCTCTTCCATGGCATTTTGTGCCTGCAGAGCTGCTGGCCCTGCCCTGGTGGGTCACAGGGTGCACTGGCTGCAGCAGGGACAGGCGAGGGCAGCTCTGCTGCTTTCGGAGCCAGCGGGGCCTCCCCCGAGGCTGCAGCACCCCCGTGTTTGTTGAGCACGGCTCAGCTGCCAGGCCCTGCCCCAGCAGAGCTGCCCTGGGCGCCCAGGGATGCTGGGGAGCAGCTGGCTGATCCCAGGAACACACAGGGAATTCTCCCTGGAAGGCAGCCTGGGCTGACCTCGGCCGAGGTGCCCAGGGGCAGCAGGCCCTGCGTGTGCCAGGCCACCCTCTGCTCCTCAGGATGGACACTGGGACAGGCTCAGCCCCCAGGGCCAGGCTGCAGAACAGGGGACACACCCGGGCCACCACCACTGACCAGTCTGGTGCTGGGATGCCCAGGGGCTCAGTCCCAACCCAGCCAAGGGGTTTGCCATCGGATTTGGGGCTCCCTGGCTTGGACTCCCCATCCAAGGCCAGGCTGGATGGGGCTTGGAGCAACCTGGGATAGTGGAAGGTGTCCCCTTCCAGCTCTTTGGTCCCCTCCAGCCCAAACCAATCTGTGCTCCCACGATTTGCTGCAGCTTCAGAACTGCCTTTTAACAAAAAGCAGAAGGTGACAGCAGTGTCCCTCTGGAGAGCGTGCTGGCCTGGCCCTGTCACCGGCGTGTGAACCAGACCCCGGTGAACTCCAACCCCGGGCAGTCCCTCGCAGGCTGCCCTGGCAGGAGGTGAATGTTGCAGGTTATTAGCACAGAGCTGCTGCTGGCTGGCACCCAGAGTCAACAAGATCCACCTACAGCTGAGCCACCAGGGAAAACAACATCACGTGGCAGCTCCCACGTCACCAACAGCCACCTCTGGCTGCCAACTCCCCCCCACACCCCCGGTGCCCCTTGGCAGCCACAGCGAAGGCTGCAGGCTGGCACTGAGGTCCCTGCCTGTGGCTGCCAGCTCTGTTTTCTGAGCTGCTCCTGCTGCTGGGGGAGGATTGAGGCCCAGGAGAACACTTGGAAAGCCCAGGTCTTTCTAAACATCCAGGGCAGAGCGGGTTGTGTCACCCAGAGGTGGGGCAATCAGCTCATTTCCCAGGCTGGGTGATGCAGGCAGGGATTGCATCCCTCCAGCCCAGCCTTTCGAAGCATGGCCACGGCTGGCAGGGACAGCTCCCCCGGGATACAGGACTGGGAAAACTCCAGGATGCACTGAAGGGAACTCCTGTGACTCAGAGTCATGGAATGGCTGAGGTTTGCAAGTGATCTTCAGCATCATCCAATGGAACCCTTAGCCCAGCAGCACCATGGTCACCACTAACCCTGTCCCCAGGTGCCACAGCCACACGTTTTTTGTGGATCCACACGTTTTTTTTGAACACTTCCAGGGATGGGGACTCCCCCCCTGACAGTCTGTTCCAATTCTTTCTGGGAAAAAGTATTTCCTAATACCCTAACCCTGATTTCCACAGCCACATCCAAGGGCAGCAGCAGGGAGCAGGAGGCCGTGGGGTGGATGTGGAGGTGAGAACTCCGTGTCTTCAAAGCCAAGGGATTATTTTTTTTTGGGAGGACTTACAGGGACACGGTGGAGCCACACTGGGCACAGCGTGGCAAGGCTGGCACTGGCCTGCCCAGGGCCTCACCTCTGCTGTGTTTTTGCAGCAGCATGGCGAACCCCCCCCCTTTATCTGGTGGGAATCCCACTCTGAGGTTTTGGGATGCCTGCAAAGGGTCCCTGGCAGCTGTTGGGAAGCAGGAGGCCGGGCTGGCTGGTGCCTCACCTCTGTCAGGTGACAGGTTGGCCCGTTTGGCTGGAGGAGAGGTTGGCCTCTCTTTGTCTGCTGGCTCGTATCTCTTCCTGCTTCCTTTGTCAGCTGCCTGCAATGGAATTGAAACAACGGAGCTGAGCAGCCACTTCCCCCCGGAGAGGGAAACAGGCACATCCCTGGGATGTGCTGCCTGGCTCCTGCCAACACCTTTCCCAATAAACTCTGCCCACACCGGCCCCAGCCATCCCTGAATCCACCTAATTCCCAACCACCAGAAGCCGACAGCAGCACCCCCCTGCACCGGGGTCAAGGCTGTACTGATTTCAGAACAGGAACAGGAAAACAGCAGCTTTTTGGGATGGTTTTTTTTCCCCAGGAGCACCAAGGATAGCAGATGTGAAGGAGGCATGTGGAGGAGCCGTGGCTTTTCCAGGCTGTCATGTGTCACTGCACACTCCTCCCTCTGGAGCAGCTTCCTGCCTCTGATAAAGCCTCCCCACGTCAGAGCACAGGGAAGTAGAGAAATCTGCAGCCTCAGACTGCGCCGGGGAATTTGGGCTGGCAGAGCAAAATATCAAAAACAGGAACCTGCCCACGTGATGGGGCCAACACCCTGCCCCAGCACCAAACCCCACGAGGCCCAACTCCCCCACACAGGCTGCGGGCTGGGAGCTGCAAACCGGATCCGTGGGGAGGGGAAGGGCCGGGTGGGCACCCCGGGGAGCTGAGGCACCTGTCCCTTCTCCCTCTGGGCTCTGTGCCCGGCTGTCCCCGGCCTGCTCCTGGAAACACTCCCCGAGCATCTCCCAGCGGGAAAGGCCCCTGCACACGCGGGACCTTCGAGCAAGCGGGGAAGAGCCTGGAAGCTGCGGCAGGAATGTGCCCCGGGGAAGCCGCCAACACAGTCCCAAAGTGAAGCCACCACAGGGTGTGTGCTGCCAGACTGGTTCTGTGTGCCAGCCCCAGACCTTCCCGGCCCAGCTCATCCCAACAGCTCCGAGCCTGCAACTCCCCTCCTGCCGGGATCCGTCCTCCCCTCCCCGGGATCCGTCCCCCCTGCATAGCTCAGGCCCCCAGGAGCAGGGAATCCCAAATCCCAGCCCCCGGGGAAGCCCACCTTGTTCAGGAGGGTCAGTTTGATCTCCTTGTGCCCGCTGAAGCCGCCCTGCTGTGCCTGGGGGGCCGAGGGCTGCTGGCCCTGGGGCAGCTGCTGGGATTTGCTTCCCGGGGTGGGCTTGGCTGTTTTGGGGAGCTGAGTGGGCACATCCCGTTTCCTCTTCTCCTCTTTAGCACTGTCTTCTTTTTTGGACTTTCCTGTTGAAAGCAGAGAGCGCAAGTGGTGATTGGGAATGACTGCAGTTGCCTGCTCTCCCTTTGGGCAAGAGGATGCTGCTCTGGGGATGGAAAAGCCCACAGCAGGTAACTCAGGTCGTGGGCCCGGGGTTAAGGGATTCAGGAAACCAGCATTTCCCACAGAGAGGAACAGAAAAGACAAACAACAAAAGGCTTTTGCCACGGGTCTGGAACGAGCAGAGGAAGAGAAACGTGATGCTGGAGCTGTCCAGATTTACATCACCTTCCAGGGGTGAAGGAGAACTGCCAGGCAGGAAAAGGGATGACACAACCAGAGGCACAGGGATGGAAGGATGTGGAATTTGCTCCACAGCCTCTCCTTTCTCCACAGCCCCTCTGAGCTCCCGTGTCGCCTCCGCTCAACGATTTCCCCGGAGCCCACAGCATCCCTAGGGAAGGCTCTCTGCTCCTCCAAAGGCTCCCTGGAGGAATGAAACCCCAGCCAGGCAGGGGGCTGTACCTTTCTTCTGCTGGGCCGGGGTGGGGGAGCGGGAGCTGGCCGAGGACACGGGGCTGGCCAGGTCGGCGTACATGTCCTCGGAGTCGGCGCTGCGCACGGAGCTGCTGCTGGACGAGGCACTGGACACGGAGGAGACGCTGCTCACGCTCAGGGACCTGCCAAGAACCAACACCTCAGCACACTCCAGGCCTTTGCAACAGCTCAGCACGCTCCAGGCCTTTATTTTTGCATTTCCCTGCACGGCTGGATGTTGGGGAGCCGGGCAGGCGGCGACACACCGAGGCCGTGTGTCCTGGGGTGCTGCTGGGGTGAAAAATCCCAAAGCTGTGGGGTGCAGGCCTAGAAAGTAATGATTGTTTATAGGCAGGATTAAGGGAATGGGTAAACAGGTCACTGTTTGCCCAGGAAAACAAGGAGTGAAAGCAGGGAGTGCACTGGCACATCCAGGTCAGTGTTACAGCTCAGGGCAAGGGTTCTCTGGCAGGGCTTCTGCTGTTGGCACAGACCCACTGTCACGACTGATAACGACACGGAGATGCCTCCGAGATGGAATTCTCCTACCAGGGCCTGTCCTGGGAAGTGCTCAAGCCAGGCTGGACAGGGCTGGAACAACCTGCTCTAGTGGAAGGTGGCAGAGAGTTGGACTGGATGAGCTTTAAGCTCCCTTCCAAGCCAAACCATCCCACTCCATGAATATTCAGGGAGCTTCTCCAGCCTGTTCCACGGGCCACACCGACCTGCTCTGCCAGCAAGGCCCAGGCTGCCTGCCTGGAAACTGCACCGGGGTGACTGTGGCAGCTTCAGCACACACCAACCCTCTGCAGCCTCTACCCCTGGCACCAGGAGCTCTGAGAGGTCTCACAGATTGCTCCAACGGTGCCAGGATGAGCCAGGAACTCCTCCAGGCCACCAGGCTGAGCTGCTGTGGGCACACAGTGCATTTCCCACCTTTCCCCCTTCCCACAGGAGCAGCACAGGCAGCCCCAGCGTGCCCACATTCCCTGTCCATGCCCTGGTGCTCTCTGAAGCTCTTGCATCACCCCTGGCTGAGCTGATGAGTGTGACAAACAGGGAGGGAACAAGCCGGATTTCCGTAAAATAACGCGGATGTTCAACCTCGGAGCCCCACAGAGTTCACAGATGGGGATTTGCAGCTGCTCAGAGCCAAATCCTGCTCCATCCACTGGTTTTACACTCCTACACCCCTATGCCAGGGAAGTGTTGTGTTTCAAGGCTCTGCCTGTGAGGATTCAGGGAATCCTCCGTGTGAAGAGATGAAAAAATCCCAAAGGAGCGACTTGAGAGTGGTTTGTTTCTCTTTGCTGGAAGGAGTTTGCTGCCTACACATCCCACAGACCAACAGACTTGGAACTATTCACTCGGGGCTAAACACAAAGGAACTGGACCTGCAACTTTCCCAGCAAAGGAAAAGTATCATTAGCTGGGATAATGTAAGGATTTTCTGACCTCCCTCTCTTGACAGGCCAAGCATCTCCCCCAAGGACATGCAGGAACCAGAGGTAGGAGAGGCTCAGGAGAGCCAAGTTCCATAGCCTGAAACTGTTCATTTGTACTTTAATTAGGATGTGGGATCACCCTGGCCAGAAGGAGTTGTTCTGGTCACCATCTAGGTTAAATGGGTACTTGGACACACATGACAGGATTATTTCCTTGAATAAAACCACAAGGGAAATATCAGGGAATCATGGAATGGTTTGGGCTGCAAGGGATGTTAAAGATCATCCAGTTCCAACCCCAACACCTCCCAAAAGACCAGGCTGCTCCAAGTCCTGTCCAAATTGGCCTTGGACACTTGCAGGGATGGGGCAGCTGCAGCTTCTCTGGGCAACCTGTGCCAGGGCCTCCCCGCCCTCACAGGGAAGCATTTCCCCCAAATATCCCATTTAAATATCCATTCTATCAGTGTAAGGCCATTATATCTTGTTCCATCACTCCATCCTCTCCAACACTGTATCCCCATCACGATTTGGGACCTGGGATCTGTAACACAAACCCAGCCTTGTCCCACCTGCACCTCGTGCTGCTGGAGCTACAGAGAGTTTCCACTGCAAGAAACCAAACCCGCCAAACGGTCACAGTCTGCTGTTAAATCAACCCCACACAGGCCCGGGGCTGTACCTGGATTTCCTTGACCCAGAGGGAGAGTGGGAGGCTGAGGCAGAGGATGATCTGGAATGAGATCTGGAGAGAGACCGGGACAAGGACCTGGACCGGGAGCTGGAGCCGCTGTAGCTGCTGGCACTGCCGCTGATGCTGCCACTGATGGTCCTCCTGCAAGGCAGCACACAGCCCCCGGGATGAGAACGGGAAGGGGGAACACACCGGGGAGGGAAAAACCCCAACACAAAACCAGAGACCTGCTCAGCACCCCCGACTGATGGCCAGCCCGTCCTGAGGGGTGACTGATCGGTCCCTTCCACCACCTGGCCCGGTTTGTGTGCTGGGAATGATTTCCTGTGGTGGGGAATATCCCTGGGAATGATGTCCTGTGGTGGGGAATATCCCTGGGAATGATGTCCTGTGTGGGGAATATCCCTGGGAATGATGTCCTGTGTGGGGAATATCCCTGGGAATGATGTTCTGTGTGGGGAATATCCCTGGGAATGATGTTCTGTGGTGGGGAATATCCCTGGGAATGATGTTCTGTGGTGGGGAATATCCCTGGGAATGATGTCTCTGGTGGGGAATATCCCTGGGAATGATGTCCTGTGTGGGGAATATCCCTGGGAATGATGTCCCCTGGTGGGGAATATCCCTGGGAATGATGTTCTGTGGTGGGGAACATCCCTGGGAATGATGTTCTGTGTGGGGAATATCCCTGTGGCCAGTGTGGGTCAGCTCTGACCCCCCACCACACCAAACAGATCCCCCACATTCCTTTTTTCTCGCTGTGCCACCCCCAGCAGCAGCAGCTCTCAGAAACGCCTTTTCCCCGCTCTCACACTGATTCTGCCACATTTCCTTTATTCCCCCCACTCCATCCTCCCCCCAGCCTCCACAGGCAGGAGCCACCCATGGCAAACCAGGAACATTCCACCTCAGCTCTTTGCCCCTTTTCTCCTGCCCAGGAGACGGATTTCTCCCTTAACCCCGGCAGCCAGGACTAGGGGATTTGCTGGATCTTCCAGGAGACAGAAACCCGGGATTTGCTGGATCTGCCCTGAGACCAAGCCTCACTCCACCGCCCAGCTCTCTCACCTCCTGGGTGGAGTCCTTGTCTGGCGTTCCTTCCTCCTTGCTTCCCGATTATCCCCTGGCTTGGCCGGCTCTGGGGCCGCCGTTGTCATTTTCGTGAGCGGCTGAGGGACTGGGAGGGCAGTGAGCTTCTTCACAGATTTCTCCCTGGAAAAACGACAGTTTTCAGGTCGTGTGATCCCAGAGGGTGGGCACACAGCACCCAGGACATCCTCGGAAATTACGTGCTGGGGTTTGTTGTTGTTTGATATTCCGTAATTCTAGAGATTATGGAATCCTGGAATGGTTTGGGATGGAAGGGACCTTAAAAATCATCCCACTCCGTTCCATGGGACACCTTCCACTATCCCAGGTTACTCCAAACCCCATCCAACCTGGCCCTGATGTGATTCATGCAGCTACAAACACTTGGCTGTTTCACCAAAACACAAACACCACGGATTTCCCTAAAGGGATTTGTTCCCTGTATTCTCAATCAATCCATCTTCTCAGAGACAAATTACTGTACAACAGCCAATTCTGGAGATATTTGACTTGTAAATTAAGTCCTGAAGCAGACTGGGTGGAAATGTTGTTTCTTATCCATTTAATTCCATCTTTTTTATCCCAGACACTTACACCTGCTCAAAATCTGCCAGTCAGGCTTCAGAATGCATGAAATGAGCACAGTTACTGTAAAAATTCTCTTTTCAGCTCCAGCACACAGATCAGGAGAGTGCAAAACAGCCAGTGTGTGTGCAAGTATCCCTTGGCTTGTGTTCCCTTTGGAAAGCTAGATGGGAACACCAGTGTGATATCCAACAGCCACAGCAGGAGATGGGAATGGCTCTGGCCCCTCAGGGCTGCCCAATTCGGGGCTCAGAGCACCCCAACCCCTGCTCTGACAGCTGGACCCTGCTCAAGGTCTGATCCTGGAATGGTTTGGGTTGGAAACACCTTGAAGGTCACATTCCAACCCCCGCCCTGGGCAGGGACACCTTCCCCTAGCCCAGGGTGCTCCAAACCCTGTCCAGCCTGGCCTTGGGCACTTCCAGGGATCCAGGGCCTGCCCACCCTGCCAGAGAAGGATTTCTCCCAGAAATCCCATCTAACCCTTCCCTCTGGCAGTGGGAAGCCATTCCCTGTGTCCTGTCCCTCCAACCCCTTGTCCTGAGCCCCTTCAGGCCCTGGAAGATCCCAGCTCTGATTTCACACCCATGAACAGGGGAGGACACACACTGCTCATTCCTCCTCCTCCTGTGCTCAGCATCTGCAGAAATCTCCTGTAAAACACAGGACGAAGCCCATGGCACGTTATCCAGTGACAACAATCCCTGGTGTCACCAAAGCAGCACTGCCAGGAGCACTGGGAGGGAGCAGACACCACTGCAGGGGCCTCAGAGGGAAAAAAAAAACCCCAAAAGGCAGGATAACAAGGGACAAGAATTGTGGCAAAGGGGATTGTCCTAAATTCTGGAGAATTCAGGGGGATTCCCATGGTGTCATTTATTTGCAGGTCAGCTTAGAAGAGGTGACATCACCATGGTGTTGTGTCACCCTCCAATGTCCCCGTGATTTGCCACTGCAGGGTTTGTGAAATAGCAATTTCAGGAATTTAAAAGAGCAGCAGGGCTGTCAGAATGTGCCAAACCCAGCTGCAGGGAGCTCCAGTCCTGTTTCCATCTGTGTGAACGGCAGCCAGTGGGAAAAGGTGATGAGGCTGAACTGTTTCTTTATTCTGAGGCTGGGGATTAACCAAAGCCACAGCAGAGGAAGGAATTTAAACCTTCTTATGGCTCCTATTATGTATATTTAGATTATACAAATAAATATATCTGCACACACAGAACATTCCAGCAGTGAATCACGTGTTCAAACACTCGTATACAGGTAATATTTAAAGATACTCGCACAGTTCAACTTCGATTTGGTAAGTGAGTGTGTCGTTATTTAATTAAATTTGCCAAGCTAAAAACCCTTCATTAAAGGTTATATTTTGCATTTTTCATTTTTTTCTTATCGGAAATCAGGTTTAGATTATCTCAATCAGGTTTAGAATCCCAGAATGGTTTGGATGGGAAGGGACCTCAAAGATCTTGTTCCACTCCCTGCCATGGGACACCTTCCGCCATCAAAGGCTGCTCCAACCTCGGGCAATTCCAGGGATCCAGGGCCTCCCCACCCTGACAGGAACAATTCCCTCCCAATATTCCATCTAAATTCTGCATTCCTTCAGCCTAAGGCCCCTGAAGGTCAGAAGGGCTTGTGTGGACTCTCTTCAGAGGAAGATGGATCCTTACCCCTTCCCAGGAGGCGGCAATAATTCCCCTTTAGCCTTGGCCAGTGGCTTGTGAGGAGACGGTGTTGGAGAAGGAGAGGGAGAAGATGAGAAGGACCTTGACCTGGAAAGGAAGGAGACGTCACTCAGCTCAGCCTCTGGGATTGCAGGAGCTTTTTTTGGCTCTCAGGGCATTCAGCCACCACTCCCCTCACCCCAGGAACATGTCCTGAGCTTCTCCTGGGTTTATATTTGGACTCCGTGCCACAAAACTTAACTTCTGTCATCAGGCAGTGGGAAAAGTGGGAAACAGAAGAAAAAATAGGATCAGCTAGAAGAGAGACACTCCAGGTATTCCACAGTAACACCTGAGGCTGTGCCCATCCTCTCTATTCTCTCTTGAGGGAGAATACACAGGAAAGTAAAGTGGGATTTTGAGTTTTATGTTCATCACTTTATGTCCTGTAACTCCTAGAGCAGTTCATCCTTTAAACAGCAACAAAACCAAAAGAAACTTGGCAGAAAGACGAAAAAAATAACACCTAAACCTAATATTGATGTGTAATTTTAGGAACACAAGCAGAAGCTTTAAGGGGTGCATCCCAAAGGTGCCAATCGAGGGCAGGAGCTGTTTCCTGAGCCCCTGAGCACGCTCCACGTGCTGCTGCTGGGGTGATTCACCCCAGTGCCAAGACTGGAAGTGCCTTTGTTGCAGCTCCGATGCCTCAGCAGCCTGACTGCTGTGTGACAGCTCCTCTGGGGACAGCTGGGCTGAGGGTGTTCCTCACCCTGCCACCTCAGCGAGAGGCACCCAAAGGTGTCACCCACACTGGCACTGTCCTGCCTGGAGCAGGGAGGGGTGGGGAATCTGCTCCTCAGGTGGAATAAGCCCCCAGCCGAGCTGCTCCGAGGAGAAGGCAGAATCCACAAGTGCCAGTGTGTGCTCTGTGCTCTGCCATCACCTGTGGGATCTGCTCCGGGCACCAGCTCCTATCTAGGGAGCCAGTTCTCCTACTATGGATATTCCAGACTTGGGAAACTGTCTGCAGGGGCAAGGAAGTTGCAGAGGAATAAATCTTAATCAGCATGGGACATTGGATTGCTACTTTGAAGTGCCAGGGCTATCACAAGACACAACTGCTTGGATGGAGAAACGGCCTCTTGAAACAGAAATTCCAGCGCCACAGAGAAGAGACGCTGCTGAACTTCTTCCAATCAGAAAATGCAGAAACAATGGGAATGTTAATCCACCACAGGCATGGGAAAAGAGCCCAGCCACAACAGCACTGCACCCATGGGTGGGAGCAGCGGGGAGAGGAGGGGGTGGCTGACAGATCTCCTTCATCCCACAACCACAGCCTCCCTCGCTCAGCCAAGTGCTTGGGACGGTTCATTTTACCAGAGCGAAAAGGAACCGTCAGGAAGGATTTGGAAACCATCCCAACATTGGTTCCCAGCCCCAGGAGCCACTACCTGGACCTGCTGCCTGAGAAAGAGCTGTGCCTGGAGGAGCGACTGGAGTAGGAGCTGTAGGAGGAGGACCTGGAGCGCGAGCGGGAGGAGCCGGACCCAGAGTAGGTGGATGAACGAGAAGAGGACCTGGAAGACAAATATCAAAATTCAGAGCTTCTTGAAAAGAGAAATATCAAAATTCAGAGCTTCCTGAAAAGAAATATTAAAATTCAGAGCTTCCTGAAAAGAAATATTAAAATTTGGAGCTCCCTGAAAAGCCCCCAAGGTCTTGTTTCCAAAGATGTTCTTCCCAAGTTCTGCTCCAAACCCCACCAGCCTTCTCCTTGGGGAACTGTCAGGATTTACAGCCTCTCCTCAAATCCCCTTTTTCTTTTAGGGAGGATGTTGTTGTTGCTAGTCTCTTTGCACCCTTAAATAAGCCTCCCTTCCTTTAATTACGGGTTTTCCATCCTTTTTGGGAATTGCTTTCACATGTATTGTGCCTTTTCACTAGACAATCCCCTGACAGATCACCGGACTGGGTGCAGTGATCCCAGCAGGAAAACCTGCTTCAGGAGGGCTCTGGCTCTTAGATGTCTATCTCCAATTTAACGTGTTCCTCATTCCTCCTGGATACTTCCCCCCTCCCTCAGGAGCTTCAAGCTCAAGCATTTAAAGGAAATTGATCCAGGTTGTGCCTCCAGGCTCCCAGATCCAGGGAGTTTCTTTCTGAAAGGTGGTTTTTGTCCTTTTTTTTTGGGTGGTTTCCAAGCCTCATTCCGGCCCTCCAAGGCTCTGTCAAACCTCCACAATCCCAGTTCTCCCAGTACCATCAACCTGCTCTTACTGGAGCGAGCTCAACTCCTCCCTCCATCCATCCCAGAGCGACCAGGATCACATTTTAACAGCTCCCAGCTCTGGCAGCTCCTGCTGAGGTCAGTTCCCATCTCGGTGAGCTGCCATCACCCAGACTGCACGTGCTGGTTCAACCGGGCAGAAACATCTTGGTGTCTGTGCTAAACCAGCACACTGCAGCCAGCTCTCAGTCACTGGGAAAGTGGCTTTTCCAAGGATTTGCCTTCTCCTGACCTCCAACAGTCACAGCACGGCTCCCACAGCTCCCTGCCTGCTGTGGCTTCCACCTCACTGCGTGTCTCCTGGGCAGCAAGTCTTGGACTGCCTCCCCAAACATAAAACCATGGAATGGTTTGGGAGGGATGGTTAAGGATCCTTAAGGATCATCCTCCAGCTCCACTGGGCACCTTCCACCATCCCTGGGATGTACAACCTCTCTGGAAATCCTGTCCCAAACACTTCCCTGGCCGTGAAGGAGCCCTGTCCCATCCCAGGACAGGCTCACCTGGAGGAGCCAGAGGCAGATGCTGAGGAAGCCGAGGTTTTCCGGCGCCTCCGCGCCCGGCTGGGGGACACGGACACTCCCAGTTTCTTTTTGGGGGATTTGGATCGGCGCCAGGGATCCTTCCACTCGTCAGCACGTTTGGATGGAGCACTGCCCAGGGCTGGGGCCTCCTTGTCCTTCTTTGGTGCCTCGGGCTGGCGGCTGCAAAACAAGGGGGAGGTCAGCAGCTGGGATTTTGGGAGGTTTGGAAAGGTAGGTACGTGAGGGACAGGGGAAAATCCCAAAAATTATAAAATATATTATAATAAAATGTATAAACATAGAGGAAAACAAGGAGGAGGTCAGCAGTTGGGACTTTGAGGGGGGTTGGAAAGGTAGGTACGTGAGGGACAAGGAAAAATCCCAGAAATGATAAATATATTATAATAAAATATATAAATAAATACACAGGAAAATGAAGGGGAGGTCAGCAACTGGGATTTTGGGGGGTTTGGAAAGGTTACACAAAAGGTTTCACAAAAGACAGGGTAAAATACCAGAAATTATGAATATATTACAATGAAATATATAAATAAACATACAAGGCCACGGAAAAACCCCCAGATCCATCCCTTAGATTGACTCCTTACAGCTCCTAATCTCCCCTGTGGGATTGCAGCACCATTTTGGGGTGATGGAGGGTCAGGAGAACCCTCAGTCTGTGAACCAGTGACAAACCAACACAACCACAACTGTGGGAACTGCTTTGTCCCACTGAGCAGTCCGTGACCTCCTGGCTGATTCCAGGTCAGTCTTGGCCTCCAAGGCCTGGACACAATCCAGAGGGAGGGGATGGGAAACGGGCTCCTCCCCAGAGCTGCAGCCAGCCCGGCCTGTGCAAAGGACAGCAGCCACCACCAGGCCTGGGCTGCTCCGTGTCCCCATCACCAGGACACCTCGCGGGGTGTCACAGGCACCGTGACCTCATTTCACCCTTCCAAAGGGGACACTTCCCTCCCCAGCTGCCCACACACCAGCCTGGTTTATCCCTGGGTTATCTCTGGCTGCTCCAACCCCACCAAACGAGGCGCCCGTGAGGCCTCACTCCCTCCCCTTCCCTTTTTTCATTTCCCCTTTTTTGGTTCTCCACGTTCTCCTCTCCAACCCTCTGAAAATAATTCAGGGCCAACTTTTCAGCACCTGCACCAGACACTTCCTCAAGCACTCCAGGATGAGTTTCTTGAGGCTGAAACTTTATTACCTCTCTTATCTCCGGGTGATTTAACCTGGAATTTTTTCTCCCTTGCCCTCGCTCTAACCTGCACTCAACTCCTCAATTACCTGCTTCTAACCTTCTCCCTGGGGTTTCAGGCAGAGCTTAGGAGGGATTAAAGCTTTCAGAAGTCTCCTGCACTCAGCAAATTAGCAGGACAATGATGCATTTATTCCTTTGCTCGAACCAGTGAGTTCCCTGGGAATTTGGGGAAGGAAAGGCCCCTTCCCCGTTGGGTTCAGCCAGTACCACCCCATTACTCACAGAACTGAAGCAACCACTCCCCACACAACTTCCTCTACCTTTTTGAGATAAAAAAAGCCACCTCCAAGTTTTCTAATAATTCCAGGAACACTTCAACAACCCCCAGGATAATGAAAGCTCTTGGTCAGGAGCCTGTCCTTTGAAGACTTCACACCTCACAGAAGCCTCATCCCCTCCTTTTTGGCAGAGTTTCCTCTTCCCCAATCCAGGACCGGGATGTGCTGACCTAAAAATCCAGCATCTGACTCTTCCCTTATCTCTGCTGATGTAAAAGCAATTTTACTCTTTGTCCCACAACTCCCTGGGAACATTCGGAGGAAAACCCCTCCTTTCACGGTCACCCTTCCCACAAATGTCATTCCAGCCGGGGAGGACTGGATGCCCCCATCCCACACAGCTGTGCCTGGGGAGGGAGTCGTGGCTCAGCTTTATTCCCCAGCAGCCCCATTCCATCCTCCCCCTTTCCCAGGACACTGTTTAACTCTGCACGGGGCTCTGCAGGGCATTGCTCACGTTTTCCCAGTCACAGCCACAATTCCAGGAGTATTTCACCTTGGAGGAACACCACCACTCGGAATATGGGGTTGAGACACACTGAACCCATTCTTTATAACCTGATAACTTTGAATAGTCCAAGCTGGGCTCAAATCCATACAAATCCATTTGGAATTGCCAGTTTGACCTCTGGAATATCCTCAAATCAACCAAGTGCAGAGAGAGAAGGAAAGGGAGACTGGGAAAAGCCTCCACACCTCGCATGAAGCAGCAGGATAAAGAGCAAGGAAAGGAGGAGAGAAAACCATGTGAAAGATGGTGGTGGATAATTCCCAATATCCTGATCCAGTGTCCTTTCCCTTGGGACTGCAGCCTGTGAGCTTTGGGAAATGCAGGGGGAATATTCTGCTGGCACAGGTGGGCAGAGAGGCCCCTTTATCCAGGATAAAACCTCTGGAGAAGTTTCTCCTGCAGGGTCCAAAACGACAAATCTGGAAAGCAACAGCTGTGTCAGGGAGGTTTAGGTTGGATATCAGGAAAGGTTCTTCCCTCAGAGGGTGCTGGGCACTGCCCAGGCTGCCCAGGGAATGGGCACGGCCCCAGAGCTCCAGGAGAGTTTGGACAATGCTCAGGATTGGATTTTGGGGTGTCCTGGGCAGGGCCAAGCACTGGGCTGAAGATCCCTGTGTGTCCCACCAGCTCAGGATATTCCACAAGCCCATGAACTAACAAATGCCCTCGTGCCTCTCCAGGCTCAACCCCCTCCTGGAGCAGTTTTCAGAGAGAAAAGCGTCCTGCAGGATTTATTCTCCCTTAAAACCAGCTCCAATTCCCACCCCACAGCACATCCTGGGAGCTGGAACAACTCCAGCTGAACTCCAGAGGTGCCAGCTGGGAGCAGGGATGACTCTGAAAGCAAAACTCATTTACTTGCACCTATTACCCCGTTTGATGCAATTCCCTGGGGATGAAGTCACTTTCTGGAGGAAAGGTTTGGAAAACCACAACAGAAAGTCTCGTTTTGGGGTGTGCTTGGCTTTTTGACTCAGCACTAAACAGACAAGGAAGGCGCTGCTCCTGCCAGGACAATTTCAAAGCCTCTCCTCACTCAGAGCTCCCAGCGTGTGGCATCACCAAAGGAACTCGTTCAACCCAGAGCTGGGATCTGCTGCTGCTGGACTCGCCTTCTCCAGCGGAATTCAGGAGGCAGAATGGAAAGTGAGCCGGAGCAGGCCCCGTGGGGAACATCCCAGTCGCAGCCTGGACAAGTCCCACGGCTGGGAGATGAGGAGGGGAGGATTTCTCCTCACTTTCACTCTCACAGCCAGGTCGTTCTGGGCTGAATCCGGGGCTTGGTGCAGCTCCCTGCTCCTTGATTCAATGAATTCAAAACTAAGAATGGTTTGCGGCTGGCTCGGTGAGATCAACCTGCCCACAGCAGGGGCTGGGCCACGGTGAAAAGGAGGGAAGGAGGGAAGAATTCCAGGGCTGGTGAGCCATGGGATCAGCTCAGGAGCTCATCCTCACCCTCAGCACAGCTGCTGGCAAACCTCACACACCTCAGCACGGACAGTGGCCAGGAACTCTGGTGCTCATCCCCATCTTTTTCACCAAATTCCAATTTTTAGGAAACAACTGAAATATCTCAGAATTAACCCCTAAGTCTCTTCCGCAAGGTTTTAAAAAAATCCATTAGAGGGAAGAAGAGACAAGACAAGAATGACCAAAAGCACCTGAATTTCCACCCAGATCCTCAAGAATCACTGGGGCAGCAGCTTCCAAAGGCAGTTTTATCCTTAAAACAACTGAAAGTTTTCTTTTCCAGAAGGAACACGCTGATGCCCATTTGGCTGAAATGCAATGACAGCAATCAGGAGGAGAAGTGAAGCTGAACTTTGGCAGGGAGAGGAGGAGCAGAGGCAGCTCCAGCTGGCAGCACCCCCGGAGTGGCTCAGCCAGCTCCCAAATAAACCTGCCTCCCAAAAAAAACCCCGGCTGAAGCACGTCACTGAGCCCAACAAAGCTTTGGAGGGGGGAGGGAAAAACAAAAAGAGCTGCCCAGCTCAAGTTCTCATCATGTATTATGCAAATGCTGCCCAAGCATTTCTAATCTTGGAGGGGAAAATGAACATCCTGGGGAAAAGCGGCTTCAGTCCTTCCCCAGCCCCTGGCTCCCCCGGGGAACCAAACCTTATCACCCCTGGGCAGCAGTGACGTCAGCCTGGCCCCGGGGCTGCTCTTCCAGCTCACTTTTCTCCAGGAGGAAAGTCCAGGGATGATTTAAGAGCCTTTGTGTTCCTCTCAGGAAAGCTGGGATTGCGTCAGCAGCGCCAGCGCCGCTTCTCCCTTCAGCGGCAAAGTGGAATTTTCCAGAGGAAGTGGACTCGAGGAATGGCTGCAGCCATGTGCCAAGGCAGCTGTGAAGGGACCAGTAATTGCTGCAAAATAAATTCCAGCAGAGTGCAAGCACGCAGGAACTTTTCCTGCCTTGGAGTAATGGAGAGGGACAACAGCTCTGGAAAGCCACCTACGTGTGTCCAGGACAGGGAATGCTGGGCCTTGGAGCTGCTGCCCATGGATCTTGGTGAAATATTAGCAGGGAAAATGCTTTTCTCAAACTGTTTCCATCTGAAGCTGAGATATCAGTCACTCAAAAAAAAAGAAAAAAGAAAAAAAAAAAAAAAGGAAGGATTTCTTCAAAGCCTGATGGGGAGAGGCTTGGAAATTAAAGAGTGGAGATACAATCTGAACCTCCAGGATGAAATCATCCCAGCAGGGAGATAAAGCTATCTGAGATGGCATCTCCCCTACGGGCTGAGCATTTGCTGCCTGGAGCCTCCTCTCCATGAGCAGGAGGGGCAGAGATCCTGCCCTGGAATGTGCCACTGATCCTGCCCTGGAATTACCTTTTTCCACCCAAATCCAGGCTGGGGGATCTCCCAGTAACCCCATCTCTGAAATGCCAAAGAAAAATCCCATTCCTTGAGATCCACACGTGAGTCACTCGCTGCCCTTCACCTCAGTTTAGGGTTACGAAACCTTCTCCTGGGGAAGTGGAGGCAGCAGCTCAGGAACCGTAAGGACCAACAGCAATTCCACTCAGCAGGAATTTTTTCTGGAACTTGGAAAGCTTGGTTTGATCGACAGGCTTTATCATCATGGAACAGTTTGGGTGGGAAGGGACATTAAAACTCATCCAGTCCCTGTGCAGGGACACCCTCCACCATCCCAGGGTGCTCCAAGCCCCATCCAACCCGGCCTGGGGCTCTTCCAGGGATGAGGAAGCTTCTCTGGGCAGCCTCCATCCTCAAAGGGAAGAACTCCTCTCCAATATCCCATCGAATCTGGCAGTGGGAAGCCATTCCCTGTGTCCTGTCCCTCCATCCCTTGTCCCCAGTCCCTCTCCAGCTTTCCTGGAGCCCCTTGAGGTCCTGGCAGGGGCTCTGAGGTTTCCCTGGATCCTTCCCTGCTCCAGGTGAACACCCCCAGCTCTCCCAGCCTGGCTCCAGAGCAGAGCTGTTCTTATCACCAACCTCCCCACAGTCCTGGGAGCAGAAATGAGAGCAGAGCTGTCTAAGCAGGTTCCATGGCTCCAGCTGGCAGCTGCACCACAAAGGAAAGGGGATGTAAACAAGTTGTTATCGTGTTTCTCACAGCAGAGCTCCCATGCAGGGCACTGGATTGAGATCCCAAAGAACCCTGGAGTGGCACTGGATGCATTCTGTATGTGGAAAGAAGGGAATTCCTTCTCTGAGCAGCCCTGGAAGAGCTGAGTGTGCAGGAGCAGAGGCCCAGCTCCAGCTGGAGCAGATAAAACCCATCTCAGCCTGGAGTCATTTGCTTCCCTTGATTCCCGGCACTCCAAGGAGCTGCCACGGGAGGTGCAGACACCTGCAGAGCAAACCCACGCCCCTGGATGGAGGCTGCTTTCCCCCCTTCACTCAATTTTCATGGACCCAAGACTAAATCAGGGCATTCCAGGGTGTTAGCAGTGCCCAACTCCAAAACCAGCTAGAGCACATCGTTTGCCCTGCCTGCTCCTCCTCCTGGTGCAGGACAAACGGGAACAAATGAAGGATTTCTTTTAGGAAACAACTGAGATTTCCAGAGGGAAAACTAAGAAGATCCCAAACCCACCATCCTCCCATCTTTAGGCAGCAGGATGAGATGAGATGCCATCACTAAGGCCCCCAAAAGTGACTGACAGTTACTTTCACTGAGAGCCTCTACACCCAAAAAATAGGGAACAAATCCAGCTGGCAGCATTGGGAGACTACCAGAAGCTCTCAGGAACGACGACCCAGGGACACTCAGAATTAAGAGATTCTTCCAAAAAAAACCGAGTTCAGTTGCTTCGTGGTGCACACACCACCATGAATCACCCCATTTGCATTCCCTTCTTTTTGCCACTCCTTTATCTAATCAAGCTCATTCCAACACTTTCTGACTTGCAGGCCCTGGATAACCCGCATTGATTCCGGGGCCTGGGTTATCCTGCTCATTAACGTGCTCAGAGATTAACAAAGTCAACTTGAACCAGCCTGAGAAAACAATGCCAGGGTGAGCACGGCCACGGGATCACGTCACCTTTTGTCCTGGGATCTGCAGCACCTCACACTCCAGGTGACACCTCGGGAGCAGCTGGGAAGAAGCAAAACGTTCCAGGTTGGAAAGGTTTTGTGAGGATTTCTGATTTGTCCTCTCTGACTTTGCTGTCAGCTGTCTGAGCCCCCGCTCGCAGGGTTATTTTGGTTTTTTTTTATGGCTGCCTAAGTGCTCTCCATTAATAGGTTGTAGTCCTGAGGGAGGGAACTTCCTTCCAAAAAGAATGTGGTGTGAGTGATAATGACAGGATGGTCTGTCAGACACGGCTCCTTCCTGGCACCTTCGGAGCTGCTGTCACCTCCTGGGAACATCCCTGAGGACAACAGCCCCCTCCTTGTCCTCATCCTGGTGAGGCACTGGTGTTCCGTGGAATTTGGGCTCCGTGTCATGGCAATCCCAGAATCACTGAGGCTGGAAAAGAGCTCTGAGGTCATCGAGTCCAATCTGTAACCAGCCCCCACGCTGTGCCACATGCAGTCCTTCCCTGGAGCCCTCCAGGGATGGGGACTGCACCATCTCCCTGGGCAGCCCATTCCAGTGCCCAGCCGCCTTTTCCATGAAGGAATTCCTCCTGATGTCCGGCCTGAGCCTCCCCAGGCACAGCTGGAAGCTTGTCTGGTCTTTGTGGGAAGAGCTTTTAGGTCAGGAATCGGGATACCAAGACTGGAGATGACAATGTCTCACTCCAAGGTTCATTTTGCCGTGCTGCTCCCCACCAGAACCCCCAGCATTCCTTGGAGAGGAAATCCAGGTGGGAAAGAAGCTGATGTCCACCTCATGGACCTTCTTCCTCCTTGCTTGGTCAACAACACTGAGTGCCCCCCCAGCTGACGGGGCAGCAAAATTGAGGTTCCTTCTCTCTCTGGTGGGTCCAAGCCCTGTCCCTGCACAGACACCCCAACAATCCCACCCTGGGCGTCCCTGGAGTGTGTCCAAACTCTCCTGGAGCTCTGGGGCCGTGCCCATTCCCTGGGGAGCCTGGGCAGTGCCCAGCACCCTCTGGGGGAAGAACCTTTCCTGATATCCAATCTAAACATCCCTGGCACAGCTCCAGCCCTTCCCTGGGTCCTGTCCCTGTCACAGGGACATCAGTGCCAGCGCTGTCCCTCGGGAATGATCCCCTGAATCTCCCTCAGTGCTTTGGGAACACAACCACCAACAGGCCCCACAAGGCTGGGTTGCTTCATGAGCTCCTGGAACAAACAGATTCCCTGAGATGCCGGTGGGATAAAGGCCTATGGCAACAACAGAAAGGATTAAAGTAAATTATTTCAGTGTGTAGAGCCTCTGCCCCCAGCCAAGGGTCAGAACATCTTGCACTGCTCTAAGTTTCTTCAGAGAACATATTTCATGTCACCTCTTTATCCCTGAAAGGCTTTGCACAACAGGGAGCTCCACCGGCAAGACGGAGAGAAAAAGAAGGAATTTTGCACTCAGCAAAAATCAGGCCCAGCCTGGGGCACCAGAACTCGTTCTGGGGATGGGAGCAGGAGGACAGACAGCCAAGTTATCCCTCTAATTGATCATAAAGTGTCCTGGCTTGTCTGAGTGTTCGATGCCTGAGGAGGGAGGAGGAGGAGGGGGAGGAACAGTTTTACCAGCAGCGCAATCTCAGATTTTAAACTTGTGCATCTTGGAGTGCTCATCTAAGCTTGGGGAAAAAACCCAACCCAGCACTTAAACCAGCACATTCACTGAATAATGGAATGGGTTGGGTTGGAAGGACCTTAAAGCTCATCTCATTCCACCCCCTGCCATGGGCAGAGACACCTTCCACTAGCCCAGGCTGCTCCAGCCTGGCCTTGAACAGTTCCAGGGATGGGGCAGCCACAGCCCTTCTGGGCAACCTGTGCCAGGGCCTGCCCACCCTCACAGGGAAGGATTTCTTCCCACAATCCACTCTAAAGCTCCTCTCTGCCAGTTTGAATCCATGTGCCCCTTGTCCTGCCCCTCCATGGTCTTGTTCAAAGCCCCTCTGCCTCTTTCTTGGCAGCTCCCTACAGGTACAGGAGAACAATTTTTTGAATTCCTTCAAAAAGGCCAATCCACATGTGGCAATGCCATGGGAGCCCAAACACTGCAGCCTCTTCTTTCCAAAGGTTCAAGGAGAAACACCTGTCCCTGAAAGCATCAGGGTTTAAATCTTTGTTAAATTCCATTCCTCCTCAGCAATGCTGGGAACACCTCTGGCTTCTCCACGTTTTTAGCCTTAAACTCCTCTGTTGTTTAGAGATCAGGTTAAGCCTTCCTGCTCTGAGCAGAATGGAAAGGGATTTTGTTCCTGTGCTCCTGGCTATTTGCTGTTTGGGTTCTCTCATCCCTTGACCCTGAAGGTCCTGGTTTGTTCCTTCCTCCATCACCTCTGGGAGCCCCTACGCTGATGGATCCACCTGGAATTACCAACATCCTCAGCCCTGCCCCTGGCAAAGCTCAGGGCTGCTTGCACAACCTCTGTGGAGGAGCTCCCCAAGCTCTGTGGAGGAGCTCCCCAAGCTCTGTGGAGGAGTTCTCCATGTTCTGTAAAAAAATTCTCCCAGCTCTGTGGAGGAGCTCTCCACGCTCTGTGGAAGAGCTCTCCCAGCTCTGTGGAGAACTTCTCCAAGCTCTGTGGAGGAGCTCTCCATGCTCTGTGGAGAACTTCTCCAAGCTCTGTGGAGGAGCTCTCCCAGCCCCATGGAGAAGCTCTCCATGCTCTCTGGAGGACCTCTCCATGCTCTCTGAAGAAGTTGTCCAAGCTCTGTGGAGAAGTTCTCCAAGCTCCGTGGAGGAGCTCTCCCAGCTCTGTGGAGAACTTCTCCAAGCTCTGTGGAGGAGCTCTCCCAGCTCCGTGGAGGAGTTTTCCAGGTTCTGTGGAGGACCTCTCCATGCCCTCTGGAGGAGCTCTCCATGCTCTCTGGAGGAGCTCTCCCAGCTCCCTGGAGCAGCTCTCCATGCTCCCTGGAGCAGCTCTCCCAGCCCATCATCCAGCAGGGCTGTGTGGGCCCTGCAGGCGGCAGGAATGTTAATGGGCAGCCGCGGCGTGAGGCAGCCCTCAGCGCCACCCAGAGAGGCCGGACCTGCCAAAAGCCGGGATCCAGCAATTAGGGAAAGCCCAGAGTCTATAAATAGAGGCAGAGGTGTGTGCCGTGGCCCCGCGGTGCATCCTGCTTCCCAGGAAGTGCGGAGCAATCCCAGGCTTGACACATTACACAAGCTGGGGAGCTGCTCCATCCCAGGATGCCAAGGCTGCTCCTCTGGAGAGGAGGTTTCTGGAGAAAAGGTGAGACGGCTCCAGCCACTGCACCGCCATGAGGAAGTTGGGAGCTGGTCACAGAGTGACGTGGGACACAGCCCAGAGCCAGGTCACAGCACGAGCGTGACGGGGACTCCTGGGGAAACGCCAAGTGACACACGAAGGATGTGCTCTCCAAGGGAGAAAGAGCTGGAATTACGCTTTCACTTGGTAAAAAGCTTTTGGAAAACTTCTTTCTGCAGGTTTGTTTTCTCCACAGACATCCAGAGCTGCAGAGCTCTGGGATGGGGTCATGGTGACATGGATGTCCACCATGGGAACTGAAATCCCATGGCAGGGGATGGGATGGGCTTTAGGGTCCTCACCACCCTCCAAAGAAAGAATTCCTTCCCAATATCCCACCCAACCCTGCATTTCCTTAAACTTAAGGCCATTCCCTCTTGCCCTGTCACTCCATGCCCTTTGAAAAGCCTCTCTCCATAGCAGACTTAAAACAAAAAAAGCAAACAGGTGCAACAGAAACTGTTTTTGAATGACCATGACACGTCTCAAGGAGTCTGTTTTGGAGACACGAGAGGCACCTCCAGCTCCCCTGTGCCAGAGGGAAGCAGGGAATGTGTATCCCCTGAATGCTGGCAACCCTGTCTCTGGGCTCTCACGTGGTTCCATGGCATGAGATGGATCCAAGACTGGCGAGCACGGCCCTGCTCCTACCCCAGCAGCCCAAACTCTCCCAAGAGAGCCCTGCCCCAGGACTCCGGGAGTGCCGAGGGAAGGAGCAGCCAGCGGGCTCAGCCTTGGGTCACGGTGACTGTCACCGACTCATGACCTTGAGCTGTCAAGCAGGTGACATCACTTTCATTGACATCATCTCCATCACATGGGTCTGGACAAGATCTGTCCAATCACCAAGCCAAGGAGAGCACAAACCACCGGGCAACGTGGTAATTAAGGTGCACAAATCGTGGCTGTTAAGTGAAGATTGTAATTAAACGGAACATGTAATTACGGTGTTCCTATAACTGCTCCGGAGCTGCTGCTGGCTCCTCCAGACCGTTCTCAAACTGTCACTTCCTCTTGGGAAAGAGGGTCAAAAATCAGCTAACCTTCCAGTTATGCAGATGGAAATTCTGGGTTGGATTCAGGACTAAGCCCTGCTCCCACCTGAAACCACCTGACTCCACGTGGAGCCTCATTCCTGGCATTCTTAGCCCTGCTCTTCATTGATCCAACCCTTCCTCATGCCCGTCGTGTTTCACACCTTCCTCCAGTGCAGAGGAACAGCACAGACAGCAGGCAGCAGGAAAAGCTCCAGGGGATCCTGGGGACCAGCCTCCCTGCTCTTCTCTTTGCCCCCCACACACACGCCTGTGTGCCTCCAGGGAGCTCCACGTGCTTTGGGAATCTCCATCTGCCACTCTTCCCAAAAAATCGTTCAGCAGTTTTCCTGGAGACCACAAAACCATGGAACGGGTTGGGTTGAGCAGGACATTAAAAGCTGAACTTGTTTCACCTCCCCTGCCATGGGTGCACTAGACCAGGTTGCTCCAAAATATCCCTCAAAAAAAGGTGCTACTTTTCCATGATTCTGAACCGAACGAGGTTGTGACATCAGAACTTCCATTCCACTGGGATTATTTATCCAGTTCTTTACAAACGTGCCTCAGACAGAGGAGCCTGGGAAGGCAGGGCACATAAATCATTGACAGAGGAGCAAAACAGGAATGACATTCCTGCACTTTCAGTCTGCCTGGTTCCATTTTCTCTTTCATGCAGGTCACATCCGGGATTTCCACAAACAAATGAGTGGTCAGAGGAAACAAGCCTGACCTCGTGCTGCAATCCCACTGGGCAGAGGCTCACTCCAAGGACAACTCCTTTACCCTCCCGAGCTGAGCTTAAATCTCCAGATACAAACTCCCAAAGCAGCCCTGCTTCCTGTGACAGACATTTCTCAAGGCCTCAAAGGGAGTCAGTCACATCTCACCTCCAGGAGTGCCCCGTCCTCCCCAAAACCTCTCCAGCCTGAAGAGGCCCAACATCTCCACACCAAAGGACGGATGTCCACACCAAAGGACAAACACCTCCACACCAAAGGATGAACATCTCCACACCAAAGGATGGACACCTCCACACCAAAGGATGGACATCTCCACACCAAAGGATGGACATCTCCACACCAAAGGATGGACATCTCCACACCAAAGGACGAACATCTCCACACCAAAGGACAAACATCTCCACACCAAAGGACAAACATCTCCACACCAAAGGACGAACAGCTCCACACTAAAGGACGAACATCCCCACACCAAAGGACGCTCCTGCTTCCAGGCAGGGTGAGGTTACACACGCTCGTTGTCGCCGACGTTTTAGCTCCACTTAGCGGCCACAAGGCTCATTAACTACCGCTTTCCTCAGCGGTTCCACTCACCCCCGACAAGGCCGGCCCGGATCCACGCACTTACCTCGGGAGCAGCGGGGACCGGGGCTTCGCCTTGTCCTTGTCGCGCTCCCGGTCCCTGTCGCGGTCGCGGTCCCTGTCGCGGTCCCTGTGCTGCCTGTCCTTCTCGTCCCTCTTGACCCGTTCCCGCTCCCGTTCCCACTCTTCTTTCCGCCGCTGCCGCTCCTTGTCGCGCTCCCGTTCCCGCTCCCGCTCGCGCTCCCGCTGGCGCNTCCCGCTCCCGCTGTCTGGTCTCTCGTTCCCGCTCCCGTTCTCGCTCTCTTTCCTGGGGAAAAAACAACAGGGAAAGCCGTGGTGATGCTGCGGGAGCAGCTCCCAGCAAAGCCCGGGAATGCCGGGGACGACATCCGCCCTCCCTCGGCAAAGGACTGAGATCGACAATCTGCAAATCAACGGCACGGAGATCAATAATCTGGAGTTCGGTATTCTGGAGATCAATAATCTGGAGTTCGGTATTCTGGAGATCAATAATCTGGACCCTGGACACAAACACAGCATCGTATCCCACACAGCTGCTGTTTTCCAAAGGCAACGCTTGGATTGATTTGGTTTATCAAGCTGATTAAATCAATGTATTGATGTTTACGAGTATTTCCTCTCGTTGCTGATCATTTCTATAACCAGCTAATTAACTTTGCAAACGAGCAGCAGGAAAATAATCGGCCACGTGTGGCCACAGTGAGGCCCAGGTTCCTGTCTGGGCGCTGCTTCTGCAGAAAACAAGGATTTAGAGCAAACGAAAAGCTACTTTTGAAAGGATTTGATGGAAAGCACTGAAAAGCTCCTCCCTGAGCAGGACTGGTTGGTTTGGTCGCTGCTCCAGAGGCACAAAGTCTGCACGAGGGGGAAAAAGAAGAGCAGGGAAAGGGTTCAGAGCCTTGTTTTCATCCAGATCCATCCCTGCTGTGACACCAGCCAGCCCCTGGGATTTCAGCACCTGGCTGCTGCTTCCCTGTGCCTCAATCCCAACTGCTCCACCAGCACTGCACAGTCAGGCTGGAGCCTCTGCTACAGAGGACACCTGCCCAAACCTAATCCTCTCCCTCCCAAGAATTAACAAGGAACCCTTTCCTCAACCAGGTTCTTTCCTGCAAACTCCCTCCCTCTCCAAGATGTCCAAGGATGGGCAAGCACTGCTCAACTGCTGCACTGAGGAGCAGCCAAGGAACACGAGGAGGAACCACCTTCCCATCTCAGACACGGAATTGCTAAGGTTGGAAAAGCCCTTTAGATCACCAAGTGCAACCCTCAGCCCAGCACCATCACCAAGGTCACTGCTGACCATGTCCCCAAGTGCCACATCCACAGGTCTTTTGAACTCTTCCAGGGGTGGGGACTCCACCACTTTCCTGGGCAGTTTTTCCCAATGCTTTACACACTTTGCATGAAATAATTTTCCTAAAATCCAAATCCAATCCTCTCCTGGTGCGACTTGAGGCCGTTCCCTCTCCTCCTGTCCCTGTTCCCTGGGAGCACAGCCTGAGTTGTGCAGAACCACAAGGTCCCTCCTGAGCCTCCTTTTCTCCAGGCTGAGCCCCTTTCCCAGCTCCCTCAGGATTCTCCAGCTCCTTTCCAGGTCTGTTCTCCTCCCAGGACATGCTCCAGCCCCTCAGTGTGTGTCTCAGTGTGTCCCAAACCTGAGCAGAGCTCCAGCACAGGGGACAGTCCCTGCCCTGGGGCTGTGGCTGTGCCAGGCCAGGTCCCAGTGACCTTCTCAGCCACTGTCAACCTGCACTCCACGTCCTTTTCCATCAGGCAGATTCCCAAACCTCATTCCCAAGCCTGGAGCGCTGCCTTTGCCCTCGTGGTGCTGGAACAGAACATCCTCCCACCCCCTCACCTCCAGCGTGCTCTGTGCTGCCACTAAGCCAAGACTGAACTATTTGAAAGCTCCTGTTTCAAGCACTGCACTGGAACCGTGCCAAGGCCCAGAAGAACCTGGAAGAAAGTCGGGAAAGGAAAAGGGGGAAGGGGGAATTTCCTTACTTACTCTGTAGTTACGGTAGGGATCGGGGTCTGTGTACTGAACCCTGAAATTCTCATACTGCCCACCACGCCAGAAGCGCTCTATTTCATAGTCATAATAGGGATCTGCATAGGGATCAAGCCTACAATGAAAAACAGGGAATGTTAGAGAGGGAAATGGCACCTGGGCACCACAAAAACTGCGTGTTCTAGGTCAGCCCGGTCACTGTGACAACACAACCACCTTCCATGCAGCGGGGCTGTGCAGAGATGTTTATTTTCTACACAGCCCAACCAAACAGTCTTTTTTTTTTTAAGTGAGGCTTATCAGAGAAAAGCACGAAGCTTTCTTGATAAACACCAAGAAAAAAAAAAGAAAAGAGCTACCAAAAATTCAGCCTTCAAATCAATGCGGTGCAAACACAGAAAAGGCTTTTGAGAGCCCCTTGCAGAGGCTGCAAAGGGAGCAGGAGATGTTCTCACTGACTGAGAGCTGGGATTGCTGCCCGTGCACTCACAGCTCATCCCAAACTCCTGCAGCAGTGGGAAGGGATGGAGATCCCTCAGCTCCCTGCCCCCGGAGTGATGGGAGCATCCCAGTGCCACCAGCACAGGACAGGAGCTGGTGCTGAGCTTTCCACAGGGGCAAGGGGAGCTTTGGGGGCAGGTCAGCAACACTCTGGAGCTGGAATCACCCCCTGGAAGGAAGGCACCGCCTCCCCAGCTGATATTCCCCAGAGGGAATCAGCTGCTGGACTGTGTGTTTGGCACACACACAGCTGCAGGATGAAGGGTTTTTGGGGAGGGAGAGGATTGAAACTCCCTCCATTTCCTGATTCCTACTGACATTGTTTGATGGCTTCAATTCCCCAACTCAACAACATCCAACCACCTGGAGTGCAAATATCAGACCCACTGTGAGGATGGGGAGGTGGGTACAGGGAATCAGAAACTTCCAGGGCCACAGAGGAGTCGGTGGCAGAGCTAAGATTATACAGCAAGTGCTCCCAAATTCCAAATTGTCCATAAGGAGACTCTGATTTATTAAAAAAAAAAAAAGAAGAAGGAATAAAGAGCCCCTTTTTGCATTTTAAAAGTGTCAAAAAACCTAAACCAGGTTAAGGTGTAGGTGCTGCCCTGGTAAGTGGTACCTGTACTTCTTTCAGTGCTTTCAAATAATTTAGGAATTATCTTTTGGACTGAAGCAATAAGCCAAGGGAAGGAGAACCAGGATTCGGGATGCTTCAGTCAGCAACAAACTCCTGATGCCAACCCCAAGCCAGCCTGGATTCAGTGACATCAGGTGTTCAAAGAGGCAGAAAAACATCTCAAGCCACACCAGAAAGGAAAACTCTGCTTTTTCACACAGCCTCCAGCCCAAATTTCCCCTTCCTATAATATTGATGGAGTTTTATTTAATTTCAAAAAAAGATCACTGCTGTGTGTTTGGGTAATTCAGGGCTTAAATCACCAGAAAATGATTGGTATCACCCCCCAAATAATCCAATATTTCCTCTGAGTCAACTGCTGAGGGGACAGGGGTCAGTCTGTGGCCTCGGAAGTTTGAGGAAGTGCAATGGGGAAAAAAAAAAAAAGGCAAAGGGAAATTTTCTTACAGTTGTAACAGTACTGGAATCAAAGACCTGCTTACCCATAGTTAATGTTTTCTTTGATGTCCACCTCCCTATAGTTATTCAAAAAAGAAAAAGGGATTCATGAACTACTGAGACAATTCCACACGTCACAAGACAGTGCTGAAAGCATTTTCAACATCCCAGTGCTCACCTGGCTGCCAGGTGTCCAACTGGGCAACAAACTGTGTGTGTGGGGGAGAAAAACCAGCATTTTCTACAGTTCACAGCAGCAGATTCCTAACTTTTCCCCTCACACACAGTGAAGATGTTTTAATGCCACAGGCTTCTCACACAGCCTTGAATTTTCAGGAATTCCAATTGTTGGGTAACTTTTATTTAACACTGGCTTTGTGCAATGCATTTTTTTTTTTTTCCTGGACTATATGAAAACCAGAGTTGTTCTTAACAATCCCTACATCAGAGAGGCCCAAAATGTTGCTGGAACATTTTATAGGACACTCATAAAAGAAAGATAATGGATGACCAGCCCCCAGAATTTTGGGGATAAAGCCCAGGTGCCTCTGAGAGGAGCACAAGGCCAAGATCCAGAGCTAATTAAACTCTGGAAAACATCAATATTTTAGAAATTTCTTTCAGGCTGCAGAACTGAGGACAGGTTTTGTTTTTTTCAAATGAGGGGAAGGAACTGCACACCAGAGCAAATCAAAGAATATTGAACAAAAGCTTCATCTACTCCTTTCCAGAGGGGTTTTTGTTTTTTTTGTAATTCATCCACTCTAAAATAAACAGAACTAAGCCTTGCAAACCCTCTGGGAGTGGAAATATTTCCATAATCTGTCCATGTAGGAAGAACAGAGGATGCACGAGCGAGGAGACACAAATCCACCTGTATTCCTGCAGAATCCAAACCTCCTTCCCAAAAATTCTCTTCCCATTCCCTTTCTTGGCTCGAGAACCACCAAACAATTCCCCAGAGCTGGGTTTGAGGTCTCCAACGCTTTAAATTTTACCTTAAAATCCCCAATCACCCCAACACTTTAAATTTAGGGTGCTTGTTGTGGCCAGGCACCAGCTTTGCTTCTGCCCAGTGCCCAGCTGAACTGGGACCAGTTCAGGTGTTTGTTAAAGCCCAGCAGGGCCCAGCTGGGGCCACCAGCTCCTGCACACCGAACCCTCTCCAACCTCGCAGCCTCAGCCCGGATCGTTTTAAATTCTCACGGCTGGGATAAGGGGAAAAAAACAACAAAAAGAGGGGGAAAAAAAGCTGGAAGAATGCACTGGTGTGAGGGAGGCGATGCAGAGCTGGAGAGAGCCCAGGAGGGAGCAGAATTCCAAGGAGATTGGAGGCAGGGAGGGTCCAAGGAGACTGGGAAGGGAGGTGGGGTTGAACCGGAGCGAGCGGAGGCGGCTCAGCTTCTCAACTTCCCGTTTCGTGGAAGCCGTTCCCATGTTTCGAGGTGACATCCCCTCAGTTTGGAGGGATGGGTGGACCCCCAGGCAGCCTGACTGCACTGCAATCCCACCCAGTTTTCCCTGGAGCAAAGGCAGGGCTGTCCCTTACGCGGGGTCCCGGACGTCTCTGGTGATGCGATAATTCCAGTCCCGGAAAAACTCGTTCTCCTTGTCGAATTCCCGCTCGTCCTCTCCGATGGTCACAGTGAATCTCTTCTCCTCAAAGTCGGGCTCCTGCTCTTTTCTCATAGTTGCTTTTTTTAATACCTGTCAAGAGCACAAAACAAAGCAGCGTGAGGAGAGAAATTGTAATATTAAAAATCTTGCCCTCAGGAGATTTCCTGCGGAGTTTTCTTCCTTCTTCCCTCAGAATGTGCAGGATACTGAACTTTTCCTGCTTCATTCCCTATTCCAGCAGCTCAGAACAGCAGGAAACAGAAGTTTCCCCCCCCCACCAGTGATCACAGACTGAAGAAACAGGTGCTGATGGGAGGGAAATTGGATCAGCTCAAAGCTTTGCCTCGTGGAGGGCTGGACTTGAGGGCTACAAATTCCAATTATTTTTAAAATATACCCCCCAACCTGGATTTGAGCTCCTGTTGGCTGTCTAACAATTACGATGTACAACAGAACACAATTAATGGGTTAAAAGGCAAAAGGAACAGAGAAAGAGCAAGGCACTCATGCTCCAAAAAGAGCTTTTCCAGAGGATTTTGGAGCCAGCCAGCAATTCCCTGAGGAAGGAATTTACCTCTTTAGCGTGCCGGAGTCCCCTCTCCCAGGCACTTTCTGTTGGGGGGTCTGGAGGAGGTGGAGGTAAGATTTCATCAACCACTGGCCCTCCCTGTTGGAAAGGTGAGGAGAGCAGCAGAAGACACTCGAGTTAATTTTACCCAGCCAAGCCGCGCTCTGTAAAGCCACCTCAGAGTGAGGGACCCCAGAGCTGCCTCGGCAGGACTGAGCTGGGAAACCGCGGGGATTTACCCCCCTCTGCTGGCAACTCCGAGATCTCCGTTTAAAAACCACACACCCAACCGTGGGATTGAATTTCGCTGAGGTATTAGCTCAAAAAGAAAAAAACCAACAAAAAAAAACCCCAAAAAACCCAAAAAAACCCCCCAACCGCCCCCCCCCCAAAAAAAAACCCCAAAAAACCCAGGAGAACAATCACAGAACCGTGGAATGGTTTGGGTTGGAAGGGGCCTCGAAGCTCATCTCGTTCCAGCGGAAAGGACACTTCCCACTAGAGCAGGGTCCCCAAAACCCCACCTGGAGCAGGACGGGGAGGGTGCTGCAGGAGGCAGAAGGGCAGGGAGGAGGTTCCGTACCCAGGGGTTGGCTGGCATCAGCGGGTGGGGGCCCATGGGAGGGGCCCCGTTGGGGGAGAAGGGCTCGGGTTTGGAGATGAGGGAGTAATTGCCCTTGTCGTTCACTCCGGGGTGGATAAAGCGACAGTTCATGCCCCAGGTGCAGTGTCCTGTGGGAACACACGGCTGTTAAACCCCTGCTTCCAGCAGCAGGCACCCCCTCAGCCCCGCCACCACCAGAGAAACCCCGACAGGCACCCAAAATCCTCCTTGTTGGAGGCGTTTGGCTTCTCTCCTCTCCAGCTCGGTTGGGATTTACTCCTTGGAACACACGTGGAGAGAGATTTGTCACTGTCCCCCTGCCAGAGGGGACAAACAGATCCAGACACAGATGGATCAGTGTGAAGGAACCTTATTGCAGTGGGGAGGAGGCAGGGAAGGACACACGCTGTTAATTAAATGTAGGAATAAGCCTGTGAGATCCTCATTTGTTAATGACAAACATTTCCAATTAGGAGCTTTGCCTTTCACAGCAAACCTGAGAGCAAAGCAAGCACCACAGTGCATCCCAAACAGGGAGTGGTGAGGCAGGGAGCACAGTCATGGAATGGTTTGGGCTGGAAGAGCTCATCCACTTCCCATCCTAACATTTTCCACCATCCCAGGTTCCTCCAAGTCCTGTCCAGCCTGGCCTCGGACCCTTCCAGGGATGGTGCAGCCACAACCTCTCTGTTTTATTCCAAAAACCCCCTGCAAACTTCCCTTTATTTACCTCCTCCAGGCTCAGCAGGCTGAGGGCAAAGCCCTCTTTGTACAGTGGCCCCGTGAAAACTCAGCTTTGGCCACCAAGAAACGGGAAGGTGACACCGAGGACGCTTGGGGCGGGATTTATCACCTAACAGCAGCTTAATGGAGAAAAAATAAATCCCCAACCGGGAGCAACTGCAGCACCTTTGGCTCCTCCTCCATCTCAGAGCGTGGTTACCTTTCATGAAGAAGCGGCAGGTGGGCCTTGGCCTCACTTTCCTGTCGTTGGGGTCTTTAACTTCCCCTTCTTCCAGGTCATCGTCCTGGAACAGACACACAGAGCTGGGGTTTCACCTGGGGCACTCCCTGCAGCACCTGACATTCCCCAACCTGCTCAAAGTCACCCACTGAGAGCCACCCTGGGGCAAAACCGCGGCAGGAAAACAAGGTCAGCTTACAAGGAATGCCCCAGGGCTCCTTCACCAGGTGAAGACAATATTCCAGGTGGCTGTAAAAACAACTTCCACTGTCCCAGGCTGCTCCAAGCCCTGTCCAGCCTGGCCTGGGACACTGCCAGGGATCCAGGGGCAGCCACAGCTGCTCTGGGCACCTGTGCCAGGGCCTGCCCACCCTGCCAGGGAGGAATTCCTCCCCAGTATCCCACCTAACCCTGCCCGTTCCACCTTGTTCTATCACTCCATGCCCTTGTCCAAAGTCCTTCTCTGGGGACAATCTCACGAATGAACCTTTCAGGACAAGTCAAACAGATTTCTCCCAGTCATCTCCACCTTCCCTTCACTCCTCGGCTCCACACTGGAGCTGGGAAGCAGCTCAAACAAAACTCTCCCTCAAACCCAGGGCCTGCAACCCCAGGAATAAATTTTAGTAGCTGGAGGTTGCTCCAAGATTAAGAAATAACAGCCATAAAACACAAAAGTTAATAGAACTTTCCAATACCAGCATTTTCTTCTGTTCTCCAAGGAAAAAAAAAACCCCAAACCTTCCCTGGCTTTGTCAGGCTGCACTTGGAAAGCCAAAAGGAGCTGAAAGGAGCTGGGGAGGCAGGAGGCAAAGGTACAAATGACCAGAGAGGTGTCACAGGCATCTGGCCAGGAATTCAGGGTTTTATCCTAAAGGACATCCTGGTTTTCCCTCTCTCTGTCCCCAAGTCCCTGTTTTCAGCACGTGAAACACGTGAAGAGGGAGCATCTGGATGTGCCTTCCCTCTGCCTGGCAACAGCCACGTTCTGGGTGGAAAAGATGAGGAAAATTCTCCATCCCCTGATCCACTGAGCAGCTGGAAAGAGGGAAAAAGCCATCCCTTGGCTGCAGACAAACACAGGGGCAAAGGGAGGTGGGTGAAGAGCCTCCCCTGCTGCATTCCTGAGCCACACAGGGGAGAGAGGGCTCTCCTCAACAGCCACGGATTTAAAAGCCTGCACTCAGATCCCAATTAAAATTTGCATTAATATTCCCCTCCCCGCACAGCAGGAGGCTGAAAGCAGAAAAAAAAATAAAAATGCAGAGCTTGAAGTTTCCCCCAAAGCTGGGGCTGGCTTTCAGGGCTGCATGAATGGGAGAACCAGCTCCACTGGGCTGCTCTCAAAAGAGCTGTGTGAAGCCTGGAACAAAAGGGGAAGTATTTATTTCTGGGAGGTCTCCCTGGAATCAGGCAGCTGAGAATGCTGTTATGAGTTCATGTATGAAAACCAGGGTACGGATTCATCTCCTGCTTTGTCAGGAGAGCTCCCAAGAATCCTTCAGGCTCCAAAGGGGAGCATTCATATTTTAATCAAGGAGCAAGCACAGAGTCAAGACTCCAGGAATTATTTTTTTTTCCCCCGCCCATAACACGCTGGAATTCCTTCTAACTGATTCAGGAACGCACAAAACCTTTGGAAAACACGTGCTGAACAAAACCACCGGCCAGGATGGGCACGAGGAAGAAAAATGATGTCATGTTTGAAAGCAATTAAACTTGTCAACCAGCTATGAAGAGTAAAAACCACACAAAAAATATAATTCTTGGAAGAAAAGGGAGGAGGGCCTGTCCAGTGAGGCTCCCAGAGTGCTGTGGCCGGGTCAGACCCACAGGAACAGTTCAGGCTCAGAGTTCCCCATACACCTGATGGTTTGAGCACCACAAGCACCCTCCAGCACCAGCCCCTCAATCTGAACAGCTCCTGGACACCCAATCCATGGGATTTGCTGCCAGCATCATTCCCAAGTCCTCCTGGAGCTGAGGCAGCTCCTTAAGGCACTGGAGTTTCCCCACACCGAGAGGGAACAAAGCTCATTTGAAAGGCTCTGGCACAAAGTTTTGGTTCAGCACAGGGCAGCAGGGCCCAACCCCTGAGATCAGGGCCTGCTCCAAGCTCTGGCCCTACCTCCAGGGAAAAGGGCTCCCTGCACACTGGGGACATGGATATTCCCATCAGGAGGGGGAAGGAATTGCAACGGGAGAGGCAACCAGCCCTGAACCCCTCGCAGGGCTCTGCCCACCTCCTACTTACATCGATTTCTCCATCATCAATCTCCCCATCATCCTCTTCTTTCTTCTTCTCCTTGAGGGGATCCTGCCCGTCCTTCTCATCATCACTTTTGCTGCTGGATTTCTTCTCGTCTTCGGGGACATCATCTCCTTTCTCCTCTTCCTCATCGTCCTCCCCAGCAGCTTTCTCCCCGTCCTCCTCTGCAGCAGCAGCACTGGGTTCCTCAGGAACCTCCTCATCATAGTCCAGCTCGTGCTCATCCAGCTCCCTGGTGACAGAGGACACTTCCAGGTCATTTGTCCTGTCTTCCTCCTCTCCCTTGTGGGGCCTGGGGCTCTTCAGCTCCACGCTCTGCTCGTTGGCGTCGGATTCCTGCGACTTGGCCTCGCTCAGCCGATCCTCCTCGTCCGAGTGGTTCTCCTCTTCCCCCCGGCTCAGGGCCCTGCCTGCCTCCTCCTCCTCGCCCAGGAGGCTCCCCTGGCCACCCTCCCCATCGAGTTCACGCTCTGAGCCGCTCTCCTTCAGGACCTCCTCATCGGAAAGCTGCTGGTCCTCTTCCTCGGGAGAGCAGGGGTTTCGCTCCGGGCTGTCGGAAACGTCCATCAGTCCCCGAGAGTCTGCGGGGGACAGAACAGCTCTGGTTATGGGGGGGAAAACTGGGAAAGCAGGGCAGCCTCACCCCGAGGGAACCCCTTCTCCTCCTGAGGGAACCCCTTCTCCTCCTGAGGGAACCCCTTCTCCTCCTGAGGGAACTCCTCCTCCTGTGCTTTGCCTCCTAAAGAAAGGTTCTGGAAATTCCTGGGAAGTCGGGTTGGATGGGGCCCATGAGGAACCCGATCCATGACTGATTGGCATCCCTGCCCGTGGCAGAATTTGGAATCAGAGGAGCTTTGAGGTCCCCTCCAACCCAAACCATTCCGGGATTCCATAAATTCAGGGATGGGGTTTCTCACGGATCCTTCAAGAGGGAAATTCAGAGTTGGAACTGCACAAAGAACTGATTCCAAGGTTGTCCCAGAGTGGCCTGTGCTGCCCTTCACAGACAACGGCAGAGCTTGAGGTGGGAATTCCATGAAATCCCAGACTGGTTTGGGCTGGAAGCATCATAAAGGTCTCATCCCACCCCCTGTCCCAGGCTGCTCCAAGCCCTGTCCAGCCTGGCCTGGGACACTCCAGGGATCCAGGGGGAGCCTCAGCTGCTCTGGGCACCCTGTGCCAGGGCCTGCCCACCCTGCCAGGGAACAATTCCTGCCCAATATCCCACCCAGCCCTGCATTCCTCAGCCTGAGGCCATCCCCCCTCGTCCTGTCACTCCATCCCTTGCCCACAGTCCTTCTCCATCTTTCTTGCAGCTCCTCCAGACCCTGCAGGCACAGTGAGCTCACCCCAAAGCTTCTCCTCCCCAGGTGAACAACCCCAGCTGTCCCAGCTTTTCCTCCCAGCAGAGCTGCTCCATCCCTGGGATCATCCTGGAGCCTCCTCTGGGCTCTCCCCAGCAGCTCCAGGTCCCTCCTGTGCTGGGCCCAGGGCTGGGGCAGCTCTGCAGGTGGGGTCTCACCTGCCTGAGGGGGCAGAAGCCTCAGTAAAGACACAAAATTCCTTCACAGCAGCAGATCCAGCTGCCTGCCCTGAGACTTCTCTAGAAGATGTTTAAACATGTGCTCGGGAGATGCTAAAAACCTCAGGTCTGCTGAGAATCAATCCAATAAATACAACAGAGAAGGGCAGGGTGCAAAGCAGGGAAAGAACCTGGGCCATACATTCATTTCTTTAAGTCCAGAAACAAAAACCCCACAAATTACACAAGTGCCTGACTGGAACTGGCTGAGCTGACTGGGTCACATCCACACAAAAGCTCTAAATACCCTGAAGAAAAGCCACAGAATTACAAATCATCTTCATTTTAATGTGCCCCATGTTCTACCCCAGCTTCTCTCTGCAAGTTCATTCACTGCTGCCACAAAACCATGGCATAAACGACCAGAGTTTCACCTCTTATTTTTAAAACCCTTGGAGCAGAAATGCTACAGATGTCAGGCTCTGGTTGCTCCCTTAAACACACCCAGCAATCCATCATGAAATCAGTTTGTTAATCTTTTATCAAGCTGCTATTTCACCTTTTCCTGACACTTCTCCCTGTTTGTCCAACTGGTTCTGCACAGGAAAGGTGATTTCCCACCAAAATCCACCACAGACACCCCAAACACTGCCCCAGGTAAAGCAAACTGAGCCTGCCCAGCACCTGAACACCCAAAACCTTTTGGTAACGAACAGAATTTGCTGCAAACTCCCAAGATCCAAGTCCCACAACAGAAAATGATGTTCTTCATACTGTGGGAGGTCTGCAGAGGAGTTAAAACCAGGAAACAAACTCCAACCACTCCCAGAAGCACCTTAAGCTGCATTTTAGGGCTGACTGTGCTCTCCCCAAGCCCTCAGAGCCCTGCTGGTATCAGTTAATTGACAAACACGAGATGATCTCGACAGCAGCAGGGCCCAGAGCAGCAGAAAATCCACATTTTGAGCCTCCCCTGCACGCTGAGGTTGGTCATGGCTCAGCAGCAAAGTCCTGATTTCCCTGGCAAGGAGGAACCCAAATGAAGAGACACAAAGTTGCCTCCTGGTGACAACCAGCTCCCAGCAGCTCCCCAGGATGGATCTGAAGGAAATCATCTCCTCGCTGAGCACATGGATGCTGAGCTCATAAATCCCTGCACAAACCATGANCAGAGCATCCAGCAGTTGTAATAATTTCCTATTAATTTCCATCAGCAGAGACGATAAGAAACACAATAAATGATGGCCCCAAGTAAGAAGGGTTCACAAAATCCAGGCAAGGAGGAGTTTTTGGGATTTATTTCCTTGGATTCGGGGATTGGGCTGCTGCTCCAGGATTCCCCAAAACCAACAAAGCAGATTTTGGCAGCAGTTTTACCCTGCATGGAAATGCCCCAAAACAAAGCTCAGACGTCCAAAGGTAAAATCAACAGCAGGGGAAAAAAAAAATAAATTGGGAGGTGGAAATTAAAAGGAAAACTGCCTAATGATGGAACAGGACAGCAAGTTTAACTCCAGCTTTGTGTTGTCTCCAGTTTTAAGGGTTTTAAAATAATCTGCAAATCAATTGACAATTTATTCCAAAGCTTTGGAATTCTACAAGGGGTTTGTTTGGTTTTTTTTTAATGGTTTTTTTAATTGCAAATTAAAATTTATCCCAAACCTCTGGAATTGTGAGAGGTTTTTCAATCTGCAAATCACAACTTACCCCAAATCTCTGAAATCTTGAAAAGGGTTTTTTTTGGTTTTTTTCTGTGTTAGGTTTATTTTGGTTTGGTTTTTTTTGAGGTGTTTTTTAGGGGTTGTTTGGGGTTTTTAAATTACTTTCTGCTGTGTTTTAGGGAAACGTGGAGACAAGTGTCACAAAAACCTGAAAACAACTGACTCCATGCAAGTATTTTAAATCAAGCAGCAGTGACAGAAGTGGCAGAGCAGAAACCCTCAGGTTTCCTCAAAAAACTTGGCTGTTTTTTGTGCCTTAAAACTAAACCAGTTTCTTCCTGATTCAAAACCAGATATAAAAGCAAAAAAAAAAAATTAAAATTAACTCCTAAGCCCCAGAGAAGCTGGTTTGCCTTGCAGCTCAGGCAAGAGGCAGGGATGTACTGATGCCTCTTATCTTTCCAAAATCTTGAAAATTCAGGCAAAGCTGCCTTTTGGTCCCGGCTGCACAACTATTTCTGCTCCAAAACCAGCTCAAAGCGTGTCAGGTGCTCCTTTCCTGCCTGTCTGAGGCAGCCTGGAGCAGCACAGGGCACTGGGAATCCCATCCAGGCTCACGAATCTCTCAGGATCAATGAGCTGGGTCAGCCTTGCCACGGGGGAAGTTTGGAGTAAATGCCACAAACAAGGGGCATTTTCGGGCAAAAAAAAGTGTATTTCCCTGTTTTTGGGAGGAGCTGGGCACGCCTCAGTGAGCTGAAAGCCTCTTCAAAGCAGCTCACGGGTTCTCAGGGAAGAAATTGAGGAGCTGGCAGCAGAACTTGCCAGGGATGAGGAGCTTTTGGTCCCACAACACATCACTGGCTCGGGAGTTTCACAGCCCGGGCTCTGGAATAGCTCAGATTAGGGAATGAAGCAGCAGCTGCTCCTGAATTGATCAGAATCCCACGGCTCACACAAGGTGGGACAGAGATGCTCCTCCTTCCTGGCCATCCTCGCTGTGTCTGGATGCACCAGGAAGGAGCCAATTTGCTCCCACTAAAAGCCTCCCAGCCTTCCTAAAAACATTTAAAATGACACATTTCCCCCCCTAAAAGGGGAGGAGAAATTTGTGGGGACGCTACAGAAATTTAAACTCGCCTGCTTCGCTTCCTTTACGAGGTATTTTTATCGAAGCTCGACAATATCCAAGATTTTTTAACTGCAGGCACTGGGATTAAAGTGGCACAGCCCTAAAGGCGGGGAGAGAAAAGCCCTTTGCTACCAAAGTTGTTTTTGAAACTCCCCTTCCACTCACCAGGGAATCCCAGGATGGATTTTAATGAATATCCCCAACCTCACACTTCTGTCGGTTGATTTTTACAAGGCCAGAGGAACCAGAGCAGGAATTTTTACCCGGCAGCTCCTTCTGCAAAATCGGGCCCGAATTCTTTCTCTTTTGTTAATTAAACGGCACCAAAAGGTGCAAAATTAGAGAGGAAGAAATTCCAGCCAGGAACTGAAGCTCCTACAAAAACCTGGAGCTGGGCAGAGCCATCAGTTTCAGCCTTAAAATCCCACAGATTTTCGTGGACATGAAGAACCAAGTGCATTCCCAATTTCCGTCCCCCTCGCCGCCCTGGGGGAGGTCAGACGGGAAGAAGAGAGGAAGCTCTTTCCCTCAGGCTGAAACCTTTGGGATGAAAAGGATAAAATCCACTTCCTAAAAGCCAAACAGCTCCTGTGAATCAGATCCACGAGATCCAGGGGTGAAAGCAGAGCAGAGAAGCTCTGGAGCAGGGTGGAAGTGCAGGCAGGAACGAGGGAGCTGAGGAGAGGGAGCGGGAACAGTGCTGACAGGACGGGTGAGGAGGGAACGGCAGCACAGAAAGATTTCGGGAACAAAGAACTGCAAAACCAGAGGCAAAGCAGGAACCCAGGGCAGGAACCAACACGGGGAAAACCGTGGAAGAGCAGCCACAGCAGGAGCAGGAAATCAGATTCCTCAGGATCCAGGGAAGGGGAAACACGGAGCACTGAAAGGACAAACTCGTGTGCAGCCCTGCCCTGACTGGAATTCCAGTGGCCAACAGGGTTAATTATCCCAAATCCTCGTTTCTCTGCCATCCTTAGGGAGCCCTGGGGTGGAGGATGCCCAGGGAACTCAGCAGCTCTCAGGGCACCCTTTAATGCCCCAAACTCAGCTGCCCTGTGGGGTCAGTTTGGTGGTCAGGGACTTTTCCAGGAGCTGGGTTTGAAGAGGAGCTCGGAGAGCTCCAATGGGAAATGCTCCCCATGGATTTGTACTGGGGACCTGAAGGGAAAAGCAGCTGCAGTTTGTTTTCCCAGCACAGCAGATTTTCCTGCAGCTCCTTCCTGCAGCTCTGCCCCAGCAAATGCTGAGTTTGGGTTCTCAGGGCCTCAGGAAGAGACAGGCAGCAGGGTTATACCTGGATCTGGCAGGAGTTGGGACAATCCCACTTAAAAAACCTGATTTTGGATCAGCAGTTCAGCAAAGAGCTGTCCTGATAAACCGGGACCCTTTCCCTGAATCCAGGCAAACCTTAGGGAGAACGAATTCACACCCTGGAGGTGCTGGACCCCCAAACCCACCTGAGAACTGACCCTGTGGGTAACAAACCCCAAATCCATCTGCGGACTGACCCTGTGGGTAACAAATCCCAAACCCACCTCAGAGCTGACCCTGCAGGTGATGGACCCCAAACTCACCTCAGGACTGACCCCGTGGGTGACAAACCCCAAACCCATTCAGAACTGACCCTGCAGGTGACAAACCCTAAGCCCCCCACGTGCTGCTATGCGGTCCCCAGCCCGTGTCCCCAGGGGTCCCCCCGTGCCCCCCTCACCTCCGAGGGTCTCCTGCCAGGCTGGGCTCCTCCTGCTGTCCCCCGGGCTGCGGGCGCTGTCCCTGTTCCCACTGCCTGAGGAGGGGGCACAGTCAGAGCCACCCGCACCCCTGGGCTCTGTCCCCGCGACACCCACCCGGCACTACGGCTCCCCCCAAAGCCGGGGGCGCCCCTTTCCATTCATTATCCCGAAGGAACGGGGGGGAATTCATTGATTCCCGCACTCTCCCAGCCCCAAACGCCCTCCAGCCTCCCCCTCGGCCCCCTTTGAAAACAGCGCCGGGCCCTCCTCTCCTCTCCCCTCCGCCCACCCCGCGCCGCTCTCCGGGGCCGTCCCCTGTCCCCCCCTTCCCCGGGGCCGCCCCCGCCCGGCGCTTCGCCCCCTCCTCCCCCCGCCGGGCCCGGGCCCGCCCCCCCCCCTCCCCGGCGCTAGGCCGCGGCGGCGCGNCACGCCGACGTGTGAACACGCCGACACGCCAACACGCAACACACGCGAACATGCGGTGCATGCGGTGTTCACAGGTCGGCGAGCACGTGGAGGGGCAGGGAGGTGCAAGGAGCCGTGCACACGCGCGGCTGGACAGATGTTGGCCGGGGGGGGCACACGCGTGGCTCCAGATGTGCGCGGGTCACACACACACACGCACAGGGACGGGGCAGAGGGAATATTTAGGATGGATCCTCTGGCAGGAGCACCTGGAGCAGGTGACACAGGAACATGTCCGGGTGGGTTTGGGATGGCTCCAGACAGGGAGACCCCCCACACCCGCCCTGGGCAGCTGTGCCAGGGCTCTGCCACCCTCCATGGACAGAGGAGTTCCTCCCTTTGACAGGGAACTTCTCCTTGTTTAGTTCATGGCCTTCGCTCCTCATCCTGTTGCTGGACACCACTGGGGGAACAGTCTGGCCCCGTCCTCTGCCACCCCATGGAAACATTTCCATGGATGGACGGGATCCCCTCTCAGCCTTCCCTCTCCGAGCCGGACCGTGCCCGGCTCCCGCAGCGCCTCCTCCTCGCCGGGGCGATGCTCCAGAGCCCCGGTGGGACGGGCTGGGCAGGAGGGGGCGCGGCCGGGGGAGGAGTGTCTGTCACAGGTACATAAGGTGAGGTGAGGCAGGCAGGGCTGATCCTGCGGAGAAGAGCTGGTGTTTGCTGGAGGTGAGGGAATAGGGAATGAGAAACTGGGAATGGGGAACCTGCACTGGATCCCTCATAAGGCTCTTGGCTGGAGATACCCCTGGAGCCCCTCAGCAGGCTCCTGGCTGGAGATATCCATGGATTAGCAGGGTTGGGGGTGCTCCCATGGGTGTCTCTGACTCCCAAAGTCCCGGTTGCCCTCTCCGAGGGCCCGGAGCCCTGCAGAGCCTGGGGTTGGTGTCTCACCTTTGCTCCAGCACTGACTCAGGCTCCCACGTGTCCCTTTACGCAAGAGCCCTGCTGGCAGGGGACTCTGGCCAGGCAGCCACTGCTGGCCTGGCCCTGGCCAAAGGGCAGGACCACCCCCTGTAAAGGCAGCGGTGACAGAGCTCAGGCTCAATTCTGTCACCGGGATTGCCAGTGGAGACATTTCCTGGAGCTGAAAGGAGTGGAAGATCCTCTGGAGCGGAGTGGGACGTGCTGGTGGGAACAGGTCTTGAGCTGACAGGGACCACTGTCCTTCCTCCCCACAGGCTGCTCCGTGCCCCTTGGAAGATGGATTACGCCAAATCCCTGAGCCAGCGCCTGGCTGCCCCCGTGTCCAAGTAAGTGCTGCGGATCCCCTTGTCCCTGTCATCCCACCAGAGCCTCCCTGGGTGCTGGCACTGCCAGGAGGTTATGCCGGCTCTCGGAACGCCCCAATCCCTCTATCCCTTCCCAGATGTGTCTCAGCCAGTGCCTCCATGACCCAGCAGCTGCTGGCGGGCCCTGCCCCGAGGCCCCGGCCCTACCGTGTGTGCAACTGGGACCGCAGCCTGCGCAAGGGCGTCATGGCCCCGAGCCTGGCCGAGCTGCTGCGCCAGGTCTGTCTGTCCGTGCCGTGCCCTGTCTGTCTGTCTGTCCGTGCCCTGTCTGTCTGCCCGGGCTCTGTCCCCAGCCCCGCTCATCCCCAGCCCCTCCGCAGGCTCAGAGTGCCCTGGCCCTGCCGGCGCCCATCGTGCTGGTGCTGGACGATGACGGCACCGCCGTGGAGACAGAGTCGTTCTTCAGGACGCTGGAGGAGGGCACAGCACTGATGGCCCTGAGCAAAGGGCAGACCTGGACTGCCCCCAAGGTGAGGGGATCCCCCCTGAGAGGGGCTGGAGGCTGGTTTGCCCCGTGTGTCCCCCGCTGGAGGTGGGATGGGGAGGGTGGGCTGCAGCGGGTGACCGTGGTCCCGCTGTTCCCCAGACCCGTGGCTACCAGGTGAGCCTGTCCCGCAAGCCCCCGCGCAGGATCGACGTCGCCTGTGTCACCTTCGACCTGTACAAGACCCACCCGAAGGACCTGGGCTGCCTCAACGTCAAAGCCACCCTGTATGGCACCTACAGCATGTCCTACGACCTGCGCTGCTACGGGGCCCGGCGCCTGGTGAAGTGAGTGTAGGGGTTTGGGGACGCTCTGGGGACAGGGACACTGTCCTGCCTTTCTGTGGCACGCTGACCCTTTTCTCCCTGTCCAGGGAGGCCCTGCGCTGGGGGCTGTTCACCATGCAGGCCACGGGCCACGTCCTGCTGGGCACCTCGTGCTACATGCAGCAGCTCCTGGATGCCACCGAGGAGGAGCAGAAGGAAGAGGAGAAGAGCCCCCTGCCCCTTCAGAACCTCCTGCCCCGCAGCCTTCCTGCCCTGCCCTACAAGAAGATGTCACAGTGAGGGCTGGCTGGCCTGGCCTGTCCCCTCTGCTGCTCCCCCCAAGCCTCGGGGGTCCCAGCACCTTGCTAGGTCAATGCCTGGGCAGAGGCTGCCACGGTGCCTGGCACCGCCTCTCCTTGCACTCCGCTGGCTGAGTGTGGCCAAATCTGCTCTGGAATAGCTGCTGCTCTGTAAATATATTTATTTAAGTAAAGTTCTTCTGAATTCAGCTGCGTTTTGTGTCGTCTTTACTGGGGAGGGGGGTGGACACCCGGGACACTCAGCCCTTGCACTACTTGGCACCCTGAGCTGGTGGTGTAAGAGGTGCGAGGAGGGGACCTGTCGCAAGCGCTTCCCCTGGGGAGCTGCTGCCTTCATCCTCCTCTTCCCTGGCACCAGAGCCTGGCTTGCCACCTCCTGGCAGGCAGCCGAGCCTCCCCTGGCACTGCAGACACCCACGGCACAGTGACGGGGCAAACCCCAAAGCCCCTGGCCTGTGGCAGCTGGCACAGCCTGTCCTTGCTCCCTTTAGAGGGATGAAAGGTCCCCTTGCTCCTTGTGGCCCTGACTGTGCAGGGCTGGCACACAGGGACAGCCCCGGTGCCCTGGAGGGGGTGTTCCTGTCCCTGGGGTCCCCAGCCCTGCTGGCAGCCCTGGGCAGGGGGGGTCACTGTGCCCACCCCAGCCTTGCACAACCCCGGGGGCTGGTGCTGGCCTGGCCATGTCCAGGGGCATCCCGAGGGCCCGGCAACTCCAGGGACACCAGCTGGGAAACAAACAGAGCTGGGGGCACTGGGCTCCAGCCACCAGGCCCTTGGGGACTGCCCCCACAAAGATCCTGACGCACCACCCCTGCCAGAGAGGGTGGGAGGGAAGGGAACCGCCCACCGCCCATCTGTGCTGGACTGGGAATACTGGGAAGCACTGGGATGAGCTGTGGGGAGGTGAGAAGCCATGCTCCGGGGGGGTCATTAGGGCCACCCTCCCCTGTCACACTGCTGGGGACACCATACCTGAGCCACTCTCACCTGGGCACCCACGCAGGCTCTGGAGCTGCAGCGCAGGGACTGCTCATGTGACGGAGAGAGCTGAGCCCCACCCGGGGCCGTGGGGCTTAATTAGCTCAATAATTAATGAGCCATCAGCACCAGCTGAGCTCCATCTGGGAGCAGCGAGACTTTGCCCCGTGGCACAGATGTGTGACCTCCCCGGGCTGATGGAGGTGCCACCCAGGGGCACTGGGGACGGCGTGGGGACGTCATGCCCTGCCCCGACAGAGCTGCTGTCACCCGTGGCCGTACACACCCCATGTCCCCACGCCCCGTCCCCTCGGTGGTGGCCGTGCCAGCCCCTGCACAGTGTCCCCCACCCTACACAGGTGTTTAGCAGACATATTTATTTCTGTACACACTTATACACACAGTTCCCAGTGCTGGCTCCGCTCTGCGGTGGGGGCACCCCCGGATTTCCTGGGGTACCGGGGCCAAGCCCGTGCCCCCCACACCCCCACCCCAGCCCCGTAGTGTCTACCTGGGGGAAAAGGTCCCTGCAGCCCCCAAGGCAGTGCCGTGCACCGTTCCCCTGCCTCAGTTTCCCCTCGGGGCACAGGTGGGGGCTGACCCCCACCACCAGGGTCCTCACCCCCCCAACCCGGGTGAACTTAGGGGCTCCAGATGCTGAAGCTGCCCCGGGGTGGAGCCTCCTGGGGGGGGTCCTCCATCACCCTGACCCCTGCATGGGGGGAGTGTCAGGCACCGGTTCCATCCCCCAGCCCCCCGAGCGGTGCTGGGGGGCTCTGAGGGGGGGGCTACTTGACGTGCTCGGCGGCGTGGGAGGAGCAGTAATACTTCTTGTGGGCGATGAAGGTGGACAGGCTGCTGAACTTGATGTTGCAGAGGCGACAGTACCGGTGGTTGCCGTTGGGCACCGGGCCGGGCACAGCCTTGGCCGGGGGGGTCTGCACCCCCCTGTCCGTGTAGGCGGGGGGCGTGGGGGGCTTGCGGGCGGCTTCCCGCAGTCCCTCGGGGGCTCCGGGCGAGGCGGGGGCCCGGGGGGAGCCGGGGGAGCGCGGGCTGTCCCGGCCCTCCTTGGCGGTGAGGCTGTCCCGGCGGAGGCGGGGGCCGGGCGGGCGAGGCGGGGACGCGGCGGGCAGCGGGGGCTCGGGCGTCCTGCTGGCACCGGGGGCCAGCGCGTCCGGGAGCCCCTGCCCGGCCCCCGCCGGCGGCCTGGCCACGAAGAGCCCGTGGGCGTTTCGGAAGTGCTCCAGGAGGTCGCCCTTGATGGCCCCGTTGAGGGGACAGTAGGGACAGGCGGCGAGGGGGCCCTTGGCCCCCGGCGGCGGCAGGGGACACTTGGGGTGACGCTGCAGCGAGTCCGCCCCGGGGTACGGGGTGCCGGGGCTCCCCGCCGGGGCCGCCCTCACCCGCACCCCTCCTTCGGGGTCCCCCTCGCCGGGGCTGCCGGGGCTGCGCCGGCCCTTGAGGGGGGCGGCCATGGCCCCCTTCATCTTCTGCAGGTGCTCCAGCGTGCGGGGCTGCAGCGGCGTGGCCGGGCACTGGTACTTCTTGTGCGCCAGGTACGCGTCCAGGCTGTTGAAGCTGATGCGGCACGCCGTGCACTCGTGGTAGTCGGCCAGGGGCAGCAGCGGCGCCGGTGCCGGTGCCGGCTCGCTCTGCCACCGCGGCTTCTTGCTCAGGTCGATGGGACCCTCGGCGTCGGGGCTGGCGCGGGGCTCGGGCGGCTCCGCGGGCGGGGGCTCCGGGGCCGGCGGGGGCTCGGCGGGGCGGCGAGCGGCGCCGTGGATCTCGTAGAGCTTGCGGCGCTTGCGGGTGCGCAGCGGCTGCGGCAGGAAGGGCACTTTGGGGGCGGCGGGGCGGCGCAGGGGAGGGTCGTGCCGGGAGGCGCAGTAGAAGCGCTTGTGCACCACGTAGGTCTCGTGGCGGCTGAAGCGGATGTTGCACGCCTCGCACAGCGTCTTGCTGGGGTCCTCGTCCCCCTCGTCCCCCGCCGAGCTGCCGGGGCTCTGGCTGTCCTCGCTGCACCGCCCCGAGCCCCCCTCCGCCTCGGGGGATCCCGCTTTGGTGCCGCCCTCTTCGGCCTTGCCCTCCGGCGCGGCGGCCGGCGGGGTGGCGTCGCGGCCGGCGTCCCCGTCCCCCGCTGCCGGGCCCTGCCCGTTGCCCGCCGGAGGGGACAGCAGCGTCCCCGGGGTGGGGGGACCCTTGGGCGCCCCGGGGGGGGCTTTGAGCTTGCGTGCCCCGGGGGGGCTGTCCTCGGCCAGGTGCCGGCTGGAGCAGTACAGGCGCTTGTGCACGTAGTAGTTGTTGATGTTGTTGAAGGTGATCTCGCACTCGAAGCAGGTGGCCCCCTTGGGCACCGGCGTGCCCGCGTAGATGGCGGGCGGCACCGCGCCGCCGTGGCCCTGCTTCAGCCGGCTGTGCACCAGCTCCGACATCTTGGCCAGGATCTCCGACGCCTGCGGCACCACCGCGGCCTCGTGGCCGAACACGTACTGCGGGAGGAAGACGGTGCCGCCGGCCGTGCCCGCCCCCGGCTCGCTGGGCACGGGGCTGGAGCCCGGCGTGGGGCTGGCCAGCTCCGACTTGACCTTGGCCGAGGACAGGCTGCGGGGGGACGAGGTCCGGGAGCCGGCGTCGGGGCTGCCGGCCCCCTCCCCGCTCTTGGGCGCCTCCGCCTCGCTGGCCGGGCTGCCGGCCGGCTCCTCCTTGATGCGCACGGGCTCGCCGGACGTGGAGGAGGAGGAAGAGGAGGAGGATGCCGATGAAGGCCCTTCCCCGTTCTGCGGCTGGGCTGGAGGTGAGAGTTTGCCGGCCCTGGGGTCGGGGGGCGAGGCGGGCGGTGCCGGTGCCGGTACCGGGGCGGTGTCGGGGGCGGGCGCGGGGCCGGGCAGCACCATGTGCTGCGGCAGGGCCGGCAGCGCCTCGGGCAGGAACGCGCTCAGGCTGCACTTCCGCAGGGACGCGTTGTTTGGCTGGCTCAGCCCTGCAGGGGGACAGAGGTGACAGTGTCACCGACAGGACAGTCCTGGCACAGGGATGATCAGTGCCGGCATCACTGAGAGCACCGGCACAGGCATCACTGACTCCCCCAGGGCAGAGATCCTCACCCCGTTCCCTGTTCCACACATCCCGGCAGTGGGATGTGCCTGTTCCCAACACTCCTGGCACACGGATCCTGTTCTGTTCCCATTCCTAATATCCTGTCACAGGGACACTGTACCACCTCCACCTCCCTTCCCAGCAGCAGACCCATCTGGGGACCAGCCCTAGGTGACAATGCCATCCCGTGTCCCGCATGGCCACAGCCCCCGGACTCACCGGGAGCGAGGGGTTTGGCAGCAGGAAGGGCTGATGCAGGTGAGAACACCTCGCCCTTGGAGCCCGGCTGGCAGATCATGTGGTTGGTGACCAGGTGGCTGTACAGGATGTCCCTCGTGGTGGAGATGAAGCCACAGCTGTGGCAGACACCTGAGGGGACAGGGCACCTGGCTGAGTAGGCAGGGCAGGGCAGGAAGGACAGCGCCCATCCCTGGAACTGCCGGAGGGGACAGGGCTGTCCCCAAGGGACACTCACCGTTCAAGGTGTCCGTGTGCACCTTCAGGTGCCGCTCACAGTTGGCTTTGGTGGTGAAGGCGGACAGGCAGATCAGGCAGACGAAGGGCCGCTCTCCTGCCGGACAGACGGACACTCAGTGCTGAGAGGGAGGGGGACAGGGACTATGGGGACACCCACAGGGCCACCCCACAGGGCCAGCTTCCTCTGTCTCTACAGCTCTGAGATGGGGGAAGACCTACAAGTGAGCTGCGCCAAACCAGCTGGGGAGAACATGATCCCACTGATCAGTGTGCTCCAGCCCTGCACCCCCCTGCCCCTCCAGCAGCTCAGCTGGGGTGAACCTCCTCTAACTGGCCACCCCAAACCCTCCAGAGGACGGGTGCCATGCCATGCCATGCTGTGCCGTGCCATACCACTATGGCTCCGCATGTGGATCTCCAGGGAGCTGGCACTGGGACAGCTCTTCTTGCACTGCGGGAAGGGGCACACTCTCTCGTTGGGATACGTCTCCTTGGGTTTCTCCTCCAGGGCTGGGGAGCCGGCCCCGGCGCTCTGCCGGCTGGCACAGTAGTACATCAGGTGGGCCTGGAGGTTGCGCTCGCTCCGGTACCAGATCCCGCAGTCCTTGCACGGGAACACGTCCTCTGTGGGGGGCAAGGGATGGGGACATTGATTTGTGTGACAGGCTGGGGAGCAAGGGACAAGGGACATTGCCTGTGTGACAGGGTGGGGAGCCCCAGCAGGGCTGTGGTCTTGTGTGTCCCTCCACTGTGTCCCCCTCCCTGTGTGTTCCTCTCCACCTGCTCCTCCTTAAGTGTCCCTCCCTGCGTGTCCCTCCCCGTGTGTTCCTCCCTGTGTGTCTCTCCTCGAGTGTCCCTCTCCACGTGTCCCTCCCTGTGTATCCCACCCTGTCCCTCCCCATGTGTCCTTCTCTGCGTGCCCCTCCCTGCGTGTCTGTCCCCGTGTGTCCCTGCCCATGTGTCCCTCTCCACGTGTCCCTCCCCGTGTGTCCCTCCCTGTGTATCCCACCCTCCGTGTCCCTCCCCGCGTGTCCCCGGACTCACTGTTGACCACGGCGGTGGCCAGGATGGCGGCCATGCCGGCCTGCTGTGGCAGCAGCTGGATGTCGGAGTGCAGCGCCGCCGGGTACGGGGACTCGCCGGGCTCCGCCTTCACCCCGTGGTTGGGGACAGCCGGTGGCTCTGCCACCACGAAGGCGCTCAGGGGCTCGTCCTCCCGCAGCGCGCGGGTCGTGCGGCACCACAGGGCTTCGTCTGGGAAGGGGGACGGCGGTGAGCGGGGATGGCTGGACCCCGTCCCGCCGCCCGCCGGGCTCGTTCCCTCCGTCCCGCCTTGTCCCCGCGGTCCCGGCAGCGGCCGCTGCTTCCTCCCGGCCGTGGCCTGGAGATGGCGGTGTCTGCCCGTGCTGAGCCCCGCGGAGCCCGCCCGGAGCCGCCGCTCCGGCTTGTGCCCATCTCTGCACGTATCCCGGTGCCCATCCCTGCGACATTCCTGTGCGCATCTCTGCATCCATCCCTGCACCCATCCCTGCACCCGTCCTCCTGTCCATCCCTGCACCCGTCCTCCTGCCCATCCCTGCACCCATCCCTGCACCTGTCCTCCTGTCCATCCCTGCACCCATCCTCCTTCCCATCCCTGCCCAGATCCTCCTGCCCATCCCTGCACCCATCCCTGCACCCATCCCTGCACCCATCCCTGCCCAGATCCTCCTGCCCATCCCTGCATCCATCCATTCTTCCACCCATCTCTGCACTCACCCCTGTGCCAATTCTTGTGCCCATCCCTGAACCTTTGTGCCCATCTTTGTGCCCATCCCTGTTCCCATCCTTGTCCCATCCCTGTGCCCATCCCTGCTGGGACCCTGCCCAGCCCCGCTGGCAGCAGCCAGCCAGGGAAGCTGGGACAGGGACAAGCCCAGGGACAGCCAGCAGCGGGTCAGGGGGAGCAGACACTGGGACAGGGGACATGGATGGGGACCCTTCCCACACGCAGTGCCCTCGGTACCCACCCTTCCTGTAGATGACAGCGTTGGCATCGGGCTCTCCGGGCACCAGGGGCAGGCAGGACAGCCAGCAGCTCTCGTCCCCCAGCACCAGCGTCACGGGGGGGCTCTGTGGGGCAGGGACAGGGACACCAGGGTCACACTGAGGGGCTGCCAGGGGGTCACAGCGCTCCCCAAAACGGGCTGGGGTCACACCGAGGGGCTGCCATGGGGTCACAGTGCTCCTCAAAACGGGCTGGGGTCACACCGAGGGGCTGCCATGGGGTCACAGCGCTCCCCAAAACGGGTTGGGGTCACACTGAGGGGCTGCCAGGGGGGGTCACAGCGCTCCCTGCTCAGCCCATGCCCAGCTCAGCCTCCCCGCATTCTAATGAATATTAATGAGCACAAGGAGGGGGGGAAATTAATCTCCCTGATCCTCCGATGGCTGCTGCAGTAACGATATGAAATCTAATTATCCATCCCAATATTTCCAACCCCTCCGACTCAGCCTGACAGTCGCAGCCAGTTGGGGCCTTATCACTGCCAGGAGCCGAGTGCTGGCAGCGTGATAAAGCCCCCAACACATGTGTGACACACTGGCACACGGGTGTGACACACTGGCACATGTGTGACACACTGGCACATGTGTGACACACTGGCACACGGGTGTGACACACTGGCACATGTGTGACACACTGGCACATGGGTGTGACACTGGCACACGGGTGTGACACTGGCACAGGGGTATAACACACTGGCACACGGGTGTGACACCCTGGCACATGTGTGTGACACACTGGTGTAGCACACTGGCACATGGGTGTGACACCCTGGTGCATGGGTGTGACACCCTGGTGCATGTGTGTGACACTGACACACAGGTGTGACACCCTGGCACCTGTGTGTGACCCTGACACACAGGTGTGACACACTGGCACACGGGTGTGACACTGACACACAGGTGTGCACCTCTCATAGTGGTGGGGCGACCCCCCGGCCCCTGTGGACACAGGAAATGGGTCTGGGGGCATTGGGGACCCCCAGCCTGGGACACAGGGATGGGCACTGCTGGTGCCACACGGGCGGAGCACCCTCGGGGGAGGAGGATCCCTTTGGAATTTTGCTCCCGGCACGGGTACCTGCGGGTACCCCCCGATGGAGGAGGGTGCCTGTGCTGCCCGGGACCCCGCAGCACCCCAAGGTGCTCCCAGCACCCCGGGGTGCCCAGCCCGGCTCCCCGCGGCAGCCCCAGCCCCGGTGTGAAGCCCTTCCTTGTTCTCCCTGGAACAAAGAGGTCGCTGTCTCCGCTCCACGCCGCCGGCCGATAACCATCGGAAACCCTATCTGCTCCGCATCCGCCGGGATGGCGCATCCGCACGGCCCCTGCCCCCGCCGCAGCCCGGCCGGGGGGGACACGGGGCACGGGTGGGCTCGGGGGACAGTCCCAGAGGGGCATCGCGTTCCCCGGGCACCCCTGAGCTGTCTGCCAGGGGGTTCCCACACCCTCCCCAGCAAGGATCTTTTAGGGGAAGCCTGTAGGGTCAGGTGGGGGCGGGTAGGCATCTTCCTCCCTTCTCCTCTTCCTTCTCCTCCTCATCCTCTTTTCCCTTCTCTTCATCTCCCTTCTCCATCAGCGGGCGATGGGGACACACGATGCTCCACGCCACGGAATATTAAAGTCCTCCCAGCTCCCACTAAAAGCTCAGGCTGGGATCATCTCCCACACGGAGATGAAGAGCAGAGCCGGGCAGGATTTGGGGGAGACCCCCTGTGCCCCCCCCCCGCCGCCGCCAGCAACAAAGAGGAAGGGACCTGAGGGTGACAGCCCCTATCAGGGATGGGGCTGCAATTCCTTCCTCCCTTCCCTGAGCAGAGATAGGGAGGGAGGAGAGTGGCAGAGGAGAGCAGGGCTGGGAATCATCAGCCGGGCTCGATAAGGGAGCTGCTGAAATGGGAGCAAAAATATTTAGACAATAAATGAAGTATCAGAAAAAAAGCTGCGCATATCTTCGGGAAATCAATCATCCTGTACCGGGTGTCTGGACACACGGCGCCAACCGGGAGATAGGGAGCCAAACTGGGCAGATAAGGGTTAATCAAGGATTTAATTCAGCAAAGATAAACGGGCCTGAGCTTAAAAAAAA